>JAWZYV010000291.1:0-21122 GCA_038373885.1 Cheiracanthium punctorium
TCTACTTTTTGCTGTCTACCACTCCCTTCTAAACGGATTTTTTTGGGGCAAGGCAAACTGCAGCGTGAGGGAAGTGGGTATTTATACTCAACACCCTCGTTCATTTGGTGCCAATACTAGTCTTTTGACCCTGGGATTCTGATTGCTGTGTGTAAGAAGTGGGTTCGGGAAGGTGAGAAGAAAGTATGGCAGAATGCACCCCCCCCCTCACTGCTACTCTATACTGCTGCAGAAATATTTCCGCGAGCCTGGGAGAAAATGGGAATAGTTGAATATAAACGGGGTATTACAGCAACTGTTGAAAGTGTTTTTAGTATCAAATAATACATGCCAATTATTCGTAGTATTAGATCAATTAGGTACAACTTCTATAAAGGTAGGAATTTTAGAAAAAGTAAAACCTGTTATATTATCAATCCCTATTATAATAATGATAAATCCACAAAAGTGGGAAGTAAATATTTTTTACGATGAAGGAATGATCTTGGTTCGTGTGACATGATCATGCAGCATGTTTATCTGGCATAGATGTTTTTAGTTTTATTTTTAACCCATTTGTGCCTGGATATTTTTGCGACTTTCTTCGATTTTTACTGATAACAGAAATAATAGATAAATTTCTGATGTCAACTTCTTGAACAAGGGATGATTTCTTTTAAAATTATTATGCATAAAAATAGAAATATCAACATGCTACTTTCATGTTAAATATTTTGTAGAGTTGAGGCTCAATACTCACGAATAAAGGCTAGGAAAAATAAATAACGTTTTCGACTACTAGCGAAAATGCCGTCCCAAAAAAGGGACGCTAGGCATAAATGGGTTAAAAACATTTTCATACTTAACTTAAAAAGTACCCCCCCCCCTTTTTTTTAAAGTTACAAAAAGCCCTTCCTAAAAAATAAAAAGCTTTTAATTTTCAAGTTAGATTTCAAATAGTTTCCAAAATCATAAATATCTACATAGAATCACATTTTTAAAGCGGTGCAATGAAGTCTCCTATAGATACGAGTTGACTCATTCCTCCATGTTTTGCTGCGGACTGCCATTTTTAGCACCTCTTTTGGCACATTTCTCGAGAGATAAACTCATGCTGTGAAGCTGAACATGCACGCTAGATTCCCCACCAATTTCGTTTTTCTGTCAATTTCAGTAGGATATTCAAACATTATGCGATTTTAACTGCGACAATTCAAATAATTGAAGGCTGAACAGCCATCCATACCCTATAATCTTTTGATTCAAGACCTAAAACAAAGTTTTGTAACTTGAAATTCTAAGAACAAAAACTGTCCCGTGTTAAAGCAATGGCAGATGTGCAATAAATGGCATCCCTTTGGCAACAAAATATTGAATGCTTCAGCCTGTGTTACAGGAGCTCTAGGTGCAATATGGTTTTATAATCATACTCAATTAGTGAAAATGTATTGTTGCCCCACCCTAAGAAATACATTAATTTTACACATATATAATAACATTATTAAATTTATGTTAGATAATATTCACGAAAGTCGGAGCTCTGCTGTATGTATTAGCTCTAGAATTGTCACAGCTATATAAGTGGTAACGTACGATGCCAGGAAGGAAATGTACATCAAAATTACTTTGAGTCCCAACCTTATAATTTTTTTAATCTCATGCACAGACAATGAAAATACAAAGAATACTACAAATTTGTATCAATTAAAGATAAAACTAATCAGCTTACTAACCCCGCCCCCTCTCTTCCTGACATCTTTGTAAGAATGTTTATATACATCCATAAATTTTTTAAATCAGATTAATCACTGGTATTCGACAACAATTTTAGGCATAAAAAAACAAACAAAACCCAAATGAGTTATATTCAATTTTTTATTAAATATAAGAAATACTAAATTTAAAACAGTAGTAACATTCACACACTTTTATTGTACAATAGGCAAGATGGATTTTTTAAGCACGTAAATCCATGAAAGTGTATGTAAATGTTATGAATAAGTACAATTTCATGAACGTTCTTTAGTAAAATAAAAGTCATCATTTACACACAATAACTAGTAAAGAATGATGGGGGGGGGGAAAGTTCTTTCTTTTTACTTTTATTAAATTTAAGACAAACACTTAATTTAAACCACCAGTTTTATACTAAAATTAGGTGGTGGTAGTCAATGTGTCACACAATTTTATACTACCATTGGCAAAATAGAATTTTTAACAAGTAGAAAAAGTCAATTTAATGTCTAAATAAAATTACTTTGTCTGAGACACACATAAAATAATAGCAATATACAACTTGTCAGACAGACATTGCAAGTCTGATGAAGGATTTCAGAAAAATTGCAATTTCTGAACAAATTCTTAACAAGCCTAAGAAAATAAAGAAAATTTCTGAGAGTTGACACGTCTCTCATTCAAATTACCAATATATGGCTGCCATTGCCTAGTCACACTATATCTACATCACAATATCTTAGTACTTTTTCCAGGAAAAATTACATTTCCAAGTAAAAAATATATTCAAAATACTTTGTTGAATGAATTATTCTTTTGTATTAAATATCAAATACTTTGGAATTATTGTCATGGCACTTTTACATTTATACAATGACTAAGGATAAATATCTATAAAATCATAGAGATTCAAAATTTTGACACCTATTGTATTTTTCAGTTTAAAGGCTCTTATATGAAAAATTGTGCTACTAATAAATGTTCGACAAATAAATTTTGTACATGAACCTTTACGAAGAATTATTAAAGTTTTCTAAAAAACTGGTTCATCTTTATCAAAACCAAATATAAGGCACATGCCTCTTTTGTAAGCAGTTTTGAAATCACAGCTATTGCATATTAATTTATTTACGCTTCTACCTTTAAACTCATTATGTGTAAACAAATGCTTCTTAAATTTTGAAAAACTATTAAATGTTAAAGGACAGTCTCTCAAACCGCAAATATAGTTGAAGTTTAGATCATGTCTGTGAAAATTTCTTGTGTGACTTAGATATAAATAGATAGTAACAAAATTTCTACTACATTTAAAACAATTAAACAAAGGAATAAATATTTCTCAAAGAGTGAAATTATTTAAATTCAGTAGGCAAAATTTTTTGATTTTTTTTCCATAAATACATCAGACAGACAAAAAGGAAAAACTCTGGAAAAATTTTAGCAAGATTTTGAACATTCATTTGCATTCTGTTAGAAAAACATTTGAGCAATAATAATACTTACGAATTTCAAGTACTACAAATATTGTAATTGCAACAAAAGTAAAATTTTTCTTTAAATAAACAGAAAAAAAATTAACATTGTTCTTTTACCAACTTACTGTACAAAGTAAGTACTTTAGAGGGTACTTTAACACAATTAATTTTCAAGCAATAGTTCTGAATAAATATTAAAGTGCCATAAATTTCCTTGGGATATGACATACAGTCAAGAGCCAAAAATCCGCAAACGTCCGAAATCCTCACTCCTTCTCCGATGTAAATAATGAAATTCGCAGTCATCTGCCAGTGATGAAATTGTTGAAAAGTGTCTTCAATCCAAAGATAAATACGATTCTGATGAGGATGATAAAAACTTTGGTAATAACAATATTAATAAAATCCGTTTAATAAAAGTTTAAAGTTTGGA
The DNA here is from genome assembly GCA_038373885.1 of Cheiracanthium punctorium. NCBI lineage: Eukaryota > Metazoa > Arthropoda > Arachnida > Araneae > Cheiracanthiidae > Cheiracanthium > Cheiracanthium punctorium. The sequence goes on from JAWZYV010000291.1 coordinate 3,622, forward strand.
GTAGAATACCTTAAATTTTTAGTACAGTAAAGTTCTGTAACAAACCAAGAATTAATGATAATATATAATTTGCAAAAATAAATAAAGAAAAGAAAGAAAGAAAAGGAAAAGAAAAAAACTGAATGCAGAAAAAATAACATTTTAAAACAAATCACCATAGAATGCTTTCAAAATTAGAAAAAGGAAATATTGAAACCATTTGCTTTGCTAGTCTTCACATATTTGTTTTCTTTTTTCTCCTATGCTTTTGTATTTAATGTGAAAATGTAAGTGAAATACTTTTGACTGTGCTTTTATTTAATTGTAATTGTATTCTACTTTCTTAAAATTAGAAATGTAATGATTTATCTTTTATGGCCCGAAATCCACAAAATCCTAAAATCCGCACAAGCCATGGTCTCAAGCTGTGCGGTTTTCTGGCTCTCTACTGTATTTAACGTATAATAAAATGATAATAATAGACAAACAGCTGCAATAAAGTCTTTTGTCTGCACTAAGCAACGATTTTCTGCGACAACACAGAAATTTCCATCAGTTACACTGCCAAGTGAAAATATCCTCGGAAATGCAGATTGAAATTCTGTATCAAAGCTTGAGACCTAAAAGAAAAATAATAATATTGTTGATTCCCTCTCTAAAAAGAAAAGAAAATGAAAAGAACATTGAAACAATAGCACTAGAATGACTTTAAAAGGGGTATGTCTTTCTCCTGAAACAGTACACTCTCAAGTTAAAGTTACCCTATCTCTCTGCTAAATATTTAAAATTAGATAAAAATTATATTTGACTTTTATTTTAAATTCTAGAATACTTGCTTTATCATGATAAATTATCCCTCATTACTTTGTTATGATTAAATTTATGTATTTAAAAAATTAACTTTAAAACTTTTTACTTATTCGTGGAAGTGTCAAGTACCATAAAAATCGGGAGAAGGGCCGCGGCTCATACGAAAAAAAAGTTAAACTTTTTCAGGGTGAGGCCCATCTGATATTTTTCCCCCTCCAACTTTAAAACATTTTCTTGTATTTTTCACTCACTACTGTATTGATGCATTAATTTAAAAGAAAAAGAAAACCTTAAATCTATGACTGCCTAATTCCCTTTTTCCTCAAATAATTAAATAATTTGAGTTGACTCTATGCCTGTTTGATACACTTTCTCGGATGTGAAAAACCTGGAAAGGTACATGGGGCTAGAAACACCAACATCACACATCTGATTGGCTGACAAGTTTCATTTTTAAACACACCAGTTTTTATAGTAACTGCATCATCAATTTAGAATATTATAGCACCAGATTCTTGTACTATTTTCTATTTGTTTATTACAACAGCCCTTGTTTACATTTTTACTGCTGCAGCCCTTACGCCGGTGCGGCCGTTTTGCCAGTTTTTACGGTATCATGCTGCTAAACGAAACATACACAAATGCTAAAAAGAAAAATGAACAATATAATTTAAAAATTAAACTTCGCTTTTTAAACTAGCATCAATTGCTTTTTTAAAGCAACAACAGCTTACACATCCTTACCGATTTAACAAAGTACTGCATAGGTTCTTTTAGTAAATAAGGGAGAACAAACAAGCCCATTTTTTTAACAGCAGTAGAAGTATCCTCAACTTCTATCAAACAATTTATAATTGCATTAGTGTCATCTCTTTCATCTTTCAAATTTTTTTTGGACTGGAAAATCTGAAACAGATGAGCACCATGACGTTCTGCAAAAGAAAAGATTACTTCTCTGATATTAACCGAAGAAATTCTTCTAAGTGCTGCTCCTCTTGGAAGAAAAGTGGATACGCTTCAATTAAACTGTCCACAGTTGCACAATTGTTTATTGAGCTGCACCTAAAGGAGTATGTTATGGCCATAAGTGCATTGATTTTTTTTAATCCTGAAAAGAAATACTTTTCTTGGACTCCTCAATCATTCCAGATCTGTGAAGGCTTTGTGACAGCTCCGTTTCCCCCTCAACATGATCAGGAGCCCAGTTAATTTCTCCTTCCTCGGGATTTAATTTAATTCTCTTGGGGGTAACAAAATTAACTGATTTCCTTTTTTGCCTATTTAATTTCAATTTATTCTTTTCAGTAATTGCATCATGTGCAAACAAAAATTTACACATTTTGAAAAAAATCTTAAAATCTATAGAAAATTTTGAAAGAGATCCATTTGTTTAAGTTAATGATTACATATCTGTATACCAACTTTTTATTTCATTCGCTATACTTGTAGTTGATGTATGAACAAAAATTTAAGCATTTTGACTAAATTTTCACAAAATTCTAAAATCGTGAAAATATTTGATGTTCAGGTTGAGTAACCACCTATTAATATATCAAATTTTATTTAATTTGTATTCAGTCGTTATATGATGTGTGAACCAAAATAAGCATCACAGACAGAATGACAGGTATTTTTTTAATGGTTTTCCAGGTGCTTAAAAGGCATAGAAATAGAAAGAGGTTTACATTTTAGGTACAGTAAAAAGTTTTGTACAGATATAGGAAATCTGACTGAATATAGGATTTTTGTAAAATATAGGACGTTTTTGTCAGTTTAAAAAAATATATTAGAAATATAGGATATATAGGACAACTGAGAGCCAGCCCTGTATCTGAAATAATAATTAATTCAAGTGATTTTTCCCGGTGAGCATCGCAACCCCTAAGTAAACATAGCAGTTGCAGTCGACATGAGGTGAATTTTTCTGATTGCATATTATAGCACAGTTCTTCATAAGATGAAATTTTGTTCTCGTAACAAACTAGTTTTTTTTAGCCCAACTCAATAAATATTTTTGAAATTACATAAGTACAGTAATCGAAAACAAAGCTTACATCTATTACTGTAATCAAGAAACCATGCAGAAATTCATAATTAACTGACAGATTACTATGGCTCTGGATACAACCAATTTGTGCTAATAGATTAAAACTTCTTTAAAAATTCACATATAAATACTAAAAGGATTAAAAATATACATACATTATCGGTTGTAAGCAATCGCACCAAATTAGAAAATGAATATCGGCACCAGTCAGGTTACTGAAAACTTGGTATATTGGCTCTGAATACAATAAATTTGTGTTAATATTCTTATTATATTAAAACTCATTTTAGGAATTCACATATAAATACTAAATGAAATAAAAATATACATACCTAATCGGCTCCAAAGTACAGTTTGAAGCACTGTAGCATACAACACACGTTGTCAAGATCAAAACAGTTTCTTTTCTTAAATACCATGCATGCCCATAGAATCTTAAATAATAGGATAGTGCTGTTATAGAGTGTAAAGAAATTTAATTTCATCTTTTTGTCAAAGAAATATAAAATGCAATGCATCAATCAAAATACACATGGAATAAACTACTCATATCTAAAAATGTATAAAGAGAACTTACAACACTCAAATTCAAATAATACCTAATTTTATATCAAAAAGAACTTTTCTTAATATTATACAGCTTTGAAATTTTTACCTTATTTGTACATAAGTAATAAGCATGACATAATGAACTTTTATTTATGTAATTTCTTAGAACAACTACAGATGCGTTATTTCAAATCAAATGTATTCAAGCAGTAGCGTAGCCAGAAATATTTTTGAGGCATGGCTGACAACTCAAAAATTAGAATGCAGTACAGCTTATAAAAATTGATATAGCATATACAGGGCCTGAAATTTCAGCTTGGAGTATACTTGCCAAAAAAATAATGTATTCGCCACAAAGTTGAGTTGCCGTATATTTTACTTTTTATGTATTTTGGGATTTTTTTCTAATTAAGAAATGCTAGAAATATGCCAAGTTATTTTATATAATAAAATGGTCTCATTGTAATTTAAAATCATTTTAATGTATTGTATTTGAGATTTCATAAAGACTGTAGTATTTATGAACATAAATGATGAGCCAATTTAAAAAAAAAAAAAAAGTTTCGTTTTTAAAGGGTCATATCTAATAGGAATTTGTGTATCTTTGCCTGTCAGAACTAAAGTACTACCACTAGTTAGTGGCATCATCTGGATGAAAGTTTTCAATATCTGGACCATTTATATGGATATAGTTAAAAAGATCGTTCATAGTGCTTGTTGATAATGCATTCCTATATGCAGTTTTAATTCGGTTAAAAGCTGGGCTGCGCAAAACGTGAAGAGAGAATGCATAGGCATAAAGGGCACTTCGCTTTAATTGTTCTGCTGAACATATCGTTTTTTTTTCTTTTTCTTTTAAAGAATAAATGGTATGTGAAATTGTATCTTTACATACTTTCTACATCCGACTGTGTCAACTTTTTTTTTTCTATGTATGAACATGAACTCCATCCATAATTAGACCAAATTCGAACTCACCAACAGCGAGTTGGTGAGTGGAAATTTCGTGCCCCGACACACACACACACACACACACACACACATATACTATATATATCTTTGGGGAGGGAGGGTGAGGGCAACACCAGAGAAAGGAATATCCCCCTGAATTTTTGCCTGAATATTTTCGCATATAAAAATGAATTAAAGAAAACAAAGGAAGTTCTAAAAAATCATAAATCGAGTATAAAATCTTTAATATTGGAAATACATACTTTTAAAAAAAATGGCTTAGGTCCATAGCTGAACTTAAAATTCATGAAATTAAGGTAAACTTTCAAATGTATCATCATAGAGATTAGTGATGTACCGAGTAGCAGAATACTCGACATTTACTACTCGGACTGCGTGTAGTGTTGGGAATTAAAAACACACAAAATGTTCAATGATAATCGGTGTCTGTCTGCTGTAGCTCCAGAAAGGATTTTACCGCAAGTTCTGTTGCTGAGTCTCGGGCGATGGAGTAAATTAAAAACTGAGAGGTGGCTTCTATCTTCGAATCAAATAAGTCCACAGACGAGTTAACGGATGTGAAAAGCGAGGGGAGGTAAGAGATCACGCGTGGAAGCAACAAATTGCATGAAAAACAAAGAAAATCAAATTTATTTGCAAATAAAAACTATTCAAAACTGACATGGATTTCGCAAAAACTTCTTTTCCTTAAATAAGAGCATCTTATTCGAAGTAGAAAATTATTTTCCCAGAAAGCTTCATAGGCCACAAAGGAAGACATCGAGGGCCGCAGGCAGCCTGTAGGAAACCCTTGGTGTAAATCAATGAGAAGGAATAGCTGAAATAACAATTAATTTCTAAATAAGTGGATGTGCTACTAATTATTGCTACCTTGGGTAGTCTCATAATAGTTGCATAGATGGCATGCCAAATTTTTGAGTGCATATAGTACAGTGTTCTATGAGGGTTTTTTTTTTTTTTTTTTTTTTTTTTTGAAGGGGGTGGGTGAGGAAGGGCAACCATTACATATTTTTGAAATTATCTAAGTCATGAAAATTCACCGAAATATTAAACTTTATTTATTCATTAGTATTTTTCATTAGATATGACTTTTCAGAAATGTTTTGTTCGTTGATTATTGCATCATATATTTTGCTAGAAAAATCTGAATTTTAACATTTAGCAGAATATTTAACAGTATGGATACTGAAAGTTTATGCCTTTCTGCTGAATACATTTACCCCATAATTGTAAAACAAACCCTCAGACAGTAGGGTTGGCTGTCCGTCCAGGCTAATCGCAGACGTACGGTAACCCAAAACAAAGCTTGCATGCATTGCGGGAATAATTCTGTAAGCAGGGGCAGGTTTAGTAGGCGAATTTCTTTTTTTTTAACATCTATATACAAGAAAACGTAAAACCAAAGCTACAATACACTTATCTAAACAGCTTATTAAAACCTTTCTACACATATTTCAAATGATATATAGCACAAATTGAACATAACCAAAACACTACCTCTACACTAGCTTCCGTAAGCGGGGACAGTGTCCCCGCTAACGGAATTTATCTTGTACTAAAGGGATCACAACAAACCAGATATAGGATTAAGCACCCGGCAAGAAGCAGCAACACTTGTTATATTTTGGCTCTGAATTCAATAAATATGTGGAAAACATAAATAATATAAGGCGAAAAATTCACATCTAAATACTAAAAGGATAAAAGATACACATACTTTTTCGACTGTCAGAAATCATATAGGCAGCTGCATGCGGCACAGTCGTATTTAAGCTCTAAATACAGTAAATATGTGTTAATATTCTTATTAGGTCAAAACACATTTCAGAATTCACATACAAATAATAAATGAATGAGAAATATACAATACATACCTTATTGGGCTCCAAGAAGAGATAATGCAGATACGAATGCAGACACCTGCTTGCTAGCCCTAACGCGGATGCCGCTGTCGCTGTGTTGTGTTTCTCAATGGTTGGTTGGTTTATTTCGATCGTTGAACAGTGAAGAAAATACTGAATCATGGTGTAACTTCGAACCATACTTCAAGTTGAACCAATAATTCTTGTTTTTGTAAAAGTGATCGCACCATCCTTTGGTAACTCGGTTTACTTTTCACCAATGCATGGTTCAACGTTGAACTGATAGTTTTAACAGTGAAGGTTTGACGCCAAATTTGGCGATTTTCACCAAATGTCGCAGAAATTGGCGCTATATGATGGTACAGAATATATTAAATTCTATTGTCATCAGAACTAAAGGTGTGCACCAAATATCAAATCAATCTGTCAACAGGAAGGGGGTCAAATTTCAATTACTAAATTTGACCCCAAACAGGGCAAGCTAAATATGACTATCCTATGAAAGGTCATTGCTGTCTTGATGATATCTTCGACTATCTGTTAATCTCCAGGAGTGAGAAAGGATTGCTCTATACTCACGTGCTACCCTTGCTTAGGGACAAAATGAATCCAATCTCCATAGAGTCACTAAACAGCAGGCCCTGACTGACTCCTTTGGGGGTTTTCAGCTAGAGATTGAAAAGTGGTCCCTTACTGGGAAATTTAGAATTAAAATATGTAATATTTGAAAATAAGGCTTACATACCTAAAAACCACATTTAACTGTTTTAAAGAATATAGTAGCCCTCACTTTTCGAGGGGGGGGAGGGCTCCAGTCGTGGGGTTTCTGGAGTCCTCCACTGCGTAAAGGCGTAAGATTACTGGGAAATAAATAATCAAATTACCTGATATTTGTATATATATACATATATCTCAAATTACTCTTACTATAAAATAGCATATTCTTTTTTGGTGGCTTATCCAGGTCCAAATGTGGCTTATCCAGGTCCTCCGGGCCCGCTAAACAGTGACGTAAAAATAGGGAAGCGTGGCAGGGACAGGGACGGCCCTATAGTACGTGGCGCCCCCTGCAAACATAAAAAAAGACACTCTCTTTTATGCTCTAGATCAAGTTTTCTCATTTTTTGAGTACAAAACAGTGCACTTTCGAAGATGGTGCCCCGATGCGATGCTTGCCTTGCGATGCTTGCGTGTTGGGCCTCCCCTGTGCAGGGCGAATACCGGGGGCCGTCTAGCTCATGGGCTTCAAAATCAGTGTGACTATTTTTGCCCCCAAATTACCGAAAATAGAAATTGTTTTTTATCCTTAGATTTATATATTTTATTATTACGAATGTATGTTATTATTACGAATGTTGCAAATAATGCAACTAGTCTTCTGGCGCTCAGATCAGAGCTCTAAATAAGAAAATATGCATAAAAGCTTGTTTAATTTAAACTATACTTTTTTAGAATAGATAGACATTTCATTGGTAGTGCAGAAGCTATTTGTTTTTCTGTATTATATGGAATATTTTCACTTTTATTGGTAAAAATATTTCATTTAAAATTGCAAAAATTTTGATACAACGTATACCCTTCTAGAGGAAAAAAAATTCTGACTAAACGGGAGTATTTTTTTTAAATTATTCTTCTAATTAGTATTAAAAATAAAAAATGCAGCAAAAATGAAAATGCAAAACATACCAGGTTAAAAAAACTTTTTAACAAAAAAATTAAGCCGCCGAAAAAACTGAAAAGCAAAAAATAATAAACCTCTTTTATTTAACCTTAATAACTAAGTTCTTAAACTAATGTAAGTATACCTAAGTAATTTTGAGTCGGTGCCAAACAATCAATGAGCAAAGATCACTAAATTACCTAAATCTCCATTGTTCATGGGGGTGATTTATTGTTCACACACAGATTTTAATGCTGAGTTGTATGTTATAAAGTAGACCTCTCAATCTCTGCATTTCTGCTAAAGCTCGTTCATCGTGAGCGACGTGCGGAGAGCGCATTTTTTTTTGGAATGTTAATGTTTATCGCCGGAGATTTCACGTTGCATTGTTAATTTGATTTGTTATTTCTTTAAATTTAAGGTAATTTAGTGATCTTTGTTCATTGATTGTTTGGCACCGACTCAAAATTACTTAGGTATACTTACATTAGTTTAAGAACTTAGTTATTAAGGTTAAATGAAAAAGGTTTATTATTTTTTGCATTTCAGTTTTTTCGGCGGTTTAATTTTTTTGTTAAAAATTTTTTATTTTATAATTTTTTTGTGGCTATAAATCTACAGCGATAAACATTAACATTCCAAAAATTGCGCTCTCCGCACGTCGCTCACGATGAACGAGCTTTAGCAGAAATGCAGAGATAGAGAGGTCTACTTTGTAATACACAACTCAGCATTAAAATCTGCAATAAATACCCCCAAATTAACACTGCAACGATAAAACTCCAGCGATAAACATTAACATTCCAAAAAATGCGTTCTCCGCAAGTCGCTCACGATCAACGAGCTTTAGCAGAAATGCAGAGAGGTCTACTTTGTAAGACACAACTCAGCATTAAAATCTGTGAGTGAACAATTAATCACCCCTATTTTCCCACCCTTAAGGCAGGAATTTTTTTTTTCCAAATTTATATGGGACCAACTTCGAGGTATAACCCTATCCAATAAAAAAGAATTATCAAAATCGGACGACTCTGTAAAAAGTTATGCGTGGTCATACATTACAATCAGTGAGTGAACAATCAATCATCCCCTATTTTCCTACTCTAAGGGTTGGAATTTTTTTTCCAAATTTATATGGAACCAACTCTTCGGGGCATACCTTTTCCAATAAAATTGAATTATCAAAATCGGATTACTCTGTAAAAACTTATGCGTGATCATACATTACATATATATATATATATATGAGACGTCAGATATTTCAAGTAAAGTTTCAGAGTTAAGACAGGTAATATGGTTTATTGAACATTACATTTAAGTTACAATTTAGAATGAGAAGAGGGGAGGGGAGACGGGTACAAGAATCAGCGTGGACTCACTAAGCAGTTCCAGTGGCAGAAGTCCCCCGCCCCGATTTTCGATGTGCGGGAGTATTTACGCTTACCACACCACGTGGTCTGCGAAGACACAACTCCTCCTCTCTCTTATCTCTGATCGAACCACACACATTTCCCAACATGACCCGCATCCGGGGCTACAAAGGCGTGGGGACACGTGTACATCTAAAGAACTCAGAATCGACGGCCTGATGTCTGGCAAATAACAAAATAAATAAAACATAGCTCCAGAGCGCGCGTGGCAAGTATGACAGGAAAGCAAAACTTACAGTGAAAGTACCCGCTTGAACAATACCCAAACTAGTAAAACCCAAATTACCTTTTTATACATTACATATATATATATATATACGTGTCGACTTGAGAACCTTCCTCCGTTTTTTCGTCGGTTAAAAAACATTACGCTACGCAATTCAAAAAACCGAAAAGAAGAAAAAAGAATTAGACACGCTGACCTCACTGTGTGTTACCTCTCCTATCTTCAAAAAGCATTCCCTATACCTATGGGGTAGGTCCCTATCGGACCTACGGCACGGCTCTCGATCTAACGGTCCGGAGTTTTGGGTGGTTTTCTTCAGACGTTACGTGAGAACTCTTAGAGAGCAGTCACGAATTCATTATAAAAAGTTTTCATTTTAGTTTTTAATTTTTTTAATTCAGACGTTTAATTATTTTACTGAAATTAAATCTAGACTAGGAAATGATTCATTGGGTTGGTTCGATTTTTGTTCCTCATTTTTAGCAACTAACATAAGACATAACTTAGTATATTATTCTGAATATCATGATTATAATTTTCACATTTCTAAGTTATTGTATTAATTATCTCTTATTAAAGATTAATTATTATTATTTAAGTTAAACTTCGTAGTGCTTAAAATCTTACTTTTTTCTACTTTTTTTTTGTTGAAATGAAGTGCTGGCTAAATGAAACGTCAATCCCGGGGGGATTGCGGGATCCCACAGGATCAATAAATGTCAATCCCGAAATCCCGCAAAGACAAAAAACACAGCAGGATTGCATTCTCTAATTTCAAGTTTTTCTCGGTGTTTGTGTTTGGTGCGGCAGGCGCGTAGCCAGGAAAAATTTTCGGGGGGGATATGCGCCTGAAAAAAATTTCGGGGAGGGGGGATATGAACTTATATCTGTATAAAAAAACGGAATTTCATCACTAATCCAAAAATTTCGGGGGGGGGGATATATCCCGATATCCCCCCCCCCTGGCTACGCCCCTGTGGTGCGGCGCCCTTTTGAAGACGGCGGCCCGATGCGATGCTTACCTTGCTTACCATGTCGGGCCGCCCCTGATTTTAGAACAGAATAGAAAAATTGACTTATTTTCGAATATATTTCTTTAAAAAAACATCCTTTTAAAAATGACTTGCATTTGTAGATTAAATTTTTTTCAAATGTATTTTGCTTCGCAGATCTGCGAAATAATTTTCACAATGATGTTGAACCTCACTTTTCTGAAAAAGACCCGTTTAAAAACTCTTCCATGCTTGGCTGACAGCCGCTCGTAATACCGAGGGAGTCAAAGTACCTCACGCAATGGCCTTAGCAACGGCAGACAAGTACGCTTTCATTGTAACAGTTCCAATTGATTTAGATTTAGATAGTTCTTCCTAGCTTTCATCCTGACACCGTTATCACGCGGTATCAATGTATTGTATATTTCTATAAGTTCGTCATTTTAGCAACTAACATAAGGCATAACTTAGTACCATATTATTCTGAATATCATGGTCATGATTTTCATATTTCTGTAAGTTATTGTATTAATTATCTCATAAGATTAATTATTATTATTAAACTTCATAGTGCTTAAAATCTTACCTTTTTTACTTTCCGAACATGTACCATGTAAGGAAAGTATTGTAATCATGAAAAAAATCGACTTCGAGATTTGGGTGTTTTTACACGTTTTGAGGGCTTCTGAATCCATTTATGCTATTTTTACGAGATGTATGTATGTATGTGTGTGTGTGTATGTGTGTGTGTTTGTGTGTATGGGAGTGAACACGATAGCTCCTGAACGGAGCATTCGATGGAGCTCAAATTGGATATACACTGCTGGCCATCGTAAATGCAACACCCTGAAGGAAGCATGCAAATAATATGAAATTTACAACATGCATTAGCTGAGGTGAGATATGCAAATGATTAGAATTTCAGCGCAGACGCACATCAAGCGCGCCTGTGGAGCCACCTCAAAGCGCTATTTAAGGCTTGGAGATTTCGACGGTTTCAAGTACAGCAATTGTGTTTTTCTTGCTTTTTTTTCAAAAAAACGATAAATTATGCCTCGTAGGAAACAACGATCATCTTTTGACCAAGTATCCGAGTTTGACAGAGGAAGGATAGTGGCATACCGAGATTGTGGGTTATCTTTCAGGGAAATCGGTCGTCGTATTGGACGAAACCAAACAACTGTGATGCGGATATGTGATCGTTGGGTGCAGGAGGGTTCGACGGACAGACGTGATCGACCGCATCGACCTCAGTGCACCACGTCACGTGATGACAGGCAGATTGTACGCATGGCAGTGACGGACCGCTCAGTCACATCACGAACCATATCACAGCAGATTCAGTCTGTAACGCATCATCCAGTGTCTGCGCGTACCATTCGACGTCGTTTACAGCAGAATGGTCTGTCCGCAAGACGTCCGTTGCTTTGTCTACCTCTGACGCGGAACCACAGACGTCTCCGCCGCCAATGGTGCGATGAAAGAAGGATGTGGACGACAGAATGGAATGAAATTCTCTTTACTGACGAGTCACGCTTCTGTATGCAACACCACGACGGTCGGATTCGAGTCTGGAGACACCGTGGAGAGAGGATGCTGAACAGCTGCATTATGCACCGTCACACTGGTCCTGCACCGGGTATTATGGTATGGGGCGGTATCGGATATCTCTCTCGCACTCCTCTAGTACGCATTGCCGGTACTTTAACCAGCCAGCGCTACATCTCCGAGGTGTTGGAGCCAGTTGTCCTTTCTTACCTTCAGGGCTTGCCAACAGCCATATTTCAGCAGGATAATGCACGGCCACACGTGGCACGCATTGTCCAAGGGTTCTTCGTCAATCACCAGATTGAATTGCTTCCCTGGCCGGCGCGCTCTCCGGATCTTTCGCCGATAGAAAACATGTGGTCCATGGTTGCTCAACGACTGACCCAGAGTTCATCCCCAGCTGTCACACCAGATCAACTTTGGCAACGTGTGGAAGCTGCTTGGTCTGCTATACCCCAAGAACACATTCAAAGTCTCTTTGAATCAATGCCGAGGCGTGTGGCAGCTGTGATCTCCAACAACGGCGGCTACTCTGGGTACTGATTTTGGCAGGAACCACGCTTCATAGAATGCTGCAAATTTAATCATTTGTTACTTGGTCAACATGTTATCTACACAATAAATTTTGTTGTGATATCTCTTGTTTTTCTTGGTGTTGCAATTTGGGTGGCCAGCAGTGTATGATAAATAAGTTTTAATATACGAAACCAACGTAGGAAATTTCTCTCTTGCTTGAATACTTTTTTTGGAGGGTGTATATACGCAGGAAAAACACATTTTTGACACCACATTTCCAAGCAATTCTGATTCCTTGTGATGTCCCCTATCTCCCCTTACAGTTTGTCCCAATAATCCTAGGATACCCTGTAGATATAGTCTCTGACCTCAACCCCACGTTTACTCTTACGCAATTTTTTCTTTTTTTCTGGTGACTCTTCTGTTTATGAAAAGGTCAGTTTTCATTATTATGCATTCCTTCAGAGAACGTTTCAGTCTAGTAAAAATAATCTCCAGAGATGTAACACACCAGAAGATTTTTTTTTTTTTTTCCAGATTATGGCCAAACATCAATTCAAACGGGCTATGATGTAAGGAGTTATGAAATTACAACCCTAAGAAAGAGTCTAAAAGTTCAGAAGCTCTATCCCGAATGGAATTTAGTCAATGAACTGTGTCAACTGAAAATCACTTTGTGTATGAAAAGGGGAAAAATTAGAATTAATGTACAGGTGGGCTCCGGAGCGCAGTATTCATGAGCTCCGCTGGGGTTTTACCAAATATGTAAAAATTCACTCACCTGAATGAAGTACAGGAGCTGAGCTCTGGCAAGATCCTATGCAAATTAAGCCCTCACTGTACGCAATGTATAAATTGATAGTAACATTTAAACAAATTTGTCATAATCGCCATTTTATTATTGTATATCAGACTCAAAACCATTAGAAAAATCTAAAAAATCATCGTCACTGTGAGATATAACTAGATGTTGGTTTTGTGAAATGAGGGAATTAGCATTCACATATCACCATTTTCCGGAAAGGACAATGCGATCGCAGATTGCATTTCACGTTTAGAAAAAAAAATCTCAGAATGCACATTTAAAAGACAGTCCTAATATTATTTCAGATAAACATATTCTATCTTACATTCAAGACTGTACTGATCAAGATATTGATCCTGCAAATTCGGCACATGCCATGGCTGAAATCTCTATACCTAGTGAAAACGCTTACTAACCCCTTAAAATGTCCTATGTCCGAGGTAACCTCCCCCTCTACCTTCTTAGGCAGATAACCTTCGTGTAATTTTGACTTAAAGAATAGCCAAAGAATCGGTCACATGACTAAGAAAATCAACATGGCACCCAATATCTAAATACAATAGAGGAAGATTCAGATGAAATAGAGTCAACTCTATTTATAACGGAATTCAAGTGACCCAGAAAAGAACTTCGTAATGAAGAAATTTCGTTAAAACGTTATAACGAAATATTTGGTGTTCCAGATTCAGATTTTGTTATAACGTTGCAACCACATTAATAAAATAGACGATTAAGGTATGATATAAAAAAATTTAGATATAAATATTAGTACTATTAAATCATTAAACTTGGTAATAATTAACACAGCTGAGCCCCGCCATGGCCGAGTGGATAAGGCACTCAAAATGGCCTTATCCACTCGGTTGAAGTGTGAAGTTTCCGGGTCCTGGCCTGTCGCGTGGATGTCGATCTAATGGTCTAGATTTTTGGTCAGTTTTCTTCAGATGTAACGTGAATACTCCAGAACCCCTTAGAAAGTCCTCCGACCAAGGCACCCCTTATCCTAGGCTGATCACTCGTGCAGGTTTGCCTTATTACACACAATGCAATACAATACAATGAACACATCTGTAACTTTAGCGATTAAATTTTTTGTTTGTTTCAGTTTAATCTTTATAAAATAAATAGAAAACTTACATGACTTATTACTATCTCACGCTGTACTTTAAAAATGATACTTATTCAAAAATACATACTTACCATATTGAGCTGTGAAATAATCAGTTATGTAAGTTTGTTTTCTCGTTAAAGCATCTCTAGTTGTCGTTTTACTTATGACATTGAGATACTTGTCAATATGCTCTCTGTAAAGTCCTTTGCTTTGCATACACAGTTTCCGACTTATTCAATATATTCCATAGATTAAACAGATGAAATATAACTTCGACTTCTAATATAACACGTAAATATAAATAATCGATGTAAGTAATGTAACAGGTAAATGGATTTCGTTCTAGCGATTGCTTAGTTCCAATTTCAAACTATTTTTTTTTTTCGTTATAAAGCGAAATTCGTCATAATGATTTCTTTATAAGGTTTTGAGTCTCCTGTATTTTAACATTAGACTAAGTAAATAAAAATACTTCTTCGTTATATCATGTTTCGTCATAAAGAGTTTTGACTGAATCTCTTCAAATTTTAGCTATGGAACAACAGGAGAACTCTGTAATACAAAATATTATGTTGGAAATTAAAAATAAGACGTCAACAAAAGTATAAAAACTATTTCATTCACCCTGAAAACAAGTTATTACTGTTAAGTCATTACAGAGAAAACAACACTTCCTCAAATTTAATGGTAGTTTCTCAGTCTATAGCTGTAAAACCTTTTCGGCATGGAAAAGACTAGAAGTTTTAAATAAGAATTACTTTTGGACTGGATGCTCTGTTGCTGTTTTGTATATTTTGTTTTTACTGACTGTATCAAAACTCATACTCCTACAAATCCATGAAAACCTCTATGATTTATCGGCTGATGCGTTTGTCAATCATTTAGTAAATGATTGCTAAACTATCTTTAAGTCTGATTGATCGAAGCACACAATTTACCAGTGAAATATTTCAAATATCATTCAAAATACTTGGAGTAAACTTACTCAAGACAACTGTCGCAAGACCATTGTGAGATGCTGGAAGCGGATGCATCATTAGATCCCTAAAAGAAAAGTATGATTTTTTTCTACTGCTCTACATGTGTAAAAAAATCTGGAGTGACTCCACTCGACTTTCCGAACACTTACGATTAAGATCATTACCAAGCATTTAAATAAATTTTAATTGATGAATAATTCAAACATATATACCAAATTGAAACTCAATCGAATGCACCGTTTAAACGCTTGCGCACTTTCAAGAATTTCTCCCCATATGCCATTATGCCATAACATACAAGAAAGTTTTGTCGTAGCCCTTTAGGAGAACTATAAGTCCTATACACACCAAAATCAATACCGGTCTTAGGATGGTGGTTTATAACATGTATACCGAATTTGAGCTCAATCGAATGTATCGTTTAAACGCTAGCACACTTTCAAGAAATTCCCCCCATAGGCCATAATGTAAAAGAATTCTTGGTCGTAGCCCTGTAGAAAAACTCTAAGTCCTATACACACCAAAATCAATACCGGTCTTGCGACGGTGGTTTATGACATATACACTGCTGGCCACCCAAATTGCAACACCAAGAAAAACAAGAGATATCACAACAAAATTTATTGTGTAGATAACATGTTGACCAAGTAACAAATGATTAAATTTACAGCATTCTATGAAGCGTGGTTCCTGCCAAAATCAGTACCCAGAGTAGCCGCCGTTGTTGGAGATCACAGCTGCCACACGCCTCGGCATTGATTCAAAGAGACTTTGAATGTGTTCTTGGGGTACAGCAGACCAAGCAGCTTCCACACGTTGCCAAAGTTGATCTGGTGTGACAGCTGGGGATGAACTCTGGGTCAGTCGTTGAGCAACCATGGACCACATGTTTTCTATCGGCGAAAGATCCGGAGAGCGCGCCGGCCAGGAAGCAATTCAATCTGGTGATTGACGAAGAACCCTTGGACAATGCGTGCCACGTGTGGCCGTGCATTATCCTGCTGAAATATGGCTGTTGGCAAGCCCTGAAGGTAAGAAAGGACAACTGGCTCCAACACCTCGGAGATGTAGCGCTGGCTGGTTAAAGTACCGCAATGCGTACTAGAGGAGTGCGAGAGAGATATCCGATACCGCCCCATACCATAATACCCGTGCAGGACCAGTGTGACGGTGCATAATGCAGCTGTTCAGCATCCTCTCTCCACGGTGTCTCCAGACTCGAATCCGACCGTCGTGGTGTTGCATACAGAAGCGTGACTCGTCAGTAAAGAGAATTTCATTCCATTCTGTCGTCCACATCCTTCTTTCATCGCACCATTGGCGGCGGAGACGTCTGTGGTTCCGCGTCAGAGGTAGACAAAGCAACGGACGTCTTGCGGACAGACCATTCTGCTGTAAACGACGTCGAATGGTACGCGCAGACACTGGATGATGCGTTACAGACTGAATCTGCTGTGATATGGTTCGTGATGTGACTGAGCGGTCCGTCACTGCCATGCGTACAATCTGCCTGTCATCACGTGACGTGGTGCACTGAGGTCGATGCGGTCGATCACGTCTGTCCGTCGTACCCTCCTGCACCCAACGATCACATATCCGCATCACAGTTGTTTGGTTTCGTCCAATACGACGACCGATTTCCCTGAAAGATAACCCACAATCTCGGTATGCCACTATCCTTCCTCTGTCAAACTCGGATACTTGATCAAAAGATGATCGTTGTTTCCTACGAGGCATAATTTATCGTTTTTTTGAAAAAAAAGCAAGAAAAACACAATTGCTGTACTTGAAACCGTCGAAATCTCCAAGCCTTAAATAGCGCTTTGAGGTGGCGCCACAGGCGCGCTTGATGTGCGTCTGCGCTGAAATTCTAATCATTTGCATATCTCACCTCAGCTAATGCATGTTGTAAATTTCATATTATTTGCATGCTTCCTTCAGGGTGTTGCATTTACGATGGCCAGCAGTGTAGAATATGAATTAGGCTATGTATAAATACGACTTTCCATATTTC
>JAWZYV010000292.1:0-48290 GCA_038373885.1 Cheiracanthium punctorium
AAAGAGGAACATAGTGTACGAAATAGTGTAAGGAAATAGTGTAAGAGGAAACAATATCTATGATATCGTTTTCAGATTTTTCGGGATGCTCCTTACGTAACTTGGAGAAAACATTCATGACAATAACCTTAGCGGAACTTCTAAGCGGTTTTCCAGCCTTATGCTGTTGGAACGTAATATAATCATCCGATACAGGGGCAGTAGCCATTATTATGGACGTACGAAAGCGGAGATAAAGAAGAAAAGAACGGAGAAAGTAATGGATTTTCCCGTTCTGGCGTGGGGGAGGGTTGCTACGATCTTCGCTCCTTAAAAATTCCGCCAAAACTTGCTTTGACGCTATTGGATAGCAAAGCGTTGACACAATAAACACATTTTCATTTAAATAAAGGCGAAATATTAAATTATTTAGCACGCTTTCATTATATAGACATGTTTTTTCCCCTTTACCGACGAATTTAACATAAATAGTAGTACATATACGGACGAACTATATTGTAAGGTCGGAAGGACACAAGGCATAGCCTTCCCCGTACTGTCAGGTTAAGCTGAACTGGAGTATAGAGTGGAGTCAAGTGCCGACAGAAATTCTTTTCTGCGAGAAAATTCCGCTTTCCAGTAATATGGAGTTCAGGCCTTAGGCTAGTTCAAACGACTCCGAAGTGATATATGCTGTCAAGGGTTACAAAATGAATTTTTCCATCGAAGAAAGTATCTTTATCACGTGCAGTGCTGCTATAGGAACACTCAAAAGATTTCCAATACTCACGGTCAATATAACCTCTGAGAGCAGCCTACCTATTAAGTTTAAGGCTTTAAATATTACTCTCAAAAGATGGATTTTACTATCCAGCTACGTCACCATTCCGGCAACGAACTGGGTAGAACGATTAACATTTTTTTAAACAGTTATTTTTGTTTTTTTTACAATTTTTACACTTACTATAACAGAAAAAAGAAAACAAAATTTTGATAATGAACCAAACAGAAGTAAAATGTGGATATATACTTTACGGTCAATGGCAGTTTTAGGGACATTCATCCATTTCAAGTACAATACCGTCCTACCATTCATTTAGGTAATGGTCCGACCACGGTCACGTGCCTCCCTCAAGAATTACGACAGAACCACCCAAAAGAATCTCAATAGATTAATGTCTATGGACATCTTCAATATATTACATCTGTAGTCAGTCATTGTTTGGGCCATGCCCAAAACCTCGCCATTTGTCGTCGACATTGGCAAGTTTTGCCGGAATAACCAAATTTGAGGCCAAAAATTATTTCGCATTTCGTATAACTCGTATAACTTCGTAAACTTTTAACCGTAGAATGTTATATATTTATCTCATAACTCCTTTCCCCTCCCTCCTTTGCCTGTTTCTGACCTTATTTTCCCACCCTCCCCAACTCTGGTGAAAGGTAAACGAATCATGGAACTAGGCCCGGACTGGCTGCTTTGGGAGTACTAGGCTAGAGACTGAAAATATGGCCCTTATATGGAAATTTAGAGGGGACAGAATATTAGAATATGTAATATTTGAAAATTCTGCTTACGTGCCTATAAACCACATTGAACTATTTTAAAGCTGTTGGGGGTCACTGACTCTTAGGGGGCCCCCTGGAGTCCACCGCTATGCCACTGTGTAAAGATTACCGAGAAATGAATAATTAAATTAATGTGGTCTATATCAAATGACTCAAATTATAAAGTAGTATATTCATTTTCGGGGGTCCTGGTCAGGCCCCCTTGAGTTGGGGGCCCTCAGCAATTGCCGACTATCCGACCTGACCAGTTAGGGCCTGCATGGAACGAGCCCAGACAGCACATAAGCTTAAATCAAGCTTGACATTTGGCTTGGTAATGCAAGGTTGGTTTAAGCTGGATTTTAGCTTGCAAAGTGCGCAGTGATGGCGCCATCTGTGAAAGAGAATGGAAATTAATTGTCTAGCGTCCTCAAATTTGCTGAAAGTTCGTAAAAGATGTGTTTTATTTTATTGCCAGTGCCATATTACCGGCAGGGCAAACGGGGCAACTGCCCAGGGCCTACAGATTTTAGGGCCCAAAAATCTTACATCTTACACTTTTGTAATTTTAAAATAAAATTACAAAGGATAAAAAAAATTCAGAAGTTAAATAATTTTTTTAATTATAAAGTATGAACAATGAAAATAATTCAAATTTACATTTGTATAAATTAATTTAAACTTATTTTTAATTCTTCGAAATGCTCTATATCGATATAGCATACCAATATGTAGGAAAATAATCACATTTATAAAGAGAATTTTTAGCGTTAAAAAATAGCAAAATTTTTCAATTATTTGTTATTTTAAGAAATATTTACAAAAATGACTAAAGTGTTTGTATTCCATACATGTTAGCAACTGTGATATAGCATTTCGAAGTAACGTTTAACTATCTGTTTCTTTCATTTCAGATTACTTAACACAAAATTTGTGTTAAGTAAACCCATTCTATATTTCCAAATATGGAAATTCTTCAAAATAAAATACAATTATACTACGAAATTGATTTCAAAATCAGTCGTTTGTCTCGATTTTGGCCAGCAGTATTGCGGTACTGAAAGTTTTAAAACGTGTGCTGCTCTTAAGTTTATATTATGTTTATTTCCCTATTAGTAGAGTCTCTAAATCACACATAACATTATTTTAATTTTGATGCATCCCATGGAAAAATAAAAGAAACAAATAACACATCGCCCACTTATCAATCTGGCGAGAAAACAGCGTGGTAAGTCACTTCAAACTTTAGTCATAGCCGCACAAGGCTCGGTGGCTGAATGGGTAGCGTGCTCGACTACTAAGCCAAAGGGCCCGAATTCTATTCCAGCCACGAACACTCGATGGAAACAGATTAAATTAAATTGAAATTTCAGCGTAGAGAGGGAAAATGCGCGGAAAAATAAATTATGTGGGGCGCGTTAGCCAGCGGGCGCCCCGTGTATTTTGGAAAATTTTTTAAGCTTGATTCAAGCTTAATGCAAGCTGGGCAAGTGTAAACTAGAACACTTGATTCAAGCTTTCATCAAGCTTACACGCTTGGAATTTTCAAGCTTAATTCAAGATTATTGACTTGATAAATCAAGCTTGCTGCAAGTTTGCTGTGCTGTCTGGGAGGAAGTGCAGCGCAGAAAAAGAAAATATCTCCCTGAACCTTTTTGTCCCTCTCCAGCAAGAGAGTAGCATGCAGACAACATGGCTAGCTTCCTATATCAGGGGTTTCCTAACTTTTTTGACCGTGGCACCCTTGTGAGGCTAAAAACTTTCGCGGCAGGTTTCTTTTAAAGCAATAGGAATATGAAGGCTAGAATGAAGCAGTTTGAATGAATTTTACATTACTTTTTTTACATTGTTTATAGGGTTAACTATCAAGAAGTACTTCTCTTGGGAAAGGCATATGGAATTTTGACACCCCCATCCCCCATTTCAGAGAGTCCTGTAAAAGAGAGGCTACTGGACACAACTCTCTTGAACGTGACTGAAATATTTTTGAGCCCACTTGGTCATCGGCTTGGCCAACTTTTTTGTGCGATACCGGTTCAGAGGAAATTATTTGATTATACTCCACCAAAACACTTTTCTTGATTATCTCCACGGCACCCCTGGCATACGCTCGTGGCACCCTAGGGTGCCGAGGCACGCAGTTTGGGAACCTCTGTCCTATACGATTCGACCCCTACCCCTGCTCGCATTGAAAAAAAAAATTCGCAAAATTCCTAGGAAAAGTTAAGATGAAATGATAATTTAAGGCTTTTACAATTTTTTGAGGATTTTAGGGTAAAAATAAGGCCTTTTTAAGGATGCCTTATTAATATTTTTTTAATATGGCCTTTTTAAGGACTTTTCAAGGCGCGTGGGAACCCTGAAACATCTTTAGGTACTCACGGGTGTCTCAATCCTGGGGCCCCAGCAATCTTTCGCTTCCCTTTCCTTTACCCTTGACCCTCCTGGTGTCGTCGTATTTGCGACCGGTTGATTTGCGACCGGAGTGAAAATCGTCGCACTTGCGAGCGATTCCGTTTAAAAGCAGGTGCATTGCATGATTGATAGGATGGGACCGTTGCATTTGCAACCGCTTTAATTGTGAGGGGTTGATGGGTGGGTGGGTGGTGAGGGAGGGTGTGGGTAGATGGGACCATTTCATTTGCGACCGCTTTAAGTGTGAGGGGTTGATGGGGAGGAGGGGGGTTAAGTCGTAATAAGCAAAACTTTTAGATTTTAATTAAATACGGCAGATTCTTCCATGACATCATAGCTGCCAAGTTGTATGATTTTTTTCTGCAGAAATTTAAATTGTTTGCTTGATTTTAATAATGATTAAGGAAATCGTAAGAATTTTTATTGAAAACCTCTAAAATATACATTTCTGCAAATATCGAATGCATTTAACGTTTTGTTTATTTTCAAGGTCATTGGATTTTTGCATTTTTTTCTACTTCACATCAGTTAATTCTGCTGTTTGTTTCAACTTTTTTGGATGGAAAAACTTCCATAAATATTTTATGCTTCAGCATTCTAATTTCAACCGTTTTTCCCATCCCCTTTAAGAATAAATATTTTTCCTTCATCATTTTTTTATTAAAGCCTCCCATACCATGAGAGTTCAGATTGAATGACCCCTTTTTAAGAATAAATTATTTTTTAAGTCATATATTCAAAGAAAACCATTTAAGAATCAGTTCATTACTGGAAGCAAGTTTGGATATTGTAAATTCAAAATAATTAAAATAAATGTTAAAACGAAAAATGCTCTAATTGGCTAAAAATGTTTTTGTAAGCAAACACGATATAAACTACCGTGTTTACTCGCGTAATAGTCGCACTCTTTTGCCGCTTTTGTTTCACGGTAAAAGTCTAGGTGCAGGGGGGGGGGGTATCTTTTACATAATATTGTACATTCTAAAGCTAAAAGATTACTGGAATTACAAAAAAAAAAAAAAAAAAAAAAAAATACAAACTTACCAGGGTGCGACTATTATGCGGGGATGACTATTACGCGAGTAAACACGGCCCCCAATATACCCAAAAGTTATTTTTTTATAATTGTTTTCTAGAAATTATTATTTTCTATATTGTTACTTTTTCGTTACCTTATGTATATAAAATTGGTGAAATTATCTGTTTAATATTAATGCACTTGTGTTCTCTTACGGAAATCACTAAATTATTTCTTTCTAGAAATGCATACATGTATTTAAAATTTCATGTATTTTACTACTGAAGTATTTAATGCAATTTTTAGTATTAATTTAATTTAATTTAAAATACGTAACAGGAGGAAATAAATCCGTTTTTCTATTACAGAAAAATGCAATATCTGAAAAGCATTCAGAAAATAATAATAATAATAGATCACTGTTAAGGACACAGAATTTCTCGGCGAGTAAAGAGAGGCATTTCTTGCAAAAAATTTAGCGTGTATTTTCTCTCTATTCTAAAAAAAAAAGCAAAGGCCGCTGTGTCGCCGCTGCTGGCGCTGAAAATAGCTTGTTTGGCTATCTTCTCCTAAACCGTGGGGATTTGAATTTCGAGAAACATGTCCACGGATTAGGAAAATTTCGAGAAACCTGATAAGCTGACTTAAATTTCGAAAATCGAATTATTTTAGAAGATATTAATAAAAAACTGAAAAAATAAAACATAGTGGTTGCCAGATTTGGCATAAAATCATTCATTCCTTTGCAACAAAGCAATTCCAAGTATCTAGAATCGCATGAAATTGACAAATATGAAATAGAATGACACCCTTTTGACGCCAAATTAAAAAGTATATGAAATAAATAACTCAAAGTGTGTTACACAAAGTTGGCAATTTTCAAATAGTAACTTCGCCGCCGTTCATTCAAGTTTCTGTATATAGGACAACTTTTTCAAACATAATTTTATGTTTTTATCTACATATATTGTTCCAAGGTTTTTTTAATTCTTTGATCCAGCGGTTTTTGCTTTTTGTCTTCAAAAATGGACTGATTGACACTTTGAAGATTAAAACGGACTTCAGAACACGACAGTAAAAATGTTGTTCCTTTTGCCTATTACAACTATTTAAAGCGATAATGATCAATACAAATTTGAAGATATTATGTTTAACCCATTAACTCTCAGTTATCTATTTTTAGACCTTCGCAAAATTTGTAGGTTGCAAAAATATCTAAGCATTAATTTATTTTCCTGTTTTAATTTCTGGAAAAATAAAATCTGATTTCTATTAAATACTCAGCGATAAGAAAGTAAAATGATAATATTTCATAGCCTTATTCATATTTTTGGGAAAAGGTGTACATTCTTCATCCCACACAAATGTCGGATATGTATTTATCACTTCTGGAATGTTCATAAATCGGAAAATGGGCTGAAAAAACTTGGGCGCGAACGGGTTAACAAGCAAAGCCCGGCTAAGTCAACATGAGAACATTTGGCAGACATTTTTCATGGGGCCCCTTTCATTCCAATATATTTTAATGTTTTTTATCATGCATAAAACATACAGTATGTAAACAGATCCTGATTACCGAATAGGCCAACTAGACCTCATCCTAGGACCCCCAACTTTAGATTTTAATGTTAATTTTCGCTCTCAAGAATCTCAGCCGTTAGTTGATTTTTTAAATGAAAAATTTGATCACTTCTCGACTTCAATCAACAACGCGTTTCGGTACAACGATAGATGCTGCAGTTTCAAGAAAATTAGCAAATTTAGAGAGTAAAATTTATGTTTCACATTATAGTTACCACAAACCTATAATTTCATGCATAAAAAATTATGATGACATTCAAGTACCTATTTCCAATGAATAATATGAATGTTTTATTTATATAATCTTTGTAAAGTACATGAATAATAAATATAATTAAATTATAATATGATACTTATTTTAAGTTGAAGTTTAATCATTTCAGTGATATGTGTCGTAAACGTCAAAGAAGTTTTACTTCAACCGCGCGTAAAGATTACACGCATACATTTTTTTTTTTTTTGTGTGTGTGTGTGTGTGTACGGTGGGCGGAAAAAAGCGCACGGGAAAAAGCGCACCAGAAAAAAGCGCACCGGAAAAAAGCGCACCCGGAAAAAAGCGCACAATTTTGAAGGGTTTTATTTTTTTGGATGAGTATGTGTTTGTGTGGGGGGGGGGGGGATGTAAGGAAGGAGTGGGCATCCGAAAGAGCGCCTTTTGGTGAAGTGAATTTTTTTAAAGTATTTGAATTTTAATTTTTTTTTGTATCATTTTACGCTAACATGCTTCATACTTTGAATGCCCCCCCCCCCCGAATAGAAACACTTGAATTTTCACTTAGCCTTCAGTTAAATACTGGAGGAGGAGGGAGGAGGGAGGTAAGGGCATTCACAATTATCTGCCCACAATTGAGTACCAAGGGCGGATTAAAGGGGGGGAAGGGGGTGACCACCCCCCCCCGAGAAAAAAGAAATTAATGTAAAAGATCCTATTTTACTTCCATAAAATGGACGTATATGTCAATCTTCTAACTAACCGCCCCCACCGACAAGCTAACCGCCCACCTCGACAAACTTCCAATAATCCGTCACTGTGAGTACTGAGTTGTCAAGGTGTTTGTCAAGGTCACGTTCTTCCAAGAAGCACAAAGATAGAACTGTGTGTTATCAGAAATAGCCCCCGGGAGAAGAGGGTAGGCAGTGTGAAGGAATATACTCTTTCTTCGTCGCGGGTTGATGAATGACGGATAACACATCCGGTCACTAAAACTCGGGGTTTAAAACGGGGGTTGCGATGGGTGAAGGGGTCCTTCTTCCGAAGGAAATATCCGAATACATCTACAGAATGGATGAAATCATTTTTATGAAAACAAATAGGGGAAAATCTATAGTAGTGCTGAAATGATTGGGGGGGGGACGTATCTCCCTATGCCCCCCCCATTTTCATACCAAAATCAGTTAAACAATAATTTCTTTAAAAGTCTAAAACAAACAGCATGACAATCTCTGTGTGTGGGGGGGAGGGGGGGGGGCATGTGTCCCACCTCCAAACTTCGTTTCAAAATCTTTTTTTTTTTTAACATTTGTTTAACGGGTCATTTTAACTGTTCCATTTAAAATGCGAACAGGAACTCCAGTCTGTGTGTTGATAAAATATTTTTTTAAAAGTTCACTGTCAAGGTTGCTTAATTTAAACAGGGTTACTTTTTAAGCGCTTGGTTTATACAATTTTTCTCATTTCCAATCTGCTGTACTGGTTTTAAATTATTTCTAAATATTAGGGTTTCTTTAAAATATTTTTTTTTTTTTTTTTTCAATGCAATACAAGATATTTTATGAAAAAAAAAAGTTTTATTTGGTGAATAAAAGTTAATGACATTTTCCCCTTTCTTAATTGAGTTGTTCTCACAGTTTTACATCAAGTTATAATAACTGTTTTAACAGATATTTTTTCCTTCTTGCTGTATTTTTTTCATATATGAAGTTCAATATTCGATAACTTATCCATTTAGTTTTCTCTATATCGTCATTCTTGCTTCTTTCAGCAATTTCTTTTTAAAGTTTTAGAGTTTACTGAGTTTTGTAAAGTACAGAAAGAGCTTTAGAAGATATAAATTTAACTTATAAAGCTTTAAAAAAATATATTTTGACCTTTTGCATTATAGTATAAATATTTTTTTTACTAATTTCATAACAATTTGGTAAACGGCTGAAGTGTATAGCTCTAGAGTTCCTGCCTACCGCACGGCTATTTCTCCAGAGACCCCTCAAAAAGTCCTCCGCCCAAGGCGTACCCTAATTAAGCAGACATGCTTCGTGTAAATCTGCCATAACCACAAAACAAAAATAACTTTCTTGATAATTTACACAGCAAGTAAAAATTTTAATATTTTTAATATTAAATAAAAATCATAATCACTTTCAATCCCTATTATAGAGGGTCCCTAAAAAACACTGACCTAGGATATACTTCTTTATATATTGACCTTATACATATAGACTTAATTATAAAGTTATTTTATTGTGGTGAATTAAAACTTTCAGGAGATTAAATGTAAACAAATACAAACTTTTAATTTTTATAAAGCCCTCTTACAAAAATTTCCAACTAAAATATGCCTCTGTACATTAATGAGGTGATGTAGAAAGTTTCAGTTTTTCTCATAAAAAGGCTTGCATATATATTTAAACAAAGTTGGTGAGGGGGAATAAGCTTTGCAATACTAATAATGGTAAAAATATAATTATTAAAACTATTCCAACAAAACTAATTAAAAGTAATTTTAATTACAGTTATATATAGCCGATATTTTACATTTTAAGAAATGAGTTTTAAATCATTTTTAGCCAGTTTCCTTTAAAAAGGGTTTTTCTTTTAGAATTTAGAAATGAAAATTTGTTTAAAAACATTGCACTTATAATAACATTTGATTTAAAAAGTGTTTTTTAAGGAAGTTTTTTTAAAATTGATTTATTAATACCATAATTTAATTCTGAAAAAAGAGCATGTCTAAAAAAAATAGTAATATTTAAATTAAATACTTTCAAAATAAAAATATTTATATACATATAAATCATTCATTCTAAGAATTATTATTTAAAACCAAAGAGTTAACAAGATAAATTAGCATGAATCAGAATAAACTCTTGCATTTATAAAAAGAAAACCAGTAATAATAAGCCATAGCTGATTACAAATCAGACTGAATGTGATAACATATTACAGAGAACGTGCATGTTAAATCTGTGAGAGTTTTAGATTCTATTTTTAGGGTTGCCTGTTGGGTGAGAGATGGTATTTACATTTTTCGAAACTGCTGTAATTTTTTACTGAATCACTAGTTCTGGACTTTGTATTAAGAATACAAACAAATTGAACAATCAGTTTATTGAAAAAACGCTGAAATTAGTATTAATGTTATTATTACTCCTTTGTTTATTTTCAATTTATTCTTTAATCTGGAACAAGGAGTTTCTGTAGACATGGGCGCCGGCAGAATATTTCCCAGGGGGGGCAAAGACTACTTCCATGTTGGGTTACCATGTTGGAAAGAGCAAAAAAGCAAGGGAAAACACTGCATACAAAAATCCAGGGGGGGCATTGCCCCCCCCACTTGCCCTATGCTGCCGGCGTCCATGTCTGTAGAATCTGTAGGGTCTTCTGTAGAGTGTAAGAGAGTCATACTATATACTTACAAATCAGGCCACTGTTCTTGGAAATGTTGTCTGAATGACAATTTTCAATAGAGATAAATACAAAATACACTAATGTACCTCTGTTTACGCCCTTTTGGACGCCCACTTGTTCCTCACATTTTTTTTAATTCACGCCCCCCCCCTCTTCTCTTCACAAGATACAAACCCATTTAATATTGTGCGCTTTTTTCCGGGTGCGCTTTTTTCCGGTGCGCTTTTTTCCGGTTCGTTTTTTTCCGGTGCGCTTTTTTCCGTGATTCGTGTGTACAACGCTTTCTTTGATTGTACTGACCCCCCACCCACCCCAGTGACAGTTTCTGACTCATCCCTAGCCACCCTGCACATTTGAACAAAAGCGGTCGCAAGTGCTACGCTCAAATTAAAGTGGTCGGAAGTGCTACGTTTTTCACCCCGGTCGCAAATAAGACGTGACCTCTCTCTCCTTAGCTCAAACCTCAAACCTTCCCCTTCTTGTGGTTTCTTCTCAGAAGGTGAGGGCAAAGATGTGAGGGCTCCCCTTCAAAAGCTGCGGTCGCTCTGTGCCGTCAGCTTCTGTTGGCGTGTAAACTGCCCACGTGTTTGCCGTGCGTGGAGACCCGTGTCCCCGAAAATGGAGATCCTGATAATCGAGGGACTTTCCCGTAGGGAATATCATTTAAATGGAATTTCCAATGGGACGGGAAAACTTCATCACTTCACTTCAATTTTGTAAACTCTTATTTCTGTGGTGAGGGAAATCACTTTCACTTTATGATTGTGCCACCTGAGCTAGCTCTACTTGGCTTTGAGTAGACTCAGACCAAATTGGTTTCAGCTGAATCTTATAAAACAATGCAAAATAATAAAAAGTTTTGCGAACTACTCAGAATCTTTAATAAAACTTCCGATTACTGAAATTCCATTTATTTCCTCGTAATTTAACCCTTTTACTATCACCGGGACATATATGTCCAGCGGGCAGTTTCAAATTACCCCTATGGGATAAAATATTCTTTGTATTAATATGAATGCACTTCTCACTGGTATTCCTTGATATTACTGACAATTCAGAGTAATTTTTCCTTTTTTCAGCATTTCATCAATATAAGTATTGTAATTAATGTATTAAAGTACTTACTTCATTTTTTATCAGGAAAAAAGGTAGTAAAAGGGTTACGCATACAAGGAATCCAGCTGCTAAGCCTTTCTCGACCTACGAATGTAGGAATGCTATATTTTTCTTGATAAATGATCGAATTTCCCAAATCGCTCACTCAAGTGTCCGTGGTGTCACGTGTTAAAAAACATTGAACTTGTTTCATTTGAATATGAAAACTGGTTTTCCCCTGCTCGCAAGGAAAAACCACCTAATTATGTTTCTTTTGAATCAGCTCCTTACACATTAGACGTTGTTTAGTTGAGGACAATTTTTAAAATAAAATATTTTAATTCATTAGTGACAGTTTTCAATTTTTAAAACTTTTTACCCCCCACCGCGGGTACACCTATGCTTGATTTTACCCACCCCAACTGCCATAGCTGTATCTCTAACAGCCTCAGAAGTGTATTCCTTAAGAGCGATTATTTTAGTGCGCTTCTTTGGAGTAATATATCCATCTTTGAACAAGCAAAATAACAAGTGTTTCAAGGAACGCGAAATTATAACCACGAGAGAGCTGCCACAATGTAAGTTTCACATCCCACACAACTGAACTACTGGTGAACTAAAACCAGTCAAACGAGTAAATTACTGTCAAGGTCAATTTATCATAATACCTCTACGCTGGCAGATATAAAGCCCTGGTTTCCTGCAGGCGGCCGGCGTCCAGCGACCAGAGTGATTAATGACCTTAGCGGTGCCTCTCGCGTCCAAAGAACGCGTTTGTTAAAAGTGGTTTGCTACTCGCGAAAGCTGCGGGAGGGGACGTCCAAATCTGATGGACGCTCGGCGATCGCCGCTGGCCGTCCAAATGTGGTGGACGCTCGGCGATCACCGCTTGCCCTGGAGAATTCCTGATCGCACAAAAGAAATTCACACCATCCAACGTACCTTGGATTTTAACGAATTCACATTAAATGAGTACTAATAAGTAGTTATTTATTGTGAATGGAGAATATAAGTACTAATTAATGCTTGATTAAACAGAACTTAGCAGTCGCATATTTTCATAAATCACATTTTTTTTTTTTTTTTTTTTTTCATAATTATATACTCAACGATACAAAAGAATAAAAAAATATATTTACATGTTACAAATGTATATACTGTTTGCTATTACACATATGCATTGAATGAGATATGAAAAATATCAAAGTACATTTTGTACGTTCTTTTTTCCAAACAAATAAGGTTTAATTCATCATTAAGTATTAATTTTGTATTTAAAGGGACTTTGTACCTGAAATATACTAAAAAACGAATTTTCAATTGTGTCTAGAAATGCCCTGTGATTATTTATTGTGTTTAGGTAAGCAAATTTTTTAAAAACATCCTATTTTACTTTTTGTTTCTTGATTCAATCCAGTGCCGCAACCTGGGTTTACGAGTTCCAGGGGCGAGAGTGAATCTAGGGGCCCTTTTCATGTTATATTTGGTAAAAACGAAAATAAATTAGCACGTTTCATACATTTGTATGTACTCAAAGTCAGAATTAAACGCTTTTAGATAATAACAGATATAACATGTAAGTATGTAGTCAATACAAAAATAAATAAATAAATAAATAAAAATAAAATTCAAAAGAAAAGAAATAAAGGAAGAAAAAAAGAGGTATGAAAAATAGTTAGATGGATTTTGAGGCCCCTACGTGTAGGGGTCTGGGCATTCGCCCCGCTATGCCGCTTTGCACTGATCAATCATTATGTACCTCTCGGCCTAGATCCTTCGTGCAGATAATTTTCCGTAATTTCCCAATAACAATATCAATCATTTTGTAAAAAATATAATACTTAGAATCAGGGGCGTAGCCAAGGGGGGGGGGGTCTGTTTTTACTCTTGGTACACAAATTGAAATAAACTAACAGCACCATGGTCTCCAAAAAAATTCACGATGGTTCTTCATAAGCTGCTTTACGCACTACAATAAGCGAAAATGCAGTGGAGTTTGTGAAATTTTCAGAAAAAATTCTTATTAAGAATT
The DNA here is from genome assembly GCA_038373885.1 of Cheiracanthium punctorium. Lineage (NCBI taxonomy): Eukaryota > Metazoa > Arthropoda > Arachnida > Araneae > Cheiracanthiidae > Cheiracanthium > Cheiracanthium punctorium. The sequence goes on from JAWZYV010000292.1 coordinate 13,294, forward strand.
TTTCATGAAACATTCATAATTTCATGAAATGTTTCGAAATTTTTTTTTGAGTGTATGTAGTACAGCTTGTTAAGTGACAGTTTCAAAATTTTGAAAATTTCAGTGTGCGAAGCGTTTTCAGCTTAAAACGAAGAATGCCTGCAAAACAACCGTTTTTCAGAAAGTGGACGCAGAAAAATGGAGCGCGCTCGCGCGCCTGCAGGAAACCACCCTTTCGCGACAGCGGTGGACAGTTTTTCACAGATGTCACCTCGGGCACTTTTTCGCGGTTGTCAAAGGCGAGCGCTGGACGCTGCCGCTCGCAGGAAACCCGGGCTTAACCCGTCTGAGAAGTAGATGCCGGATTGCATCCGACCAGCCGATGGCCAACTCCGCGAATGATGACCGATCTCTTAAAATTGTAAAATACTACAGCCATGTATAAAAAATTACTACTTAATACTACAAAAAGAAATTTAAAATGCTGCTAAAAGTACTTCCGTGTTTATTCGCGTAATAGTCACACCTTTTTTGCCAATTTTGCATGGTGAAAGTCTAGACGCGATTATTATGTGGGAAAATTTACTACATAATACTGTATCTCTAAAGCTATTTTTTTCTGCTTCGAAACAATTATGCGACGGCGACTATTACGCGAGTAAAGACGGTATGTAAATATATCTTTATCTCCCTCGTTGGAGGGTAAATAATCTAATTCAACAACAAGGGGAAGATCTAAAATATGTGTACTATATGCAAGGACGTAATTAAGGGGGGGGGCGGATTCCCTACCCTAAATTTTGATTTTTGTTACTAAAATGATATAGTCTTTGTGAAAAATTTTGCCTTTTCTACCCAGTGGCGTAGGGAGGGGGGGGGGTTGGGTGTCAGAACCCCCCTAAAATTTAGCTGAGTTCTATTATTGGAATGAAGAATGCTATCCATAATGTAGATTATCCGTTACATCAGTGCCTAAACCCCCCCTAAAACTTTTTTCTGGCTACGCTACTGTTTTTACCATTTTCGACCTCCTCCAATTTTTTTTTTCTGGATACGTGCCTGACTATATGATTAAAGCAGGTATGGGCAGGGCCAGGGCCATATCGCATGGGCAGGTCGGGACTTTGTCCAGGGCCCCCGGCCCAAAAGTCCCCCAACCCCAAATGTTGTTCTGAAATATTCTTTTTTGTATCAAAATTTTATGAAAAATAAAGCAAATTTTAGATAGGGCCCAATCAATGCCTGGGGCTCCTGTTGTTTATAATCGGACCCTGGGTATGGATGGGCAAGTTTTGGAAAGTTGCGGGCCACACTTTAGGATGTTAATGAAGTCGCGGGCCCTATAATTGCGATTTATATGCGATTTTGTATGGTTTATGTGGGTTTTCTAGGGGTTTTGATTTGCTCCGCAGGCCGGATCCAAAGCCAAAGGCGGGCCGGAGGTTGCTCATATATGGTGTAAAGGAAGGTTTGGAAGGCAGTTGTAACACTTTCGTTCCTGATAACAAAATACTAAATTTAATTCCAATTAGGCATGAAAGTCATCGTAAATAAAATTCTTTTGCGATTTATTTTTCAAAAATTTTCCTTTCTTGCATCATTTAAAAAATATCAGAAATATACTGCGTTTTAAAATGATGCCACAATAAATGCTACATCCTTAATTTTACGGGGGGGGGGGGAATAGCAACACTGCCGCTCTCATCTGCAGCAAGCGACCGGCCAACTTCGTCGAGCCCCGCCAGGGAGTTTTCAACACCGACTGCCGGGTCATGTTATCGTCCGAATTACTTCGTAGAACGTCCTGCAAGTTCTAAGCCAGCCTATTCCGTAATTTCTGCATCGCTCATCATCTCCAGTTCTGTACCACGTCATTCCTTTTATTTTTTGGTTTTGTGTGTATACGCCCGCTGCCATTTTGAAAATCCGATGGAAGTCGACGAAAAATCGCTATTTTTTCATTGCAATCCCAGAGGAAACAACACGCCTCACCACAGCTGCGATAACCTCAACTCTCTCATGCAGTAATTAGAAGGAGATCAGTGTTTTCCTTGAATCCGTTCATCATCATCCCGAATGTTTTTTGTTTGGTGTGCGTTAGAGATGAGACGGGCTCAGCCCAGCCCGAAAGACCGAGCCTGGCCCGAACCGGGCTCGGGCCTGTAATTTATGATTGCGTTCGGGCTCGGGCTCGTGAAAAATGTCTCCTTTATTGAACATACTCCTTGAAACGGATTTTAAAAAGCGATTCATCGGAAAAATAAACGTTACTGATGGGATGCTAGGACTTGCAACAAAATAATGGATGGGTAAAAAGCTAGCTTTTTCACATAATTTACTAAATGGCGTGTTGTGTTATTTCATTTGCGTATGTGTGTTAAAATGTTCTTAATTCAAAATTTTGGCCTCATTATTCACTGGTCTATCTTATTTAACCCATTTATGCCTAGCGTCCCTTTTTGGGGACGGCATTTTCGCTATGAGTCGAAAACGTTATTTATTTTTCCTAGCCTTTATTCATGAGTATTGAGCCTCAACTCTACAAAATATTTTATTATGACCAAGTAGGATGTTGGTATTTCCATTTTTATGCATAATGATTTTAAAAGAAATTATCCCTTGTTCAAGAAGTTGACATCAGAAATTTATCTATTATTTCTGTTATCAGTAAAAATCAAAGAAAGTCGCAAAAATATCCAGGCACAAATGGGTTAATCGTCAAATGTTACTTCCAGACACATTCTCATAAAATTATCTGAAATAAAAAGACGAAATTTCGATTAAAAATTAATTTTATTATGGATTGTGCTTTTGTTGAATACATGTATCTGCAATGAATTCAATAAAAAGCTCGCAGTTGGGGCCAGAGCCGAAGCTAGGGGCTGGCGAGGTTTGCCCCCCCCCCGGGATGCAAGCGGAAAAAGTGGCGCACACTCAGCTAGAACACGAGAAGTTTAAATATAATTTTACCGTTTTTGTTTTTCATTTTTTAAAAGCACTTTTGTAGGGAGGATAGATAGAATCTTAGAAAAGTACAATGATTTAGGGTTGGGGGGGGGGGTGTTGAATAGTTATTAACTTGTTCAAAGAGTACGGGCCCCAGTTTTAACGAATTTCATAGAGGGGGGCCCATATTGGTCATAGATCGGGCCCTGCCTAGTTGTCTGCCTCTTTGGGGCCTACATTTGCATAAGGGTCCAGGGACTGCGCGTTAAAGGGTTAAGAAACACTTTAGAAGAAGTGTTCAAGTGATAGTGAACTTTTCGACCACGGTTTATCAAAAAACGAATCCCTCTTTCACCGATTGCACTTTATAAAAATTGTTACTTCAAAATTGTTTCTTTCATTACATTAACCCATTTATGCCTAGTGTCCCTTTTTTGGGACGGCATTTTCGCTATTAGTCGAAAACGTTATTTATTTTTCCTAGCCTTTATTCATAAGTATTGAGCTTCAACTCTACAAAATATTTTAACATGACCAAGTAGGATGTTGATATTTCGATTTTTATCCATAATGATTTTAAAAGAAATCATCCCTTGTTCAAGAAGTTGACATCAGAAATTTATCTATTATTTCTGTTATCAGTAAAAATCGAAGAAAGTCGCAAAAATATCCAGGCACAAATGGGTTAAATGTATATATTCACATTGTATCATAAAATATTTTTATAAAGTAATTTTGTTGCTACCAACTAAATTCTTATGCAATAATATATTCTTATGCAATTCTATGCAAATATGCAAATTTCTTAAATTTATTATGCAAAATCTCTTTTCTGGACGTATTTTAAATATAACAATTTTTAATGTCACTATACGAGATTAATAACTTGTATTTTTCTGTATCTAATATATCTATGTACATAAGAATGTTTAACAGTGATATGACTACTCAACGGAATTTTTAATAAAAATTGAAACATTATTGTTGCTTGATAAACATGGATAGAAAGAAGTACAAAGCGCATTAAGAGTTTGCAACTATATTTGTCTTTAATTTGCACAAACGGCAAAATTCATCGGATTGTATTAATGAAGTTACTGAATTTTATTTATCTTATATAAATTTCGGGCTCGGGCTCCGACTTAAATAATATTGCTCGGGATCGGGAGGGCTCGGATTAAAAGTCTGCGGGCTCGGGCTTCAAAAAATGAGCTCGAACTCATCTCTAGTGTGTGTACAACTACCGCTGACCTTCTAACTTTCGGCAAGTCTTATTTATATTCCTTGCCTTCGGGTCCTGCCTGCCTTGAACCTGTGAGAGATTTTTTTTTTTTTTTTTGAATGATTCAGTGACTAGAAGAGACGTTTTACAGGAATGCCAGTTTGTGTTTTTTTTTCTTTCTTTCTCCAACTCTCTGAACGATGTGCGGGGGAAAAAAATATATTAAATAAAAAATAATGAATTATTGATGGAAAATGTATTTTTTTGTTTGTTTGGTCAGTGTAAAGGTAAGTTAAAAAAAAAAAAAAAGCTCCATGAAAGCACTACGCATGTATGACAGGAAAGCAAAGCTTACAGTGAAAGTACCCCTCTTAATGAACAATACCCAAACTACCTTATTATACATTACATATACATATATTAGCACTTTTCCAGAGAAGTCCGCATCTTGGTTAACTTTCACTCCAGATAAGAAATAAACTTATAGTGCTAGAAGCATGAAAATTTTTTCAGAATATTTCCTCGGTAAGTTTACTGCACTGAAAAAAAAAAAAAAATGATTACAGCACAACGTGTGGGTAAACGTAACGGAATGGGCGCCCGTAAGGGGTGGTAAGGTAGGGCACTTGCCCCTCCCCCCTGGAGATTTAGTATATTATGTTATGATGCAAGCAAACGTGCATTGCAAAGCGAAATTGGAACTCAAATTGTTACAAGTGTGAAATTTGCCCACTCTGGAAAAATTTTTTAAGTTCCCCCCCCCTCCTTAAATATTTCTATGAGCGCCCATGCGTCACGCCAACACGCTGTGATGTTGGCGTTACGTTTATCTACATGTTTTGCTTTACAATACTCAATTTTGTTTCTTTTATCCTTCTTTTCTTTTAATTAAGAAAAAAAGGTTTCCTTTTTAATCAAAAGGAATAACCTTGTCAAACATTACAATAAACTAATACTATAAATAATTTAAAAAATTGCAAATTAACAAAAATTGTGAATAATCAATGCATTGACGTGGCATGTAACATTGATCGGACAAATGTAACATTTCCAGGGGCAAAAGTTTCTTATTGTACAGAATACCATTTTCAAATAAGTAATATCTGAATTTTCTTGAATTTTTGAGGGGGGGGGGAATTGCCCCCTCTTCCCCTTAGTAAGTTACGCCTATGAATGAATGTATACTAATACGTAAAATTTTCTGACCTTAAGATTTTACACATTTCCAAACTTTTATTATCGCCCCAAGTAATGCTGCTTAATCAATATTATACGCTGTCTAGTCTGAATTCATATTATAAAACGCATTCACATTTTTTGAAACTCGAGTAACAGTTGTACCGTGTTTACTCCCGTAATAGTCGCACTTTTTTTAAACCAGTTTTTCATACTGAAAGTCTGGGTGCGACTACTAAGCGGGAAAAGTTACTAAATAATATTAAAGTAGCGTAGCCAGGAATTTTTTTGGGGGGTGACAGAGAACTCTAAAACTGGTATGCAATATACCTTTTAAAAATCGATAAACCTCTTTTTTTGGGGGGACGGGGATGGGCCTTTTTTATAAGTGTGTTCGCATATGAAAAGGAATTTTTAAGAAATCTTAAAATTTAGAAACTTTGCAGAGGGAAAAACCTAGAATATGTGAGTGTGGTGTGTGGGGGGGGGGGGGAGGGGGTGTAGTTTGATTTAGGTCCGTAGCTGAAATTAAATTTCTCAAGGTAAACTTTCAAATTTATCCACGAAATTATAATTTTATCCATATTCAGGAGATGGCTGATGAGCTGCAGCCACCCCCAAATTGAGCAAATATATGAAAGAGAAAAGAAGTACGTATTCGTGGATAGGGGCCTAATTCAAATGAAACGCGAACAATCCTCTCCGAAACATACGTTTTTCCCAGCACAGTTCGATCACTTTGTCAGACGACAAGAAAAACAGATTCAAATGCAAAGCTCGAATTTTGATGGTTACCAAAGAGAAAATTTATCTAAGATCTATGATGACGTCAGATGCCAACCACGTGGAGCCATCTTTTTATCATAAATGTAAAATTTGTAGTAATAACTTGCTTAGGTTTGTTCTTCAATTATTTCTTCAATTACAAAGTATATACTTGCCTAAATTGCTTAAAATTGCTTTTTAACATACATTTTATGTTAAAGTATGTGTTTTATCGCATGAGGAAAATATTTAATTTTGTGGGAAAGAAAAACAGCAAAAAGAAAAAAAAAATGGAATACAATTTGTAGAACTGAAAAATTAATATAAATGAATATATCCATGTATAGTTGTACAATTAATTTACACTAAAAATTTTTAATTTAAATTAATTACACACTGATTTTCTTTTTTCTTCCATTTGAGAGACAGTGAGTGAAAAAAGAAAATGCCATTAGCCGAGACAGTACATAAGCTTAAATCAAGCTTGACATTTCTTTGAATTTAACGTATTAATACACGCTTGATAGTTCAATTCGTTTTAAGCCTTCAGCAAGCTTGAGAAGTTAATTTGAACTGTCAACCTTGAATACAACTTGATTACAGCTTGAAAAGAAAGCTTCGGTGATGGCACCATCTACCGCTGGACATTAAATAAAGAAAAGTTCGTAAAAGTTGTGTTTTATTTTATTATCGCACAAAACCTGGACATTAGAACACGCAAGGGGAAGGAATGAATGGGATAAGCTCCTCTGAAGTGTAACACGAGGGGAGTTTTAGTTTTATTTACATCTAATTAACATTAGTAATTCCATTAACTAATTAATTAGCCCTAAAATAAATTTTAATATAATTAACACAATTTAGTTATTTAAGACTCATAGATCAATAAACAAGAAATTAAGAGTTTTTGAAAACGTATGGTATGGCCATATATATATGCTTATCACGAAATATCCATTAGTTAACATTTTTTATTTCGTGATGAAGTAAAGAAAATTTCGAACTTTTTGGTGCATCAAGAAAATTTTTTGGAGTGAGAAACTTTGTTCCCATGCCTCGTAATTGCCATTCCTGGAATTTGCGCACCCATGCGCTAATAATACAAACGGACTAAAAAAAAATATTAAAATCACTTTTAAATACATAGTCTTGTTCTAAATAAGTATAAATAAATAGGTAATTTTTAATTCAATTTTAGTATTCCTTAAAAATGTTTTATTTTTATGTCGAGAAAAAGCAACAGCAAACAATAATAAGTTAAAATGCTTGTGATAGTAGTATGGGGGCCCCAAAATAACCTCTTGCCCCGGGGCCCCGACCACTTATGATCAGGCTCTGGCCGCCGCAAAATAATTTATCATCAATCATGAATGCACTTGACCATAGAATTTAAAAAAAAAAAAAGATTCTACATTTCCAAATATGGAAATTCTTCAAAATCAAATACAATTATACTACGAAATTGATTTCAAAATCAGTCGTTTGTCTCTATTTGAGACGTCGTTTGTCTCATTCGACACAACATGAGTGTTGTGATATTGAAAGTTTTAAAACGTGTGCTGCTGCTAAGTTTATGTTATGTTTATTTCCCTATGAGTAGAGTCTCTAAATATCACGTAACATTATTTTAATTTTGATGCATCCCATGGAAAAATAAAAGGAACAGATCAACATATCGGCCACTAGATCTCGCCAGAAAATGGAGTGAACAGCCACATCAAACTTTAGTCATTTCAGACCAACTCAGGTTGGCCGAGTAGTTATGAAGCGGACCTCCCTACCCAAAGATGCCGTGTTCGATCCTAGCCCCGAACGTTTGATGGTAACAGAATGAGATAACTTTATTAACTTTATTTAAATTTCAGCGTAGAGGGGGAAAATGCGTGGAAAAATAAAATATGTGGGGCGAGTTCGCCGCCCCGTGTATTTAGGGAAAATTTTTTAAGCTTGAAATCAAGCTTGCTATGTCAAGCTTAATGCAAGCTGGGCAAGTGTAAACTAGAACACTTGATTCAAGCTTGCGTTAAGCTTGACATAGCAAGCTTAATTTCAAACTTAAAAAATTTTCCCTAAATACACGGGGCGGCGAACTCGCCCCACATATTTTATTTTTCCACGCATTTTCCCCCTCTACGCTGAAATTTCAAGTTATCTCATTCTGTTTCCATCAAACGTTCGGGCACTTTGAAATTCTTGTAATCAAAATTACACACATTGAATAGTAATAATAAGTGAACACTCCCAGACAGCACAGCAAACCTGCATCAAACTTGCAGTAAGCTTGATTTATCAAGTCAATAAACTTGAATTAAGCTTGAAAATTTCAAGCGTGTAAGCGTAATGCAAGCTGGGCAAGTGTAAACTAGAGCACTTGATTCAAGCTTGTATTAAGCTTACCCGCTTGAAATTTTCAAGCTAAATTCAAGTTTATTGACTTGATAAATCAAGCTTGCTGCAAGTTTGCTGTGCTGTCTGACAGTGTTCACTTATTATTACTATTCAATGTGTGTAATTTTGATTACAAGAATTTCAAAGTGTGGTACATGCTTACATTAATGTTCCAAAATTATAAAATATTTATTCTTAATGCTTTTCTGCTCTTGGTGGGACTTTCTCTTTCTTTCATTAAATTATAAGTATTTTTTTATAAGATTAAAACATATTTTATACTTATTAAACGACATTATAAAAAGCAATTTTAACCAGTTTAGACAAGAACATATTTTTAATAATTGCATTTAAAAAATTTAAGGAAATATCACTTCAACTTTGTAACTGAATAAACAAAATTTTACGTTGTGATTAGAAGATGGCACCAGCTTTACTTCGTTTTCGCGTAGGCGGCAGTGAATTCGTTTGAGTTGAATCTTTTCTAGTATAAAACAATGTAAAATAATAAAAAGTTTCTAATTACTTAGACTCTTTTAATAGAACTACTTAACATTGAAATCTCGTTGTATTTCCTCGTATTTTAAGATAACAAAAAATCCAGCTGCTAAGCATTTTTGGATCTACGGCCTAAAGATGGCGGAAAAATGTTCGAATAAGCCAAAACGATCATGCGGTGCGAGTGCGTTCGCGATGCCACGTGATCAAAAGGCGTTCGGCTTGTTTCATGTTAATAAGAAATTTTCCTTTTATTTGAAGTTTTCCCAGCTCGCTTGGGGAAACGTTCGAATTCTGTTTCGTTTGAATCTCGCCCTAAATTTGAAACTTCCACTTGAAAATTCTGAGGTTCAGTCACAGACCTACGCCAAATTTAATATTTTCTGTAAGTACGTTTTTCCAACTGCAAAGACTTCAAATTCGATTAATGAATTTCTTTTTTCTTTTCTTTAATTCATTTTTATACGTGAACACCTGTAAGAAAATAAAGGGGTTCTACCCCCTTTCCCCCCCAAAAAAAATGTTATATGGATTTTTAAAAGTTATATTTCATTCTACTTTTTTTTTTTTTTAATCTCTCAGTCATCCCTGAAAAAATTCTTGCCTGCGCATATCCTAGTTAACTCCTTTCGGGGATTGCTGCAGCCCCATCAATTACCCCCCCCCCCTCTAATATTATACACTCTAATGTTTAAAACATTACTGATTTTATAAAATTACTTATTTACTAAATGTGTCCAGATTATCTGCCGTATATTAAATAATCTTTTCGTCAGTTCAACATAAAAGAGGCTTTTTTATTTTTATAGCAATATTTTTGTAGACATAAATGAAGGTCAAATACTGCGACTTTTACGGAGGAATACATTTTGACGATTTTTTCTGCCTCGAAACGGGAGTGTGACTATCATGCGAGGGCGACTATTACGCGAATAAACACAGTAATATTCTAATTAAAAATAACCGTGAAAAACGCTTCAAAAATTAGGCGTTAAGCATACGAAGCACCATTCTCAACACTTCGCATTTATTGATGTACATATGAAAAAAGCATAACTTAACGTACAGTTAAAGCTGACGACTGAGGGCGGAGGAGAACTTTGTTAATCGAACTGTTATCAAAACATCTGTAAACGCCATAAATTCACATAGAGTACATATCAATTTTAATCACAATAATATATTAACATTATTTTAGTGTTCTTTGCATTATTGTTACCTAACACATCTGCTTTTTCAAATAAGAGAAATAGCATGTTGGGGTTTTCGTTAGCTATTGAATCGGTGAGTGCAGAAACCACCTCAGTCACAAAAAGGAAATTTTTTTTCAGGAGAGTGAAAAAACTTCATAAAACTTCATAAATTAGATAATATTTGCATGACAGAAATGTAAATGCATGTTATGACAGAGGAAAAAAATAAGTTTAAATATTTGAAAATTTGGAGGAGTTATGAAGTTTTTTCTCTCTCCTGAAAATAATTTTCTTTTTGTGACTGAGGTGGTTTCTGCACTCACTGATTCTATTGCAGACGTGACAGGTTTTCAAAATCAAAAAGCCTGAGACTTCTAATGCATTTATTTCAAAATAAGATACCCATGCAATCAATATTGACATATTTTTGTTCTTCCTTAATATCACGCATGCCAAATAAATTTAACATTATCCCATTACTTGAGTCTCAAGGCCCGATTTAGAAAATATTTGAAAAACAGTAATTCTAAAAGTGAATTACTGTCCTGCTGTTGAAAGTCTGCGCTTTTTTTTTTTTCCGAAAATGACTGCCGTTTATTATCTTTCATGATGAATTTAACAAAGAAATTCGAGCTGTAAATAACATACCTAATAATTTACAACTTTTATCACACACAACCACTGGTTATAAATGCCATCCAGTCATCAAGAAAATTCGCAACTTGTTATACTGTCCGAAAAAATTCGAAAGGAAAAAATTGGCTATTAAATAAGATAAAATTAAGAAAAATGAAATTGGAATTTTGTTTTTTTGGGGCCCTATAATTCAGGGGTCCTAGGCCCGGACCTACTGGCCCTAATGGAAAATCAGGGCCTGTTGAGTTGTGTAATTTAAGTTAATTTGAAAATTTGTCTAAAGAATATATAAAACAGTGAAAATACATGAAAAAGTATTCACAAGTAAAAATAATATTTATATACTACCTTATAACACTTGAAAAAATTCCTAAAAATTTTTAATAAAAATGTATTTTTAATAATCTCATACAGCTTTAAAATTATTAGCACATTTCTGGATAAATAGTGAATGTTTTGAGTGTGAGAAAATCTCAGTTTCTGAATAAACTCTTAGAAAATCAGAAAATTAAGAAAAATTCCGAATCCCAAAATAAGGTAAAAAAGTTTGAGGCTCAAGCCAAAATCCCGAGACTTGGCACATCTTCTACTGTCAACAGATATTTCTCAAACACATACAAAGCTTTTAAGTAGATTTTTTTTCATCATAAAAATCAGCTCCGACATGCCGAAATCGATAGTACATTTTAATATCCAAAATTTATGAAAAATGAAAAATATGAATTGGGGAAACAGTCTATTTTTAATATTATAATATTGGAGATGCAAATAAAGAAAAGCTAAAAACAAATTGTCATTTATAAGAAGGATCGAAAAAGATTGAAGTCGAAATGCACAAGCATGACTTGCTATGTAATTTACCACGTGCAATTTCAGCTGAAATAAGCGGATTTCCGCGGAAGTCCCACTCTTGCTTGTTTATTTTTAAAAAACATTGATAAATTGAGAAAATCATGCTAAAAAATGTACTAATTTCTTCAAACTACTCACCTTTTCACAGAGGAAAAATAAAAAAAGCTCAAACTACAAAAACAGCAGAAGTTGCTTTGACAGACACCAGAATGCAGGGACTGAATGCAACAAATGCTTTCAAAGTTCAACTTCAAGTCTAGGCCGAAATCACGTGATGGTGCAATATTTTCATGTACTGGGATTTCTTACCCGGGGAAGAGAGGATTACTTGTACACAAGGAGCACCTACATTCACTGATAAGGGAATCAATGGGGTACCCTAATAAAAAGATTTGCATGCAATCGATCTTTTTGTGGATAGATGAGGAATCTTCCGTTTTCTGACAGTGGTTTGTTTAAATTTGCCGTGGCTTAATAGTCTTAGTAGTTTTGGAAAGGTGCAAGACCAGCTGCGTTGTTCCTTATAAAAGGGCAATGCTTTTCGCTCTCTTGGGACCCAACAGGCATCAGGATCCACAGTTGGGGGTCACTAGGCCTACATTTCTTTAGCCTACATTACACGTTTCCGGTCTTTTTCTTGCCTCCTGCCTTCTTCAGTACAATTTTTCTTTACTATTTTTACTTGAAGAACGAAAAAAGGATAAGAAAATAATTTAAATTTAAAATAAGAGTAAATATTTACTTTTAAAGGTTTGAAGATTAAAAAAAAAAATATTCTAAAGCAAAAATATTTATTTTCAATATAGATGGGGATTTTGATGCTGGAACATTACAGCATGAAAATTTTGAGAAAAGTTTCAATAAACAAACAGCTAAACTCGACGATCTAAAAAAAAAGTCGACAATACGTTAATTTTTAAATAAGCAAAACCGCGGAATTCTTGGAGAACTTTGCCTCTATTAAATGGAATACAATGCGCTACATGCGCTATTTTTAGATGATCCAAATTTGCGTTACTTTTTCATAAAACAAAAGTTTAAAAGATAATGAGTTTTAGAAATTCATTATCTTTTCCATAATCTTGAGTTAAATTCAATCTTTCATAAGATTTTCATCGTAATTTCATGTAAAATATCCAAAGAGCTATTCAGTTCAAGCTCTACCATGGCCGAGTGAATAACGCACTGAACGTGGTAGACGCTCAAGTAAGGTTTAATTAACCCTTTGAGGCGCAAACCTTTTTCCAATGCGGAAAAAAAAGGCAGCCGTTGCCATCGCTCGACTTAACTACCAGCAAGATGGCGGACGTTCGAAACGTTCATCGCGTGCCACAGATCTAGAGACCCTTTTTTTGACGCAAATGGCTGTGTCCGGCACAGCCAGCTGCGTCAAAAAAAGGGTCTCTAGATCTGTGGCACGCGATGAACGTTTCGATCGCCCGCCATCTTGCAGGTAGTTAAGTCGAGCGATGGCAACGTCTGCCCTTTTTTCAGCATTGGGCAATCTTTCCAGCTGTTCTCGCATGCTTCCATTTTTCAGCAGATGTCAGTGCTTTTAAAAAGAATCGTGATATTTTTTTACGGGAAATGACGTGCTAAAAAAGTAAAGGATTCTCGTGGGAGCTATGTCATCCGCAACTATTTTTATAGAAATCCAATCTATTCTTCGTGACTGGCAACAGTCAAAACGTCAGAATTCGGTGTTCCCAGAGCGGGATCACTGAGCATTAAAGGGTTATTCATCTCGAAAAGTTGCAAATCGCTAAAAACTAAGATAACAGAGATACGCCAATTTTCAAGTATTGGAATGAGTTAAATATAGTGTTCAGGATTCAAAATTTGTAATAGTACTTTATTTTATTAAAATAAATATGTTGGGGGGGGGGGGTTAATTTTCTTTTCTTTTTTACGTACGTATATGTTTTGCCTAGCCAAAACTGATGCTAACAATGAGAAATTTGTCCAGTACTCTGTGTCGTAGTTCGGATATATTACTAGATCTTAAACGAGTTGACATCACTATCCAAATACTTGTACCTTCAATCAATTTTCCTCATTGAAATGCCATTATTGTTATTATTTATTTCGTTCCAATTACATTATCCTATTCCGTGTATAATAATGCATTATAAACTATTAAGAAAATCATCAATGGACAATCATTCCGTGTATGTATGTTACTACTAAAACTCGAAAGTTGTTAATGAGCACATTACCTAGCTATTCTGCAAATTATCCGAGTAGCTCCGTTTCTACATCTAGGTCATTGGCACACTGACAACTTCCGTGCCGTGAAAGTTCAAAAGTCCACCAAGTTTAGTTTCGATAGCATCTTGTCGTCACATTTTGCTATTATTTTCCACAATCAGGAGATTAATTTTCTTTGTTGTGATAATATTTTAAACCATTTGATGCTTTTTATCATAGTTTTCTAATCGATTGAAGATTGATTGCATCAATTAATTTGTCGATTGATTGTATTAAATTTATTCTTTAAGTACCAAAAGATAAAGCGTTGTTAATTTAACCGTACAGAAACATTGCTGCTGTTCCAGCAAATATCATATTTTCATTTTAACGAGTGCCTAGTGTGTAATATAAAAATTATCTAAGTAGTTTTCGAATTACGTTGCTAATTTGAGAAATTATAACAATTTTCGTCATTTTAACGTACCATCCTTGTTAATATGCACACTACTTCTAGAAAATCTGTAGAATAACTTTTTCCCACATCTTAACGCTATATATTTGTACATATGTACAGTACTTTCGTTTCACGTTTGTCTAATAATTTAAGTTTACACTTTCACTTGCCGATAGTTCTCATCCCAAGTTTCATTTTGCATAAGAAGGCATAAAAATTGACCCAATGTCACATTGTACCTCAAACCACACGCGCATGTTAGGGCATTCGTATGTAATGGTAACACTTTATTAATAAATACTCAATTGGAGAAAAAAACGTGCACCAATACGTCATTAAAAAGCTAATTTTATTATTAAATATCTTTTTTGTACATTTTATACACATAATCTTTTTTAAACAGATCAACCGACATCGATTGGTGAGACTTCATCTGTCATTATACACTTGCCAACTTTTGAAATTCTCTATGTGCAAAGTAGCGCGTGAATGACATTTTAAGAATCATTTTTGCCAAAAATCGGGCAAACATCATTTTTGATGCTTTTTAAATAAATATACCAGGCACAAGTTTTACCAATTTACGTATTTTAAACAATATAAAATATTAAAAATATTTACATAACACACGCACACTTAATAATCTTATAAATAAAAATGAAATTCTGTTTGTTTGTTTGTTTGTTTGTTTGTTTGTTTGTTTGTTTATTTGTTTGTTTGTGGATTTGAGTTGTATACAAATCCACAAAAATGGACCTATCAGCCTGAAATTTTGCATAGATATGTAAAATAATATAGAATAAATCATAGTCCACTTTAAAATTTTGAAAGTCCACCCGTTCCCGGAATTTAAGAGATTTTTTATGTTCTCCACGCAAAAAGCTTTCCGTAATTGTAACCCCTGTAGTGAAAAAAGTGTGAAATAAGGATCGGGGTTGCCATATGTGGCGATTTTGCCGAATAAGATGTTTTAAATTCTCAAAGTAAAAATAAAAGAATAATAATGATTTTTTTTTTGTTAGTTTATATTCGTAAGGTTATATTTTTTTTAATTATAATATTGTGTGCATGGGAAATCGGAGCAGGAATGAAATGTTTTATACGCAAAACAATAAGAATTGAAGATTTCTGAGGCTAATATGTTAAAATTTTTTAGTTTGGCGAAAAAATAAAATGGCTCAAATGCCGAGAAAGTGAGTTCTAGCAGTTTGCACAGTTTCCGGCTTGGCGAATTTACTGAGAGCTTAAGGAAACGGATTTTTGAAAACAAGTACAAAGGTTTTATTAGAATACAGCGTTAAATTTTAATGATCCCTGCGAAAATAATGCAGCTATTAAGGGATTTCAAGCGATCTATCTTCAGTTTTCTCGCGATTTTGAGGAGGATTCTAACGCTTGGCGCTATTTATCGTAATTTAATCGTCTGCTATTTGGGTTATGAATACACCTGCGTATAAGTTTTTGAAATTTTCATTCAGTTGGAATTGTGCATTTTTCAGAGCAGCTTTTCTGCATCTAATGTATTACATCCAGAAAAAAGGATGTTAGAAATATCAATTTTAATTTTGTTTAATCACACTCATGAATAATGATACACTTTCCAACTTAATGAAAGAAGGAACGAAAATAGGGAAGACCCATGGATTATAACTCTTTTTATATATAGCACTTTAGTGCGTATTTAAAAATCTGAAAGTGTGTCAGATTTTCTATGATTCTAGCGCTTGGCGCAATTTAATGAGAGGGTATTTTTAAAAACAAGCGTAGGTTATCTTATAAATAAAAATGAAATTATGTTTGTCAATTTGTTGATTTGGGTAGTATACAATTCCACAAAAATGGACCTGTCAGCCTGAAATTTTACACAGATATGTAAAATAATATAGAATAAATGATAGTCCACTTTAAAACTTTGAAACTCCACTTAAAAACGTTTTCCTCCTGAAGGGTTCCCTTAATTTCCGTTCCCGGAATTTAAGAGATTTTTTATGTTCTCCACGCAGAAAGCTTTACGTAATATTAACCCCTGTAGTGAAAAAAGTGTGTGAAATAAGCATCTTGGTTGCCATGTGTGGCGATTTTGCCGAATAAAATGTTTTAAATTCTTAAAGTAAAAATAAAAGAATAATAAAGATTTTTTTTAGTTTATTTTTTTGGTTATTTTTTTTAATTATAATATCGTGTGCGCATAAGAAATGAGAGCAGGAATGAAATGTTTTATACGCAAAACAATGAGGATCGAAGATATCCGAGACTAATATGTAATTTTTTTTAGTTTGGCGAAAAATAAAATGGCTGATAGGCCGATTTTTAGAGTGTGAGTTCTAGCGGTTTGCACAGTTTTAGGCTTTTTGGCTCAATTTACTGAGAGCTTAAGGGAATAGCATTTTTGAAAACAAGTGTATAGGTTTTCTTAGAATACAGCATTAAATTTTAACTATCCGTGCAGAAATAATGCAGTTATTAGGACATTTCAAGCGATGTAGCTTCAGAATTCTCGCCAATTGAGTACATTGATTTAACTTGGGGGAAATCCGCCAAATTTCAGAAAATTGAAATCTCCGCATGTAGTACATCGAGGTAACGATGAATAAAACATGTTATAGTTGATAATTTAAAAAATGCGGCTGTATTAAGGGATTCCACTTTTCAAATAAATGCCTGGCGGTCGAACCATTTCCCATTTTGATTGCTGCTAAGTCAATGCTTCGAATGATTCCCTGAAAAAACTCTTGCAAAATGGCGTATGCTGGCACTTTGGCGAGGTTTAGATTTGAAACTGGATTTTACTTGAGACTGGTATATACGTATAATAAGACTGGTTATAGATAAAAATGAATGTTGGTATGTGTGTAGGAGGTTGAAAAACTCCAGCACCGTTTCACCGATCACCATGAAATTTGGTTCACCTAAGTCTTTTATCATGGAGAAGGTTTTTATGCTATCCGTTTTCCTCTAACTTTTCACTAGGTGGCGCAGCAAAACGTCGAATTCTATTCCGTTTAGCCGTTTGCTATGCGAATATGGTCCAACAAATTTCGATGAAATTTGGTACATGCTAATATTAGAACACGGAGAATATTTTTCACTATCCGTTTGCTGTAACTTACCGCTAAATAGCGCTGCAACGCATCAACTTCTATACCGTTCGACTGATCGGCATAAAATTTTTTATACTTACACATTTGAGAACGAAGAATATATTCTAACTGCGTTACTTTTGATGTTACTCACCACTAGATGCCACTGCAATGCATTATTATTTTAACTCGCCACTAGATGACGCTGCAGCAGGCCAAATTTTTGACCATTCAAACGGTGGCTATGAAAATCAGTATACATAGCTATTTGAAAAATGAGAATATTTTGGCGTTATACATTTTGCTATAACTCGCCACATGACGGCGCTGTTGCAAATCATTACTTTAATTAACCACTAGATGGCCCTGCAGTGTATCACTTCTTGACTGTGCGAATAATCGCTATGAAAATAGGTATACATAGATATTTGAACACGGGGAAGAGTTTGGCACGATCCATTCTCCTATAACTTGACACTAGATGTCGCGTCAACACATGAACTTCAAGACTATTCAGCCGATCGTCATGAAAATTCGTATACATCGATATCTGAATGCGAAGAATATTTTTGCCGTATCCGTTTTGCTAAAACTCGCCACTAGATTGTGCTACGCCGCATCGCCTTCTGCACCGTAAAAACGTTTGCCTTGAAATTCAGTATGCATGATTATTGAACACAATATAACGCGATATCCATTTTGCTATATCTCTTTATTACAATAAATACTAATCACAACAAATATTAATATCAAAAAGTCCATTCATTCCCGTGCGAAGAACGGGTACTTCAGCTAGTATATTTATAAAAAGGAAAAATTGAAGTTTAATTTAGCAACTTTTATAAAAAAAATATTTATTTACGTTTATATATTTATAAATGTAAATAAATATACTTTTACATTTAAAAATACTTTTATATTTCTAGACACACAATTCATATAATTTTAAACACACTAAATAAGGGGAAAAAAAAACAGTTTGTAATATAAATATTCTTATTGCATCTGAAAAAAGTATTTTCCTTTTTAAATCATAAATATGCCAGTACATAACATTTTCTTCCCTAAAAAAGCATTCCTTGTTTCATGTATTTTATAATTTTCATTCTTACCGGAACCTTACCTCTTCAATGAAATTTTTCCTTTACTATTTTACAGGAGAGAAAAAAAAAAATAGTTACAAAAATAATCAATTTTACTTTTACGGTATTGGAGGTTCAAATAAATATATATACTGAAGGGAAAATGTTTGTTCAAAAGACAGTTGGGAAAATATTGAAATTGGGATGCTGGAGCCATACTAAACATAATTTTTCCCACAAAGCATTTTAATTAGCTAATAGCGGAATGAGCCGATCTGGGAAAAAAACACTGAAATCTTAAAATGAACAAAACCACAGAAAACTCACATGGGTGATAAATTGAAAGAGGTGACTTTTTAAAACAGAATGTGGGTTCTGCGATTTTATTGGCAGATTTTGTATAACTTGAAATTCATTAAAAAGCGTAAAAAACACCGGGGATTTCGCGTAAAATCATAAAAATCTTTTTAAAAGAGCGTAATTTTTACACCAAAAGCTTAAAAATTGGCAAGTATGTTATTGCTAAAGGTAAACTGACCAGTAAATGGACTCTTCAGAAGAATTCTTTTTCCAAAAAATCGTAACAGATGCATATTTTTACTGTAGCTTTTCGCATTTATCTGTGGAGCGCATTTTTGCTTGTTACTTGTTAAGGTACGTAAAAAATTTGGAGAAGCTGATAAGAAATAAGATTTGGCTTTTTGGGGGGTTCAGGTAAAAATGTGGCATTGTTGCCCCGTAAATGAACACACGTCATTAAGGATGGACGCCATACGGAAAATTGGCGTCTCGCAAAACAGCCTAAAAGCTTTGTCTCGTCTCGCTAAATCCCTATATCGTAATGTTAAAAATGTCTGTCTCTCTCGTAAATCTCTGTCTCGTCTCGCGTCCATCACTAGACGTCATTGTGTTCATTTGTGGAATTAGAGGAAAGTAGGATTTGATGTTTTGGACTTGACAGTGCAAGGAATTTCAGGCACATCATCAATGATCCTACTGAGATCATAATGAAACAAAAGGCTCACCCTGAAAATGACATTTTTAAAATAAACTTTATTACCAGTGTCTTTTATTTTATTTTTTAAATGTTTGTATCCAATTAAGTACTAGTTTCATAATGGGTGATAGGTCATTATATTTTGGTGTTCTCTGTGTCATTTGCATTATGTTTCTTCTTTAACAACTAAGTGAAGTTGTTTCTCGGGATTTTTTAAAATGAAACCCTTGCAGTTGTTACAGATTTGTCTTCTTACCCCACCAGATCACGACGGGGGGGGGGGGGAAGCATTTAAAGAAATTTTTCTGAACATTCCAGATTCCTAGACCATTTAATGAAATGAGAAAAAATATATAAGCTTAAGATCGTCATCTTACCTTACTTTCCCACACATGATATCATGATATTCCCAGTAAATAAAGTAATATTGTAAGATACAAAATTAATAGAAACTACCTTAAGCTTATTTTTCAAAATTTATACATTAGACTGTATATATTTTTGAAATTCTCTGAAATGCGTATACCTTGGAACCAAGAGATTTATGGTTGTAGAATTTTCCAGATTATGGATCATTTTTTGTTTACCTATTCCCTTTCTTTAATTATGAATATGTTACCGATAAATAAACGAAAGCTAACAACTAACAATACTCTCACTCTGAAGTTTAAATAATTAAACATTCATCCTAACTAATATTATAAATGCGAAAGTGAGTTTGTTTGTTTGTTTGTTTATGACGCTTTCACGCCTAAACCGCTGAATCGATTAGGATGCATTTCGGTTTAGATATAGATGGGACCCTGGAGTTGGTTATAGGCTACTTAGAATTTTAGATTTTAAATTACTTTTTTAATTATTAATTAAAAACCGTTTTTACGTTGCCATGCTTGGCGAGTTTCGCCCGTATCATATGATTCATGTTTTGAGCTAACAAGAATGCTATTACTTCAATAAAGAAGCACGTGCATCTGAAAAACATTAAATAATACGGAAATTATGCCAGTTTTATGCCAAATATACCTATCTCTAATAATAAAAATGAATGTTCTCCAGACAAATCTGCAGAAAGCAGAGCTTTGAAAATTTGAGCATGCCTGGACCCATGACTTCGGTAAAGTGTACCTGAGGCTCGGAAATTTTAATTATTTTTCTAACTATTAATTAAAAACCGTTTTATCGCCCGCACAAAATGATTTATGCTTTTGAAATAAAGCAGAAATTCTATTTGCAAAATCACATGCATTTGAAAAACATAAATAAGTATGGAAATTATGTTGATTTTACGCCAAATTAAAAAGTATAAATAAAGAAAAGTGTACTTACGTATTATCCCGGCGGTCCGCCAAGACGATCGATTTTTTGCCGAGATAAATGCCGGGCACATGAAATTATTAATGGTTTTGAATACGATTGGTGACAGTTTGGCAACTTATTTGACGAAAAAACAGTTTGGCGGGAATGACCGCCGGGATAATAGGTAAGTACCAAGAAAAGTCCAGATGTGTTTCACTAACTAAAGTTCGTAAATTTCCAAATCCTACAAATAATATAAATGTGTACGTTTATGTGTTTGGATGTTTTTGACTGAATCACACAAAAAAGGTTGGAAAAATTTGCAATGAAGATAGTTTATGCCCTGGATTAACATACAGGCAACCTTTCAAGCATATAGCATAAATAATTCTTTTACAAAGACACTCAAAATAATGCTAATGCATTGCGCTCTATGGAAATTTTGTAGCAACTAAACCGATTTTAAAACTTTTTTCACTGATTGAAAGTCCTAGGCCTATAGCGTCCTAGGCGTATATGGAGAATTCCTCTGTGTGGAGTTTTCTAAGGGATCCTAGCCCGTATTTTCGTGAGGTTTTTGAAAAAAACACGGAAAACTGCGAGCGACAACGGCTAAAGACAACGGCTAACTGCGGCTAGGTCGACAGGCGCGACCGGTGTTTGAACCTGGCACCTCCCACCTTCCAGGTTTGAGAACAGACCCTCTTAGACACTGGGGGGACCCTGAGTGTTATAGGCTACCTTTTATGCATATATCACAAATAGTTCTTTTACAGGGATACTCATAAGAATTACATTACGTTCTATGTGTATCTTTGTAAGTACTGAACCGATTCCAAAACTTTTTTCACTGATAGTAAGCTACACTATTCTTGAGTATTATAGGCTAAAATTAATGCACGGAGCGCAAATAGTTCCTTTACAGGAACAATCAAAATAATTCTAATACATTACGCTCTCTGGGTATCTCTGTAACTATAGAACCGATTCTAAAACTTTTTCGCGAATAGAAAGTTGCACTATTCCTGATTAACATAGGCTAAAATTCATGCATATAGCATAAATATTTCTTTTACAAGAACACTCAAAACAGTTCGCAAATACTGTCGTAACTGTCTCTATTCGCCAAATGCTTGAAAAAAATCTAAATTTAGTAATTTTACGTCATTTTAAATGAAGTATACTACCATGCATTATACTTCATTTAAAATAAGTAAAAAGCAAATAATATTTAAATGCTGTTTCTTTAGTTGCAAACATATTTGTTATTCACACATGCTTCCCCAGGTAGCACACACAGGTTGTCAGAACGTGATCACCACGTCTTACACTGTGCAAAACGCGTTCTGGTTCAAAATGTGTGCTTCGGCTAATTCAGCTTCACGTTTTACTCTAGTACTCTGAAGTATCTACTATGAAAGAATTTTCTTATTGGGACTGCTTAACGTACAAACAACAGACTCTATAATCCGTTCTATAATCCACGTACGCCACCACATACTACAGACGTTCAATGTAGTACGACTCACAGTGACGACAATATACGCCCCGCTAGAGGGCCAAAAGAAGTCCCAGCAACACCTCATCTCAACCAAAGTGTTTTGTTTTGCCGCCATTGAACGACCGAAGACTGTTGTGGTTGGAAAAGGCTTTTTTGGACGTTCCTTAAAAAAGTAAGTATTCTGTTTATTTGAAATTATGTACAGTGAACGTGATTAAATATTTTTTATGCATTATCAGATCCCTACGCTATTTTGTTTTTGTAGGTGGGGTAGAACTTAATTAAAGTATTTACCTTACCTATTAATATACCATGTGCAAGGACGCCGGCAGGAATTTTTCTAGGGGGTGCACGACACGCAGAGTGTTATCAGATGGTGAATCCAATGTTTTTACTGTCCTTGTCCTTATTATTTTACAAATATTAATATTATTTTCATGTTAATTATATTTTTTCGATCTCCAGGAGGGTGCAAGTGCACCCCAATCCCGGCGCTCTTGCCCATGTTGTGTTTTGATTTTCCTGTATACTGATACAATTTGTGTTTATTGATTTTTAATAAATAAGTATTGTGAACCCGATTATACAAGTTCCTTTCTCCGCAAAATTTTTCAAAATTATATTTCTAATTGTGTAGCTTAGGGATGCAACGGATATACGACAAACATACAGCATCCGGCCTACGTGCCGGATGATTGGCAGTAGCTAGATATTACAAATATCCGGCTTAAAATTATATACCGGGAAATAACATTAATAATAAACATAAACATAATAATAAATAAATTGTAAAGACTGCAATAATAAAAAAATGAGAAAAAAAAATTTTGTTTTTAATAGTTTTTAGAATGCATTTTTATCTTTTATGGAAAATGAGGAGGAAGGAATTAAGTAATCTTTTTTTAAGATTGGAATAAATTATTACGATTTTGTCACCAACGCAAAAAAAAAAAAGCGAAAAGAACCAATGCTGTTCTAGGAAGTGAAGCTTAATGTTTGAAAGCATTTTAATTTTAATCTAAATCTCTTCCTTTTATTCCCATTATTTTGTTTAATACTCCAATGTCTTAAGAGCAAAAATTGATCGCTGTTGTAAGTTTTCTAAATATTTTTCTTATTAACAAATTTTTTTATAAGTTACTGACAGAACACATGACATACACTTATTTGCCCCCAAAATATCTTTCTGACATGCATGAATGGCATTAAAACATCCTTTTGTTTCTCTCGAAAATGTAGTTTCACTTCGCCTGTCACATCTCGATATTTTATTTATTCATTTATTGTCAGGGGAAAACAAGTCTCCCGATTTTAAAAATCATATCTCCTTATTTTTGCCTTTGCCAGGTTTGCAACTCTGATAGTGTCAGGGGCGGAAAAATCTCCAGAAATTCATGTAACTTAAAATAATACATGCCGAAAAACATTGCTGCATTTTATTACTCTGTATTATTTTGCCCTTGATACATACATCATTAAATTATGTTGTATTGCACCACCTCAATTACAATGTTTTAATGTTTCAAAGTACATAAATGTGTGTTTCATAAATTTTGCTCCCCTCACCCCCCCCCCCTTTTTTTTTTAAGCAAATGTAAAAGTAAATAACTGTAAAATACTAAATGCAGTTACTGGGTTAAATAAATGGGACTAAATGTAGAAGTCGGTGTTGTTTGCATTTTGATGTTTTGTTTACATTTGTGTTTTGGTATGATTCTGGCACAATCCTGGGGGATTCGTCTGTTATTCTAATCTTGCTGACTTTAGATAGGTGTATATCTAGGTTGCTTCATCCACCATAGTGTTTTTTTTTTTTTTTTTTTTTTTTTTTTTAGTTAGTTAGTTTACCCCTAAACTAAAATCCTGTGTAAGCGACTGGTTGCAATTTTACCAAAACAGCTGAATACCAAATGAATAGTGACCGATAGAAATGAAATGGGCCAGGACAGGGCTCTGGCTAATGAAAAATGTCTCCCTTATTTAGAGATGTACAGAGTATTCGGTATACTGCCTATTCGGCAGACAAACCGAATATTCCATTTGACCGAATACTTAAATATTCGGCAGCCGAATAGTAAGCAAATTTAAGTATTCCCCAATCGGTAAACACATGCACATTTTTTATATCATGAATGAAAGATATAGTATAGTACCATAGTACTAAATTGATTCAAGTTGAAATATTACATGTGAATAAGTGTTTAAAACCCTTATAAAGTCCTCCTACCAAGGCACCCCCATCCTTCGCAGATAGTCCTAAGGTAGCGTTCCACAATCACACAAATAACCAATATCCCAATGAAATTACTTTTAATGTAAGAGAAAACACTCAGATGTTAAATTTGAATTTCAAGGTTTTTCTTAAATCTTATGACACATTACATTAACCTGTGCTATTACTAACTGATTTAAATTTGAAACAGTAACCAGGAAAAAAAAACTCATAACATCAAGTGTTCGTAAATATGTGAAGTTAATTAACTGCTAAATTTTTAAATAAAATATGTAGGTAAAAAAATTACCAGCATTTCACTAATATTTAAAAAAGTTATCAATAATATATAAAGGAAACACACTTGGATGTTAAATTTTGCAGCATTTTAATTTTTGAAGTTTTACACCATGTGAAATATTGTTTAAGAAAAAACTAATTAAATTAATCATTGCAATCAAAGTTTAATAGCGGTTTAATAAATTTTAACCAAGTATCCGGTTAGAATTTTAAACGAATATTCGTTCTTCGGCAAAATATGGTATTAGGTGCATCCCTACCTTTATTGATCATTGAAACAGATTTTAAAGTGATTTATGGGAAAAAATAAACATATTTAAAAAAAAAATAATTGTATTCTATCAATGAAGTAATTAAATTTTATTAATCTCTTAAGGTTGATTTTTTTTTTTTTTACATGCCCAATCAGGTATGTGGCTAAAACAAATACATGTCTCTGGCATGTCGGGCAATAGACTTTTCCTAAAAATTCTGCTTTTTTCCAAAGAAATCTAGACTTAAAAAAAAAATTTAGATTTTACGTAAAATTTGCTCATGAACATCCGATCAGAGTGCCACTTTAGCAGAACCTGCTCTGAAGTAATACTGCTCAAATATCATTTGCGCACTTTCCTTGACTTTTATTGCTTGAGTATTGTTTGCACATTTTTTCGTACTCTTTGCTTTTTTGTCTAACTCATCCCTGTGCTTAAGACCACTTCACCACTTTTATAGATGCACGGTAGACCTACAAGTTCTCGTCATGAAAGACGTAAATGTACTGCTTCCGTTAAAAGGTTCCATTTAATGTTTTTGCAGATTTTTGGCTGTGGAAGCCATTTAGCCAAAAAGAACAACATCTTGTATCTAGGGCCATGGCCCTAGGTACAAATATTATTGTTTTGTGCTGTTAACTTTTTAAAAAATGGGGATGGGGAAGATAAATAAGATTTTATAGCACAAATCTAATATTTAAAATTTGTTCCATTTTTTTCAACCATGCCATCAACTTAGCAAAAGAAAATAGCATGGTATTACTGACAATACCGCCTCATACTAGTCATAAATTACAGCCATTAGACAGAGGTGTATACAGAGACGGCCCGAAGGGCGTGCGGGGCCCTAGGCGAAGCGCAAGAGCAGGGCCTCTTCTCTATCATGTCTTATGAGATAGCAATAAAATGGCCCAAGAGCGCGGCCCACAATAACTGCAGATGAATCAACTTCCGAGAGTGGCTGTGAGCAGACCTCTTGATAATGCAATGGTTACAGAAAAAAATGGACGCATTTGTTAATTGTCAGCCTTCCACATCAAACTGTGAATCAACCCAATGTGTAACACCTGAACAAGTGCGTCCGTTTCTTAAGGCTAAACCTCATACTGCCAGAAGAGGTGGATAAAAACCTGGCAAGTGTAGAATTCTCACTGATACACCTGAGGAATCACTTGAAATGGACTCTTCAGATTCTGCAAGCAGCACAGATTCTCCAATAGCTGATGAAAGGCCTGGTGATGAACTTGAAAAGGGAGATTTCTGTTTGACAAATCAGATGGGAAAAAACTAAAGCATTTTTACATAGCAGAAGTAGTTGACGTTACAGATGATCAGTATACTGTTAAATACAGGGATGTTAATTCTGCACCAAAACACAAATTTTTGCGCCGAACTGTGCTTTTAGCCGATTTTTGCGCTGGTCTGCGCCGAATACGTCATTTTGACTCTTTCAGGGTGCGCCGAAACAGAAATATTGTGCCGAACTGCGCTTGTAGCTGATTTTTGCGCTGGTCTGTGCCGAATACGTCATTTTGACTTTTTTAAATTTTTGCCACGCTCATTTATCTTTTAAAGCATGTATGGAAAGCTAGTTAGCAGTAAAGCAAGATTCAAACTGCGTACGAAAGCTGCATTCCGAAGCCATTCTACCCGTCCCGGATCGGACCAGTCGGGCTTTGTTAGTCACCTCAATCAAGGCCGGCCAGATAGGCAAACAAGTAATCATCGCAACGGGCACCGTTTTTTGTTTATGAAGGGGCACGATTTCCAACTTAAAATCATAAAAGCAATTTTGAAAAAAGTAAAAGAGACGTCTTTTTCTACGTTTGCAGGGTGGAGTGGGTGTCATGTACCGCAGGGCCACCCCTGTTCTAAACCAGACCGGTCCGTAAAGAAAACAGTATATTATGGTGACGTCCCAGCCCCTAAAAAATCCCGGTTTATGACCCGGCCCGTAGCAAGAATGAAAATTGGAAGCATGACCGGTTTAGAAATCAGAATCTAGGCTGTCTGAATTAATAGAATATTTCATTTCAAAATAATCCGGAAATCCGCTGCCAGTGGTGTAGTCGCGGGGGGTAGAGATCTGTGCGGCCCCAGGCTTTTGCAGCACGATTCATTCAAGGCACGGGCTGACCTCAGCATTTTCTAGAATGGACCGGAACAAGCGTATACTCTTAAAGACGGTCCTCTGCGCTTGCAAAATCGAGCCTTTCCGGAAATTTTTGCTCTCCTAAAATTTGGATAAGACCAAACGGTTGGCTTGTGATTCTCCCCCCCCCCTTCCTTAAATCATGATTAATATATGAGCTGGACCGGGTCTGCATTTTTTATTTTGATTAAATGCCGGTCCGGGCTAGACGTTTTCGGCCCGTGAAGATCATGAGCGGGGAGATGCCGCCTCACTACTTTTTCATTCGAACTTATGTCAGCAAAAGTAAGCGTTCTTCACTTTTCATCATGGACGCATGATTTTTGAGTCTTCCGTTGCGAGTGTTCCTAAACCTTTTTTCTTAAAACTACACCACTGTTTTTCTTTTTGTGTGTGTGCAGGCTCTACGAGAGGGGGCAGACGGGGGTGGGGGGGCAGACAGGGCGACGCCCCTGGTCCCGTGTTCAGCCAAAGTGCGTCTGCAAATTTTTGAGAATGTGTTACGAATTTCATTTATAGATCCGTAATTAAAATCTTTATTTTAAAATAGACTAAATTTTGAATACATAATTCTAGAATGATATAAACGGCAGAAATGTTAATTCTACCATTTAAATATTAGTATTTTTACAACCTTCGAACATGCATTAAAAGTACCATTGCATATAAGAAATACTTCTCTCCCACTCTCTTTCCATTTAGCATTTATATGAAAACCATTAAAAAGAGCAGTTTCACACACAAACAAAAAAAAATTCCTTCCGTCCATGTAAATAGATGTATTGTTTTTACCAAGTTGCTGATAGCATAGCCTGTATACAGGGTGTATACCCAACAAGGGTGTATCCCCTTAAAAAAAGGGTGTATACCCAACTAGCACACATACGTTGGGTTATTATAATAACCCAATGTATGTGTGCTAGTTGGGTATACACCCTTTTTTTCCAGAGCTTTCCTAAAGTGCTTTCAAATAGTGTTTTGCTTTCAGCAAATGGTGTTTGCTTGCAAACTTTGCTTTTCTTGTATGCATTTATTGTGTTCCTAAATCTTCAATTTTATGCTCCAAAATCATGTTAATTCTGATCTCGAATCTTAGTTTTCTTCTCGGAAACTATTTTTTTGTGCTCCCGAGGTGCTCCCAAATGGAATTTTTTCTGCTCCCGGGGTGCTCCCAAATCGAGTGTTGGAGTTAACATCCCTGTAAATACCTGAAACGACTTTAAGGATTCGAATAAATTTTTGTATCACAGTGATACAACTTAAGTTATCAACAGAGATGATGTTATATTTAAATTGCCGTAACCAAAAATTGTTGGAGGCTCAGAACGCCAATGCTTTTTACCTACTGTTGGTGTCAGTTTTGCAAATCAAGCGTGGAATAATAAACATTTCTTCCTTACAAAGATTTTAGAAACTGTGTACAAAAGAAATAATTAATACAAATTGTTTTTTTATATTGTAAACAACAATTTTGGTTTTTGAAAATAACTGACCCTAGGTACAATAGTATTATTGTACCTAGGGCCGTTTGTAATTTTTAAAAAATTTTCAGTACCATTTCCAATTTTTTTGCTTCGATACTTGAAGTGATTTTTATTATTGTAAGTTAATTATAAGTAAAGATATTGCCATTTGAAAATAGCTGGCCCTATGTACAAGAGTTTCCCCTACTGAATGCACAACATCGCTTGCAGTGCCTTTCCTGAGCTCATGAACATATCTGTTGCCAGGGGCAAATCCAGAAATTACTCAAGGAGGGGGTGATTTTGCACCTGAAACAGGTGAGGGGTAGAATGCGCAAAATCATTTTATAATTAATATAATCGATTAGACCAATTATTGTAATTATTTTATTGTTAAATCTAATTATATAATTTTTAAGGGCTTTAGTGTTTGTCGATTATGTTGACCCCACATAAATAATTAGGCTAATTTATGCTTACAACAATAAGTAATTAGCAGGGTATAAAGCATTACACTAATTAATCAGATTTATTATTAATACAGTAACTTTTCTGTGCTGTATTTTCTGTTTTTGGTTAGTCTATCCATGCCGCATCGAGTTGCTGCCCTCCGCTGGGCAAAACAAGGTCAGACGCGTTATTATAAAAGCAGTAGAGTAGCCAGAAAAAAGTTTTAGGGGGGTTTAGGCACTGATGTAACGGATAATCTACATTATGGATCAGGGTTGGCTTTTTACCGGTAAAAACTGGTTTTTAGCAGGGCATGGTAAAAACTAGGTTTTTACAGGTAAAAACCTGGGAAAAAGGGGTAAAAACCTAACGATACAATAAACTCCCCGAGTCATAAACTGTATATTAATGCTATTTTTAAAACTGTATTCTCATGTAATTGATGTGGATATATCATCATCAGGACATCATGATGATGCAAACTACATTATGTGATTGTGCAAACTACATTATGTAACAAATAATATTTGTAAGCATTTAGTTTTCATTAAAATGATTAAGATAAGTTAAGTGTAGTAAAAGTATATTTACAATTTTCCTTTAAGTAAAAATTATTAAACTAGACTGCATTACATAATTGTAATAAATATTGTAATGTGCCTTCTCATAATAATAGTTTTAATAAGTTTAATAATGATAAATGTACATTATCTATAAATTTGAATTTCTTGTAAGATGAAA
Organism: Cheiracanthium punctorium; assembly: GCA_038373885.1. NCBI lineage: Eukaryota > Metazoa > Arthropoda > Arachnida > Araneae > Cheiracanthiidae > Cheiracanthium > Cheiracanthium punctorium. The sequence continues at coordinate 43,121 of JAWZYV010000292.1, forward strand.
ACATGGATCAAAGTTTTCTGTGTTTATTATATTCCTTAAAATAAACTATTTTCGCATAGCTTTCTTTTACTTACCAAATCAGACACTGAATTAGGTGAATATTGTTATATAGAATTGGAAATAGTGGTATTAAATGTCCTGAACTTTGTTTCCCTGAGAAAATGAAAAAATAGCAGATAAATCTTCATTAGTTGCTTGTGGATTATGGCCGACTGACTGCACTAGGATCCTAATCCTATTGGGGAATACCTTCCTATTCCTAAGGGATCCTAGCCAGTATTTATGTGCAATTTCTGGGAAAAAAAATCCACGGAAAACTCCGAACAGCTAGATCAACAGGCACGACCAGGGTATGAGCCTGGCACCTCCCACCATCCAGTTTCGATAGCAGAACCTCTCAGCCATTGATGGAGAGATAAATCTTCAAAAAGTGACAAAAAATAGTCAAATTATTAAGTTTTTCTCAAAGGTTGTAAAAACCCTGGTAAAAACATGTTTTTCCAAAGACGGTAAAAACCGGTAAATACCGTCCAACCCTGTTATGGATAGCATTCTTCATGTCAATAATAGAACTCAGCTACATTTTAGGGGGGGTTCTGACACCCCCCCCCTCACTACGCCACTGTATAAAGGGTATCCCATGACTTTTGTCACCTCAGTGTATTTCTTTCGGCAAATTGATTTACTTTGGAATTCAATAAATGTCACTAGAGTTGTATAATGTAATTTAAATAAAGATAATGATTTAGGAAGTGCTTTTAATTTGAGTATTTTTATAGAATTGTAAAGTGTTTTGAATGATTTATTATAAGAAAGTAATTTCTGTTGAGTGGCTTTAAAAGTCAAGGTGTTTGACTGCAAGTGGTAAATACCTTTTTATACCCATATTATTGATCTTACCTGATTTATTCTTTGTACTGGTGATCTAATTGATTTTTATATCTAGTTGGGGAATAAATTTTAAGGGTTTAAAGAAAGAAGGTTTTTTTTTTTTTTTTCAAATTTTTTTTTGTGTGCTAAATTTTGGTTTTACGTGAATAATTTTCCCTCTGCGTCTAGATTTGATGTAGTATGAAAAAAAAATTTAAAAAGTCGTCAAACCCGGGTATTTTAAAAAAATTTTCAAAGCTGATACGTTAATAGTATGTTAAAAAAAAAATATTTTTCTCTGCAATGCAGTAAATTGATTTAGGGGACATTTTAAAACAAAATTTATTAATGTAAAAATTTGTTTAAAGTTTGCCATTAACTTAAAAGTTCGTAAGTTCCTGAATTTGTAAGGAAATACCTCCGCGTACATTCATCTTAATATCAATATACGCTTTATTTTACAAACTGTATACGCTTTTCCTTTTGAACATATCCTTTGTTGAAATCTTCCTGATGTACTTAAGAGTAAAAATTGATCCATTGGATTGGTAAATATTTAAGACTTTTTAAGGTAGTTATAAAAATAATAGATTATTATTCTTCGCCAATTGTTAAGAATAGGTATTTTGAAATACAACAGTCGTATAAAATAACATTATTGTTATTTTTTACCTATATAAAGCTCCCCAAGTGGAGGAATTGAGAAAAAAAGACTGAAGATGTCATTCTCATTAGAAATGTGTCAAAAAGACCTTTGCAAGTTATAGTAGTTGTATAGTGGTCGCGCAGCTAGCGCTACAGTGCATGCCAAAAGTTATCGAGCTTTGTCATTTTAATTGGAAGTGTAGAGTGCATTTTATGTAAACATTATTTTATTATGCTATACATATAAAAAAAAAATTAAGAGACAAAAAACTCACTTAACAATGACTGCAATGTGCCTTATTTGTAACTTGACAATTGAAAAAATTGAATTTTTTTTTTTATGGCTCTCACGTGTGTGAACATTAGAGTTAGCATTCTTATAAGACTACAATCCTCACACAAAAAGGGTCACACATTGTTTATAAACACAACCAAATTCTTCTGTTGTTTTCAGGGAGAAACTCCTGGATTTTGATAAAGAAGAAGAGTACAAAATATCACAATATAATACACATTTCTGTAATAATACAATCCGCAAGAGCACAAAAATGTTAGTGCACATTGTATAAGGACAACCAATTGCTACTCGGGTTTTCTACAGTGGGAAAACTCCTGGGGTTATTGATAAAGACAGATACAAAAATAAATAAGTAAATAAGAGAAGAAAAGGATTGAAAGAATACATTATTACACAACACTCTAGAAAAAAAATGAGCAGAGTATTAGAGAACAACAAAAAAAAAAACTTCGTAGAAACATTACTGTAAACATCAAAACACAAATATTTATTTTTATTGATTATAGAAAGAGAAAAAAACCAAGAAGAACAGGGATCAGCACACACAAAACTACACTAGATATAATATATATATTATCTTTCTTTTCATTTTCCTCTGAAATTCTAAGTGTATTGAATGGAGTTACAGTTTGTATCACTCAATTGCGCAGAAAAATTATTATGTTATTTCCATTCGGCAGTTACATAAACTATAAAAAAAAAGTAGCCATTTACCTCAAGGAGCTCTCATACCATCTCAATATTTATAAAATCTTTCAATAATATAAAAACAAGACAGTTTTACAAGGGTATATTGCTTGACATTAAAAAATTAGACTTATTGAATGAAATCAGAAAAAATAAATAATGAAGAATCTTAAAGAGGGGGGAGGGGGGGGTTTTATATCAGAATAGAAAGTAAATTAAGCAATAACTAATATATATATACATATAATTACTTATACATCAGTCAGTAATATTTAAATGAAAGTTCCACAAACAATGTTTGTAACTAGATTTCATAAATCAGACACACCGTTTTTACGAAAAGTGTTAACTAAGCACATTAATCCTATTAATTAGCCGTTGAGTTCAGATAAGCGAGTAATTTAGTTTTATAAAAAGCTGTAGAATAGTCGATGATAGCTCCATAAGCAGCAGCTACACAACGGTTTAAAGTACGTCCTGCATAAGTAGGAAAATAATCCTTTTTTTCAGGAAAATTTCACAGCGAGGGGTTGCAGTATGTTAAAATACATAAATTACTTTACTTCCGAAGAAATGTCAGGTAACCTTTTTTTGTATATGGTGCCTATTTTGTTAAGGGTCACATTTTCCAGGGGGGTCAAGTGACCCGTTTGACCCTTCCCCCTGCCGACGCCCATGCCAGCAGGGCTTTATTTAATTCGGAGCTTGAGCCCGAAATTTCAGCTAATAGATAAATAAAAGTCAGTTACTTTGGTAGAATATAAACAAAATACACATACAAGTAGTTTGCCTCATAGTATGAAAACTGACAATCTCACATCCGTGATTCTTTGTTTGCAAAACCATGTCACCTGGGGAACTTGTGAAAAGATCAGTGTTTCTAATTTTTAAAATAATAATAATAAATAATAAATTTTTAATAATAAAAAAAAACGCATTCGGATCTTTGCCCCGTGTGGACCTTTATTCCCGACTACCCTAACTTGCATAAAAAATGTTTGTAACATGATAAAAGGTTATTCAAAATAAAAAGATGTAGGATAAAGTATTTTTATAATGCGTAATACTGAAATAAAATTTGTCAAAAATCTAGTAATATACCTGTCTTTAATTATTTTACATTTACTACAAGCATTTCAAAAAATCATTTAAGTATTACGCTCAGCATATTCTTGCCTTAAGGCAGTTTTCAATAATTTAAACCAATAGTATTACAATTCTAACAAATTCTGCTTTTCTAAATCTCAAAAATAGTATGTTATAATTTTCATTAGCTGTGTCAAATAAATGTTTCTCAAACATAAGTATATGTTATGTAAACTTGACCTTCAAATCTCAAAATAGTTCAAAAATCAAATTCAATTTGGCAAAAAATCATAAGTGTAATTAAGTATCATACATCTCTGAAAATTAATTAAATAAAAAATATCAACTTCTAATCCTAGGACATTGGCTATTTGAAAAAAATAATTCTCAAGAAAAAATAATCATTCGCAAGAAGGACGGGAAAAGATTAAAACAGGAATACTTTAAATTTCTCTTTTTGGTTAAAAAAATAAAAAATAAAATCCGGAATTCCGGTTATTACTTGTTAAAAATACCCATATACTCGGACCACAAACAATCCTATAAAATATACACTGAGAAAGATTTTAATTAAGCTATAACATGTTGATTATTAAGTTTCAAAAATTAAATCTGTTTCTAAGTATTTTTTTCAGATAAAATAAAATCAGACAAAAATGTTCTATATATTTGTTACTTTGACTAGAAATTTTTTTCTTTGGCAGCAAACTTTAAACTTTCAAAAAAGGGTATCTGCTTTAAAATCGTGGGCATCCATATAAAAATGGCAAGTAGGAGAATAGGTCATTTTTTTTAGTTTCTTAAAATATGAGGAAAATTGTTTCAAACAGAGATGTCACTTATAAAATAGCAAAAAAGAGAAAACTGTGCGTGAATAAACAAAAATAGTGGTAAAGAAATCCCACGCAAATAAAGCAAATAAGTGGAGCTTATTTTAGAAAAATGTAATGTATGGAGAAAAAACATTTAGTTCATTTTTTGTTTGTTTTCATAAATATTTTATTTCTCAATGACAGAATATTTTTTGTTTCAACTTTAACTATTTCACATCATTTTAATTTATGTCTGAACCTGATCTATTTTGCGAAGTTTTTCCTTTATTGGTTTCTTTAAAGTAAATAATTTAAATATGAAATAGGAATTAATTTTTATTCTTACAGCATTGGAGATTTAAATAAAAGAATGCTGAAGGAAAAATACTAATTTTCAAGAAAGATGGCAAAAGATTGAAATTGAGAGATGCTGGAAATTAATATTTAATTACGGCTGGGAAGAAAGGGAAAAAACATAAACACCATTGAAATTTTTAGAAAAATTCTGCTGCTGATGCAAAATGATTAATAAGTAAACAAAATATAAAAAGCGGATTAAAGACAGATTCTTAACAATAGATTAGGTGACTCTGTCACAACAAATGATAATGCGGTCTTATCTTCACTACTTTTTATAAGCACTGTTTATGGAATTATGGTCCACTTTTCTCGCATCTATGTCATCTCCAAATCACGGGGCCCAGTTGCACGGCCCTGGGTGCCCAGTGGTCATTATGGCCCTGGATAAGGGCCTCAATGTACTCTGAAAAGG
>JAWZYV010000293.1:0-82227 GCA_038373885.1 Cheiracanthium punctorium
AATAAATATTTCATGAAATTAAAAGTGTTCTGTTTATCCTTTTTCAAGGGTTGTTTTACAGCCAACTGAAAGATAAGTAATTCTAATTTGCGTTGATACATCCCGCAGTAATTTCGAGGACATTACTTGAACTTTTTTTAAAATTAAATTCTGTTTTGTCACACGCAGATATGATTTTAGTAAAATATTCGTTTCTTCCCGTATGAAGAGCGGGTGCGCAGCTATTTTAAAGTAAACGGTTGTCCATTACATGTAGTGTCTGAGGTATTTATTACTACAACTTGAACCTAAAAAACAGTATGATGTAGAAATAACACATTTTGAAAGTCAGGAGTTCTCTTCAAACCGCTAAGCTATTTCTGATCGCGAATGATACTGACATAGTTTATTGAGTTATTAAATTGCAATGATGCCAGGTTAGTACTCATGATGCAAACTTTACATCAAGAGTCAAATAATTTTGTTTTTATTTTAGATTTCACCACTAGAACTAATTGGGATTACACATGTTTGGAATATTTTCGTTTACTACCGTGCGAAGGACGGGCACTCAGCTAGTTTATAATAAAAAAGCCTTATTCCGTTAATGATCTCTGTGAGCGCTTTCCAATTGAAAAGATATCAAGTAAGTTTGGCCGTTGAGCTGGGTTACAAGAAATTGAAAGAAATTTGCAGAAGGTCGTGAGCATCAAAAAGCTATCGTTGTAAAGTTAGAGTCGCTAATTATTCATCAATCACCCCGGTGGTGTAGAGGCTAGTGAACGATTCTATGACTTCTTGGGTTTGGGTTCGATTCCTGCCACCGGTTCGGGTGTTAACTTGTTCGCCTCTTCATAAGAGCTAATGTTGGCCACCTACTAGTTGCTTCCATAATAAAATGACCAGTAATTCGGACATTAATTGTGGCGTATCCTTGATGTAATTTAGCAACGGCGTTTATCAGAGATCCAGAAAACTACTCGAAGGATAATTCAAGTTAGTACTTTTATTACTCAAACAAACAGGACTATATGCTAGAAGAGAACATGTTTTTTTTGTTTATAAATGATAATCTTCGTAAAAACATTTGTTACGAAGCTTAGAATGAATTTTTCATTCTTAATATTGAATATTTTTAAGGCAGTAACAATTGATGAACCCGATACAGAAATTGAGGTAAACGGATTCGACCCATTAAATTTATTCGGCGCAAGAGGAAAATTTTGAGGTATGCTAATGCTCCACGCAGAGGACAATGCTTGCAAATGTTTTTATTTTTTCTTATAAAGTTAAATATTTTGAAAAAAAAAAGTGGCTTGATGACGACAATTCATAAAAACATAATAGAAAAAGTTAATCTGACATGAAAAAGTTCATGCTTTTCTCAGATAAATTAGGTAACTCTTATGAATAAATAATTTTTAACAGTTTATTATTTGTTATATTCATATTAAAAATAATGTTTATACTGTAAAATTTAAATTATGTTAATTATTAGTATTAGTATTAATGTTTATACTGTAAAATTTAAAATATTTAAAACTTAATTACATTGTCTGTGAAAAGAGACAGATGTACATTCCAAGACATTAAAATTATATCAGGCCGCCCAGGTGGTGTAGTGGTTAGAGAACCATTCTATTACGCCGTGGGTTCGGGTTCGAATCCCGGCTTGGGCATGGATGTCAATTTGTCCGTCCCTTCATAGGGGGTAATGCTGTCCGCCCACTGGGTGCTCCCATAATAAAATGGACAGTAACTCGGGCCTTTGTAGTGGCGAATGCTTGATGATCAAGTGCCCGCCCATTGGAAAAAAATTATATCAGAGAAGAGTTTCTAGTAAAAATAAGTAACACACATAAATACATAAATTTAATATCTAGACCACGGCCGTTTCTATAAAACGTACTACATTTCTACAATAAAATAATCATAAAAGCTGGCTACATATCAAAAACACTAACATTTATTTTCATTTCAATTTGTTCTTAAAAGGTTAAGAAAACATTACTTAATACAATATCTTTCAATTTTTTCAACATTTCGCGCAATCAATATTTTTGCATTCATAAAAAGAGTGACTTTCAAATCACATCGCCGTAACTTATTTCTTATTTAATTATTCCGACATAGCAGGAAAAGATACTGAAGATGGCTGCGCAAAAGTGAAGTTTAAATTAACAAAATATAAAACACATGCTTTTAAATTAAGAAAATCATTTTGCAGCAATTCCGAGCAAAAAATTAAGCACTTTTTGTAAACAGAACGTTTTAATGCACTTTATGCTCAATGAAACAGCCAAATCGCGCTTTAATACCAGAAATTTTGGGTCAAAACCTTATATTTTCTAACACAAACGTTACTGTTTACAAAAAGTGGTTAATTAACGTTTGTGTTAGAAAATATAAGGTTTTGACCCAAAATTTCTGGTATTAAAGCGCGAGTTTGCTGTTTCATTGAGCATAAAGTGCATTAAAACGTTCTGTTTACAAAAAGTGGTTAATTATATGCCCGGAATTGTTTTAGCTATGGAAAATGAATCTATATTGAAAATTTTTGACGGAGGAAAATAAGGTTTTCCGTAAAATTCCTTTCCAAAATATATAGACGGTCTGTTAATTTATTGAATCATTCATGTTAAGATACGATAAATAATTTATCAGTATATTATTTTAGATACGCTAACTTAATATGAATAATACTTTCGATTAAATCAATAAAGAAATTACACAATCCAGAATTCCAAATATGAATATTCTTCGCGCCCTTTTGACACACATGTATCGATATATGTTAATTGCAGTAGTCGTAACCCCCCCCCTCCCATAAAAATTTTCTGCATACTCCACTGGACGACAGTATTACTCCTCTCTTGAACCCGACGATGATTCAACGCCCTATTCGGTCAACGCGTAGCTGGACGCCGCAGTGCCAGTAAAAGGTATCAAGTAAGTCTGACCTTCATGGTGGGTTACAAGGAGTAGAAAGGGTATTGCAGAAGTTCATGAGTACCAAAAAGCCATTGTTGTAAAGTTAGAGGCGCCAAATATTCATCAATCCGTCCGGGTGGTGTAGTGGCTAATGAACCATTCTATGACATCTTGGGTTCCGGGTCGAATCCTCGGTTCTGGTGTTAACTTGTCCGTTCCTTCATAAAAGCTAATGTTGGCCACCCACTAGTTGTTCCCATAATAGAATGACCAGTCATTCGGACATTGATTGTGGCGTATTCTTGAAGTTATTTATCAACGGCGTTTATCACAGATCCGGAAAACTACTGGAAGGATAATTCAAGTTAGTACTTTTATTACTCAACCAAACAGTACTATAAGCTAGAAAACAACAACATTTTTTTGGGGTTTATAAATGATAATCTTCAAAAAATATTTGTTACGAAGCTTAGAATGAATTTTTCATTCTTAATATTGAATATTTTTAACGCAGTAACAACTGAGGAACCCAACATAGAAATCCAGGTAAACGGATTCGACGGTTTGAAGTTATTCGACGCCAGAGGAAAATTTTGAGATATGCTAATCCTTATTGTAAAGGATACGGGCAATGCTCGTACAAGTTTTTTTTCTTATATAGTTAAACATTTTTAAAAAGTGGTTTGATTACGACAATTCATAAAAACATAATAGAAAAAGTTATTCTGACATGAAAAAGCTCACACTTGTCTCAGATCAATTAGATAACTCTAAAGAATAAATAATTTTAAACATTTTATTATTTGTTATATTCATCTTAAAGATAAGCATTAAAATGAAAAGTCTGTATTGTTTATGCTTAAAAATTTCAAACATTTAAAACTTATTCACATGATCTGTTAACAGAGACAGATGTACATTCCAAGACATTAAAATTATATTAGAGAAGAATTTGTAGTAAAAATAAGTAATACACGTAAATACATAAAGTTGATTTGTAGACCACGGACGTTTCTATAAAACATACCACATTTATGCCATAAAATAATCATAAAAGCCGGCTACGTATCAAGAACACTAACACTTATTTTCATTTCAATTTATTCATAAACGGTGAAATAAACATTACTTAATACAATAACTTTCAATTTTTTCAAAATTTCGCGCTATCAATATTTTTAAATTCAGAAAAAGATGGACTTTCAAACTTCATCACCCGCAATTTATCTCTTATTTATTTATTCCGAACTAGCATGAGAAGATACTGACGATGGCTGTGCAAAAAGTTGAATTTAGATGAATTAAAGGCAAAACACACGATTTTAAATTAAGAGATCATTCTGCAACAAGTCCGAGCATTAATTAATCACTTTTTGTAAACAGTAACTTTTGTGTTCGTCCTCGAAATTTCTGACATGAACGAGTGATTTGGCCTTTTTATTGAGCATAAAATGCCTAAAAACGTACTGTTTGCAAAAAGTGGTGAATTATATGCACGGTATATTTTCAGCTATGGAAAATGAATTGATATTGAAAAATTTTGACCCAAGAAAAAAATGGGTTCCAATAAATTTCCTTTCCAAAAGATGCAGAAGGTCTGTTAATTTATTGAATGATTCATGGTAAGATACGATAAATAATTTATCAGTAATTTATTTTAGATACGTTAACTTAACATGAATAATTCTCTCGATTAAATGAAAAAAAAAATTACACAAACCAGAAATTCAAATATGAAATTTTTATAAGGCGCAGTCTGTGGTGCTGTTACAAGCAGATAACTTGAACAAATAATCTCGAAGGTTATGTTTTGTTGCATAGGTTTGAAAAATACGGCATACACTACCGTGAAACTGCTCTTCTTATATGCAGAAAGGAAACGTATGTTATAGCTCATGCGTTAGCTCTAAACGAAAATATCCTTCCCAAAACAGAGGTCCGAACTGTACGGAGGGTAATCCACCTCTTTTTTTAGACATTACCGTTTTTATTTCTTTTTGGCACTTTTCGAAAACTGTAACCAGTTCCGGCGTTCAATGGAAGAACTTCGCTATATTCTGAGCCGGAAGCTGGTGTTTGCAGAATGTAGTTAATTATATTCTGTAAAGACTGGTAACTGTCACAAAATTTTATTTGTCCCCTCATCCCGGTGCAGTCGTTGTACTTGAATTATATATTTGAATACAACACGCAAATTTTTAGAATGCGATGTGCGAGTCATTTCATGGAAGAAAGCTCTTTTTTTAAATAGTTTTACGTTGTTATTACACTCTTTAAACGTTTCTACAATGTTTCGCCAGTTTTTAGCTTACATTACCTGTTGTTAGTACACTATAAATCATAATATAATGTATTGAGTAAAGCTCTCTCTCTCTCGAATAGCATATTGTGTAACTCACGAAAAGAAACTATGCAAAAGTATCGGTTTATATGTATATATATGTATATATATATATATATATATATATATATATATATATATATATATATATATATATATATATATATATATATATATATATATATATATATATATATATATATATATATATATATATATATATATATATATATATATATATATATATATATAAAAAAGGGGGGGTTCCTATATTGTGATTATTCTGTCCTAAACATTTTTTAAAAATTTATTAGATTAATCTTCTGTCATACACTAACTTATTATTCATACTTTATCACTAATAATAATCATTATATTTTCTAAAATAATATGTTATATTTAATTGGCCATTCAATAATTTTACTTTATTATTATTCTATATATATTTAATTATATTAATACACCTGTATACTATTCAAGTATAATAATATTACGTTTTAGTATATGGCAACACCTATACTTTCTTTTTTCCACTTTCCCACTTTTATTTTGTGGCAACACCATCTTTCACTTTTTACATTTCTTAACATTGGCAACACATATTACTTGTGTTCACTAAGATTACCATCTCTGGTATGTAGATTATAATTGCTATTTCTATTTTTGTTATCTTTTTGATTCCTTTTTTTATTTTTTATTTTCCATTTTATATAGTAGGGTAGGGCCCAGATGTGTGGAGTTAATATCTCTTCTGACATGCCACACAACCGAAACCCTACTATTTGGTTTGCTTTTAGTTATAATCCACTGTTTGTAGTCCCTGAAGATGGTGACAGTGGTTATAATTTCCGTTCCACTTTATTTTCACAAGAATTCTTGCACTTTATTTGGCTTAGCTTTTATTTTATTTTTATTTTTATTATTTTCTTTCATTTATTTATTATCTGCTCAAAATGTGGTTTCTAATTCTTGCTAATAGCTGTTATATTTTTATGCGAGATTTGTCTTATTTGTAGTATTTTTTGTGTTTTACTTATTAGTTATATATATATATATATATATAGTAAAACAAAAGCCCACTAAAATCTCAAATTTAATTCGGTTGCAGTTTTAATTCAATTGGGAACAAAAGAATTCGCTTTCAAAAACCGCATCTCATACACGGTCCCTTGCAATTCCTTTGTAATTTTCTAGACGATCTGCTCGCACAGTCAATCTGGCGTCCAAAAGTCACAACAAACCCTGGAAAACCGCTGGCAAGATTTTAAGATCCGCCAATAATTGCAATGTGCTCGGGTGATGTGAGACGACCTGAAAAGTTAATAAAATGGCTTCTGGAGCAAAAGTTTTCGTGTGGTCGCAACTGCCAAGGAAATATTTATCAAATGGTCCATTAAAATAATGTAACCTTCAAGACTGCTTTTCTTGGCCAACTATAAGTATCAGCAGTGGGCGGCCGGGGAGGCGTCTAAGCCAGGGTCTCGAGGCGCATTGCCTCTCCTAAACCTGAGGAAAATATTACGCCTGTCCTGAACCCGAGGATGATTCTACGCCGTCTCTCTGCCCACCAGAGGCCCGATTACGTAAAACCACTCATACGTCGTTTTTTATTACATATATATGTTTTATTTCTGTTACACCCACCCAGCATAGTCAAATGAAAGTTAATGAAACATTTTTTTTAAAGAAATCAATGTTGGTTTTATAAAAATATATCTCTCAAAAAAAAGAAGATTATTCTCTTTTTTTTTTTTTTTTTTTTTGCTGCAATGTGGTCTTAAAGACGCATTCATATATTATTTTTTTCACACAAAATTATAAGGATTTCTATAATAAAAAAAAAAAACTAGAACTTTATCGAAAGATTTACCAACCAGAAATATCAGTAAGATTTTTTTTAAATAAAAAAGCCTTATACCATTAACCAACGGGTTACGGCTCGGAGTGATGCTGAACGTATCAAGAAAGTCTGGCTCTGAGGCTGGGTTACAAGGATCGAAAGAAATTTGCAGAAGTTCATGAGCAGAAAGAAGCTGTTGTTGTAAAGTTAGACGCACACTCTTTATTCATCAATCCGCCCCGGTGGTGTAGTGGCTAATGAACTATTTTGAGGCATCTTGGGTGCGGGTTCGATTCCTGGCTTGGGCTGGGTTGTTAACTTGTCCGTTCCTTCATAGGAGCTAATGTTGGCCATCCACTAGTTGCTCCCATAATTAAATGACCTGTAATTCGGACATTAACAGTGGCGAACTTTTGAAGTTATTTAACAACGACGTTTATCGCAGATCCGGAACACTACTCGAAGGATAATTCAAGTTTATTTTTTTATTACTGAACCAAACAGAACTATATACTTGAAAACAGCAACAGCAATTTTTTTTTCTTTATAAATCATAACCTTCGAAAACATATATGTTATGAAGCTTAAAATGAATTTTTCATTCTTAATATTGAATATTTTTAGGGCAGAAACAATTGAGGAACACAATGTAAAAAATTGAGGGAAACGGATTCGACGGTTTAGTGTTTAAAGTTAGTCGGCGGGGGGGGGGGGAAATTGTTATAAAGCTTAGAATGTACAAGCTGGTTTAAAAGAAACTTCCCCTTTATTTCAGTCCCTAGTGGCCAAACCGTTCAACCAATAGAAATGAAAGTTTAGATATAGTTATTTGAATGTATGGAGTACTGATTGTGATGATTTAAAACAATAAACCTCTCACAGTTGCGGTTACAGTGACAAAATTTCGAAAATTTCGAATTTCGACACCCAGTTGTTTCGTGCGCAAATTGATGAGAGCATGGAAAAACATTAAATGGCGTTGGAACGAGAGACGTATGACTCTAATTGGTGGCGTAAAACATTTTCAAAGGAGAGAATCGTAAAGAACCAATGATAACAAAAGAGAGGAGAGGGAAAAGACTTTTATTCGAATTACAAGTTTTCAACGTGGCCACCTTAGCAGACGATAACGCATTGTATGCGTGAGATTGTCGATAACAATGACGATACGTATCATGGCAGAAAGAATTTGTAGAACTTCCCGTTTTATGGCATCTTCCAAGTCTGACAAATTCCGGGGATTTCATGTGTACACCTTTGATTTCAGATATCCCCAGAACCAGAAATCCATCGGAGTGAGGTCGGGGGAACGAGGTGGCCACGAAACAGCGAAGGTACGCGCGATGACTCTACCCCCAAAGTGCTGTTGCAGAACTTGTCGAACACTTCTGGCAATGTGTGGAGGAGTACCATCTTGCATCCATACAATTAGAGATGGCCAATGATTCGATGAGTCGAATCAGTGATTCGAATCTTGGTACTGAGTGGCTCAGTCTTTACACTCACTATCTACTGATTCGAATCTCAAGCCCTCAACTGCGGGGAAATACATTCCAAATGCGAAGGGAAGGAAAACGTATTTTCCCTTTGCGTTCCCAGAGATTTTCCCTTACTCTTTCAACTCTTTTTGACTCTTTACGACTCTGAGTCGATAGATGATTTGAAACAGCAAATGAGTGGGTGTGGGTGAGTTGGTCACATAGTTGGTGCAGCAACGAATCTTTACTGATTCAGTGTTTCGCTCTGTTTCGGTGATTGTATACGATCCTTGAGATTCGTTAGTTTTTCGAATCTTCTATCGACTCAGAGTCGAAAGGAGTCGAAAAGAGTTGAAAGGATGTTTCATTTAATTGGAGTTTTTTTTCGAATCTTCTATCGACTCAGAGTCGAAAGGAGTCGAAAAGAGTTGAAAGGATGTTTCATTTAATTGGAGGTTTTTTTTCGAATCTTTGGTGTTTCATTTCTTGGTTGGTGGTCGGATTTAACCCTCCAAGCGGCTGAGACGTAAAATCCCTTCATTTGTAAGAGTTGTTCAAAGCGGCTGAGACATAATTTTCTGCTCCCTTTTTTCTGCTTCGAAAGCGGCTGTGACATAAAATCCCGTTACTGCTTACCCCCACTCGCCAAAACACCTGTGACACTTAGATTAATGGATTGCAAAGGAGGGGAGAGCGCACAATGGCCAAGACACACCTCCGATACTTTAATTGTAGCACCCCACAAAATTATTTACAGATGTGGTGACCATGCCTTTTCTAACTAAGGAAGAGAGAAGCCGAATGCTTTCGGTATTTTTTCAGATAAGTAATCTTTTGAACCGGATTCCCTTCTAAGCATGGTTGGGCACGGGAAATAAGTTTGAATATTTCGTATTTTCATTTATAATAACTTTAAATTTTTAATTAAAATAACGAATTTTGAGTAAATATTTTACTTCTTTCAAATGTTACTTGAAAAGGAAAAGGTGTTGCCTCGAATACAACAAAACATTTTGCATATAAAAAAAATATTTTATTAGAAGAGACCGATTTAACATATATGGGGTCTTGGGCACGCATGCTTACGGATGAAGAGGGGGTTTAAAGAAATGTAGTGCATATTATTATTTAAATTAATTCAAATTTACATGTCATAAACCACTCCTGTATAAATATTAACTCTGTAATTATCCTATTATATAGTTACGCTGATACGTGACTCACTCGCTAACAAATCCGGTCCGGCCCCTTCCAAACAAAACTTTTACCATCATTAATCCAAACAGATTAAAAAGTTACTGTGTAAAAATTTAATGAAATTCACACAGTTCGTGCGATCGGCTTGAAAATTTTCATAATTATGTAAAAAAAATATTAAAAAAAGATCTGCGCTATTTTAAAAATCTGAAAATCCACCCGTTCTCTCATTTTTAAGCAATTTTTTGCTATTTTCAGCTTCATTTTATTGCGCATTTAATCGCGTTAAGTTTCTAGTAAAATGAAAATCAAACGTCAATAACAGAGGACTAAATTACAAGACAGTCGGAACACGTACTCAACTTCCCTCACTATTTTTAGGAGAGTCCAATGTCATTTAGGTTAAATGTTTATCTTACATTTCATTGTTTACATCAAGAATACTTACTATAAGGACGTTTTGGCAACCAACTATGTTTCCGGACTATTATTTTTCCCATTCCAATTTTAATGAACTAACGCATTACGTAGAAGCTGCCTGGTGTTATAAAATAAAGACAACTTTTACATAATGCATTAGTTCATTAAAATTGGAATGATAAAAATAATATTCTTGAAACATAGAAGCCAAAACGTCCTTATAGTATTTTTCATGTAAACAATGAAATGTAAGGTAAATATTTAAGCAAAGTGACACTGGGCCCTCCTAAAAATAGTGAGGAAAGTTGAGTATGTGTCCAGACTGTATTGCTGTAAACTAGTCCTCAGTTATTGATGTTTCAGTTTGATTTTACTAGAAAAGTCACACGATTAAATGCGCGATCAAATTTATCAGTAACGCTCTATCCCGTCCTAAAGATAAAAACAAAATTAAAATAACTAGTTGAAAAGAACAGTGAAAGAAGATAAAGATAAAATAAATAGTGAAAGAACTAGTGAATAACAGTGAAAGAAGAAGTAAGATAAAATAAAATTAAATCCCAGTTGGATTCAGTGGTGATGATTCCCTTTCTGTGATCTGTGGGTCTCGGTCCCACCATGGCCCATTGCACAAGGGACTGGAAATGGTAGATGCCTGAAGAGTAAATGTCGAGGGTTCTGGACTACCGCGCGGCTGTCTCTCTAACGGTGTAGGGTTTCGGGAGGTTTCGTTAGATGTCTCGTGAAGACGCGGAAGAACACCTGAAAAAATCCTCTGACCAAGGCATTCCGACTTGACAAATACCCTGAGTGCAGGCTTGCAATAAATGCACTACATTACACTCTATGATCTGTGTGGTTTCCCTGCTCACCTAGCATGGGTCTTTGAATAATCTGCCGGTTTAGCGGAGTGTTCAAAGATCCACGCTAAGAAATTACACATGTAAGAGAAGAGGAATCTTCTCAAAAACGTCTTCTCAATAATGAATGATGAGAGCAACCATCCTAAACCTGGTTGCAGACGATAAGAATTATTTAATCAAAATTTTAAATTTAAGAAGATCCATTTTTCTTCCAGAAAAAACGCCGCCGGAAATAACGCCACCGGAAAAAACGCCACATGGGAAAAACGCCACCCGGAAAAAACGCCGCCGGAAAAAACGCCACCGGAAAAAACGCCGCCGGAAAAAACGCCACTTTTAATAGTTTTATGATGTAACATAGTCGTTATATGCTAATCGATGAGGAAAGGAGCGTAGCCAGAATTTTTTTTTCGGGGAGGGGGGGTTGTATGAGATATGATTTTGTATTGATAAACTTAATTTCTTATTGACGACAAAAATCTGAAAGCTCTTAATAAATAGGGGGATATATCCCGATATCCCACTCCCTGGTTACGCTCCTGCAGTGACGTAGGAAAGGGGGGGAGGCTTTGTGGCTCGACCCCCCCATACCTTTGGAGGATGATAGAACCCCCCCCCCCCAAACCTACTGAATCGCTACGCTACTGCGCCCCTATCGGAATATGGGGAGACCTAGAGTTGAGCTATGGCTTATTATTACTGGTTTTCTTTTTATAAGTGCAAGAGTTTATTCTGATTCGTGGTAATTTATCTTGTTGGCTCTTTGTTTTTAAATAATAAGTTTTAGAATAAGGAAGATTTATACGTATATATATTGATATATAAATATTTCTATTTTTGAAAATATTCAATTTGAACATTGGTACTCTTATTTTAAAGATGTCTTTTTAAAAATTAAATTATTCTATTAATAAGTCAAAAACAAGTTTTAAAAAATCTTCTTTAAATTAAATGTTAGTCTAATTGTAATGTTTTTAAACAAATTTTTAAATGCTGAAAAAAACAATAACTTTTTAAAGGAAACTGGTTTAAAATGATTTAAAACTCATTTCTCAAAATGTAAATATTGGCTATGTATAACTGTGATTAAAATTAATAGTTAATTAGTTTTGTTAGAATATTAATTAGTTTTGTTAGAATAGTTTTAATAATTATATGTTTACTATTTTTGATACTGAAAAGCTTATTCCCCCTCACAGACTTTGAACTGTAAGCCTTCTTATGAGAAATCTTAAACTTTCTACATCACCTCATTAATGCAAGGGAGTATATTTTACTTATTGGGAATTTCTGCAGGAGGGCTGTATAAAAAGTAAAAGTTTGTATTTATTTACATTTAATTTCCTGAAAATTTTATTCGACACCATAAAGTAACTTTGTAATTAATTATATATGTCTAATAATAATATTTTCTATAATTATATATAATTAATTATATATGTAATTAATTATATATTATATAAGATCAATGAAAACCGTAGATCAGTGCTTTTAAGACAACCTCTCTAATAGGAATTGGAAGGAATTATGATTTCTGATTAATATTAAAAATATAAAACTTTTTATCTTCAGTGTAAATTATGATGAAATAAGTTATTTTGATTTTGTGTTTAAGGTCCTTAAATTAAGGAAGATATGCACGAGGGCTGTCTGCTTAATTAAGGCATGCCTTGGGCGGAGAACTTTTTGAGGGGCTCTAACGCTTATTCAAGATACAACTGGAGAAAACAGTCGCGCCGTAGGCCAGAACCCTAGACCTACACACCTCAGCCCTTTACCCAATTGTCAGGAAATTAGTAGAAAGTATTTATATTATAATGCAAAAGGTTAAAAATAATTTTTTAAGCTTTATAAGATAAATTTATATCTTATAAAGCTCTTTCCCTTGCCTGTCTTTTATATGCAAAAAAAAAAAAAAAAATCCATTAAAATATGAAAAAAATAAATCCTTATCCCCCCCCCCACACACACACCTATGTGTTAATTAAAATCCCAGTTAGGGATTTTATTTCTTTGATATCTTAACACTTCCATGTCATCAGAGTACCTGCATGCAGTTTTGGGGTCATAGCCCCCTGAAAGCTTCATTTACTATTAAGTAATTGGCAATCTTTTTTTTTTTTTTTTTTAACGGAAACCAAAAGCTTTCTAGGAAAGTCTTCCCCCACCCCTCCTTAGCGCCTACCGAATTATGCCCAAATTGACTTATTGAATTAGACATGTGCTTTCCCCCACTTCTGGAAAACAAAGTACATTAAACCTCATAATTCAACTGAATACCCCATTCCACCCCCACCCCCCCATTTTCTGCAAAACAAAAGAAATTTATTTCAAGTATTTAATTAAATTATTACACAAATATCTTTTCAGGTGGCGTTTTTTCCGGCGGCGTTTTATCCGGCGGCGTTTTTTCCAGGTGGCGTTTTATCCGGTGGCGTTTTTTCCAGGTGGCGTTTTTTCCGGCGGCGTTTTTACCGGTGGCGTTTTTTCCGGCGGCGTTTTTTCCTACATTCATTGCCTCCTGCGTTGAAAACTTTTCAGGATCCTCCACTGTCTTAGTTTTACCCTAACTACAACATCTTTCCAGAAAAACTAACTTCCCACATTGAACTGCAAGATTTTTTGTTGTTGTTTTGGTGTTATGTGGTGTGTGTGTGTGTCAGTTCATTTATGTAAATATGTATACATGCTAGAAAAACTTTTCAACCTGTAAAGAATTATAGAAATTGTTACGTAAAGAAATACACAGAAATAGACCAATTTGTATAAGGCCAAAATTTTCATCTTAGATTTCGAGGCATTTAAATTTATACCGGATCAGATCGAAAGCGTCAGTTTGTCATCGATTTATTATTTTATTATTGCTGCTTTTAATTGAACAATACGAATTTTAATTTCTATTTTTATTCTATATTAGCTGATGTACCCGCTCATCACACGGGAATAGAGATTACTTTAACAATTGGTTAAACTAAGCTGCCAAATAGACGAAAAAGTAAATAAATAAAATTTCCAATTACCTAAATTTAAAAATAAAGATTAATTTTAGTGTAACTGTTTAAAATATGAAGTTCAAATCGAAGCACTGTTGCAAATCAAAGCCATGATATATAAACACATGGAGAGAGAGGTGGGGATTTTCGTTTGATTATTTTGAGAAATCGCAAAATTATTAAATGTTTAATTCGAATTTCAAGTAATTTATTTTTACATATACATAACATGTTATAACTAGCTGCGTATCAGTTCTTCACGACGAAGAAAGTAATGATTTTTTTTTTTACACATGCATTTTAAATTATTCCAGCTATACGGAAACTGAAAAAATGCAGAAAACTTTTACTCGAACCTAGCGTTATGGATATTAAAATATGCTGTCATAGTCTCAATTGTCACACGATGACCCAAAAGCTATATTGGCAGTGTTAACGATCGGGTGACAACCCTTTCTTCTTTCAATACACATAAATTAGAAAAATGTTTTAGTTAATTAAGTAATTTAATTTTTCCTAGTCATCCTAAAATAAATTTTTAAGGAGTTGTAATAACCTGGTGTGCAGAAAGTGAAAGGATTCGTTTTCACATCTCGGCTGATCAAAAACCGCTATATGTACATGGCGCAAACGTGAACGATAAATCTGTGGGTCCGCAGCTCCTCCAGCTGTATATAGGCTGGTATACGGATGAGAGTTGCGGATCCGAAAATAACATCCTTTTGGGTGATGCCCTACACTATAAAAAAATTTGTGGATTACTTAGAAATCTCTTTGAAACAAAGATGCTATAACTTTTCATAGTATTGCTGCAAAATAAAGTCATGTAAATCAATTGGCAAACATGGCTTTATTTAGTAGTAATACTAAGAAAAGTTATGGCATCATACTAAAAAAATCTGGAGTGCCTCCACTCGACTTTCCGAAGACTTGCGATTAGATCATTACCAAGCATTTAAATAAATTTTAATCGATGAATCATTCAAACATATATACCAAATTGAAACTCAATCGAATGCACCATTTAAACGCTAGCATACTTTCAAGACTTTCTCCCCATATACTATAATGTCAAAGAAATCTTTGACGTAGCCCTGTAGAAAAACTATAAGTCCTATATACACCAAAATCAATACCGGTCTTGCGACGGTGGTTTATCACATGTATGTCCAATTTGAGCTCAATCGAATGATCCGTTTAGGAGCTATCGAAGTTCGTTCACACACGCATACACACACACACATATCTCGTAAAAACAGAATTGAATTCAGAAGACCTCAAAACGTGTAAATACATCAAAGTCTCGAAGTCGAATTTTTTCAGGATTGCAATACTTTCCTTACATGGTACATGTTCGGAAAGTAACAAGTAATGGAATCATTGTTTCCTAGAGATTTCTTGGTAATCAACTGCTTTTTTTTTTTTTTTAAGAGTGTAAATTGTAGGGAAAAAAAGATTCTCGACGATCCCCAAGTCTGGCATAATAGCTATAAATCAGTCCCGCACTGCTAAGCTGTCAGTATTCGGCTATTTAAAAAAAATATATATATATCAAATTATTAAGCAGAAAGGCTTAATTTAAAATGCAGACTTTTTCTAAGAAGAAAAGCGTTCCAAATGAATTAAAAGGTTAACTCTAACAAATTATATGTCATAATCTAAATAGGTTTGCAAATTTTTGCGATTTTAAATCGTTTGAAATAGCTTCTCGAAATTATTAAACTTCTACTTCTTTTAAGAATATTAAAACGAATAAATTGTTTTCGCCTAAATAAAGCATTGATATAAGGATTAATATATATTAAGCATTTCAGTGGTCCAGTTCCGAAGGATTTTTTTTTTTTTTTTTTTTTTTAGATTACATGTGGGAATGGCGCCAGTTGTACGTTATACATTTAAAATTGACAAAAATTTGTACTCATGTTTTTTTTAACCATTACCGTTGACAAATTAACAGCGCTTCGCTTTTGATTACTCCCTCTAACTGCATAAAGATGAGCAAAATGATAGAGAGAAGACGTAGGCGACCTTAAAATTTTGAAAATCCACCCGTTTCCCCCAAAAAACTAAAATTCAGAGCCTTATTATCGCATGGGAAAATCGGGATTTTGTAAAGGGCCCTCAATTTCAAATGTTCTGAAATTGTCTTCTTTTATATCAAAATTTTTTGAAAAAAAAAAAAAATCATGGATCGGGGCCCCCAAAATTCATCAATGTCCGGGGCCCCTGTTGGTCATAATCAGGCCCTGCTTAAATTTAGCAATTTAAGTCGCTAAAATTATTAAATATAGATAATTTAAATTGAATTAAATTCATTCAATTCAATTTAAGTCAATGCGCCAGTGGGTCCTAATCTTGCGCGCAAAACTTGGTATAAGCGCTCAAATAATTTCATTCATTCAAATAATTCAATAAGCATTCAAATAATACAATATATTCACATAAAAACGATCCAAAAGAATTACTTTCAATAAACTTCTGCTGCAGGAATTTATGAAACTTCAAATTTCCGTCAAAATCGAAAATTTTCAGATTTTGGTCTTATAAATCTAAAAGCGCATTCAATTTGCGTCAACTATACATGCATTTTTTAATAAGTTCTAATACATGTCTTTCAAAGGACACCTCTTTTGCCTTAGCAACTTGAAGGTGCAAGCTATGGTTAAGCCTTAAAAATGGCAAAAAAGAAAAAAGAAAAGAAAATGTGTGTTTTTGTGACCTGCAGTGACTTTGCGTCGATAACGTGCCACAGATTTCTCATATATTTCATGAAGTTCTATCGTCTAACATTATAGATGTTAAATAAATATCATGGCAAGTTGTCCCCCAAAGAGTTTTTGACCACAGCATTTTCTATGTCTGAGAAAAACGCCCACTTTTGTGTGCTGCACGGACATTTTTACAGGCCCGTAGCCAAAGGGGTGCCAGGTGGGGCTGAACCCCACCCCCCCTAGAAAATTTCACATAAAAAAAGTTTAATGCAGACGCTTTGAAAAATTTTTGTATATAAGGTAAAGTTATCAAAGTTTTATATCAAAGTTTTATATCAAAGTTTTACATATCAAAGTTTTATATATCAAAGTTTTATATATACAAAGTTTTTCTTTGTAATACTATGATCCAAAGATGACAACTTTAAATCCATTCTGTTTAAGCCAAGGAACTTTTACTTCTTGGAAGCCGTTTGGACTTTTCAGAATTTATTTAATTATAAACTTATGCTATTATTTAATGAAGAGAAATATAGATAAAAATGTTATCATTCAAAAAAATATAGGATGCCACCCCACTTAAGTTAGGGTGCCCCTCCCCCCTGAAAAAAAGAGGGTGCCCCCCTGAATAGAAAATCTGGCTACTGGTCTGATTTTTTAGTGGGCCATAAAAGATGAACAACTTCACTTTGAGACAAAATATTCTGGATTTGCTACATTAATAAGATTAATAACAACTGGGAATTTTTTGGTAAAAATCTCAGATGGCATGAATCCTAGGTGTGTTACTTTCTCAGATTCGTGCTCTTAATTTTTCTTGGAATTTTTTCGCATATGCAGAACATAAATAAAGGTCTTTAAAAACGTTTATTATCTGACAAAGATTAATATAGATATTTCATTTAACAAATTTACTAAACAAGTCCTTTAAATGAAGCATCGAAGAATTTTTAATTTTTATTTTTCTCGTACGCTTGAGATAATTTAAATGAAAGCTTTATTACCCTACACTCAAGTACATTATACTCTCTCTCATAGGCGCACCCACGGAGGGGGCTATGGGGGCTCAAGCCCCCCCTAAAATTGGAAAGTTAGAATTGAAAAGCATTAAAAATTGGGAATTGTCACAAATGATTTATTTGTTTTCGTTTTTAAAATTGCCTTCAAATTATTTCTAAAATACCTTTTACAAAAAAAAGATGATAGTTCTTAAGTAAAAACTTACAGTTAGTATATGAAACACAATTAATCTCGGCTATAACATAACTGAAATGAGCGGATAATTATTTGACTCTATAATGATTTACATTGCTCGTGAGCTTGTGTTCTATGGGCAAGTAGTCTAGTACCAAATATTTTGATGATATAACTATAATCGAGGTCACTATAATCGAGTTCAGCAGTATTTGAAGCCCAGCCCCCCTTAAACTAAAATCCTGGGTGCGCCACTGCTCTCTCTCTCTCTTTTTTTTAACTGTCATATTTTTTTGCATTACAACTTCAAAAATGATCGAGTGAAAGCCAAATTTCCTATTTCTCTTTCCTAACTAACTGTATAAACTTTTATGAAAAAATGCACAGTTCGAAAAAAATATAAGAAATAATAATAATTCTATGGAACACTTTGCACATTTTATGAAGGGCAGCGTCTTATATAAGGTTCAGGTGAATGGGATATATCTGACATTGGACACTTTATTGAAAATATGTACACGGGGTCTTATCGCATGAGCAAATCGGGGCTGTGTCCAGAGCCTCATCTTGAAAGGGGCCCATTAGATATATTATTTTTCGTTCATTTCTATTAAAACTTTATAAAGAAATTTTTCAGATAAAGAAGTATAGTAAAAAGATCATCTCTAATTTTACTATTTTTAGAGCACAAGCGTCACTCTCACTACCTGCTCATTATGAGAGGGGGCAAAAAACAAAATATCTCTTTTTCCAATCTTCATCGGACAAAAATCTGGCTCTGGGTGAGTGTACATGTAAGCCACCGAGAAAAGAACTTTGGTTTCCTACAACGTTGCGTAGTTTCCCGAGTATTTAGGGGGGAAAGAGGTGAGGGAGACCAGTTGGTCAGATTCACCGGACATGTGCTCCTACAATACAAAGTAATTTATCAGGCGGTAGGTAGGCTGTCACGTCGGCAGTTTGTTAATTACCTTGTTCCCCACGCCTTCCATGCGGAAATGGGGGAAAGCAGGTTTTTCTTGTGCATTTTCGAGAGATACAGATCCCATACACTGGAACTTTTTTGAAGTTATCACTAGGCAAACTCCAGGCCGCTCGGAGGGTTAAAGTTTTTTTTGTCTGTGGGTGTGGAGTGGGTCGAACATCGTTTGCTTTTGGCGGGGGGCACAGGCGTTACTTCCTAAGGGCAGGGCAAGAGGGGTCAATCCTCCCCCCCCCCCGAAAAAAAAATTAAGAAAATTCAAGTATCAGAGCTATTTATAATAATGATATTTTCTACAATCGGAAACATTTTGTCACCCTATCCAAATATTGCATGCCAATTTACGCCATTGCTCGTGGAAGAGCGGGGGGTGTCTCAAAGTTGTTTAAACCTTTTTCCTTCGGGGGGACTCCCTCCTTCCAACTTGTCTGGCTGGTTTAATATTTGTTTAAAATTTAATGAAACATCCCTTTTCTACTTTTAACTTCAATATATGTCCCCCTGCCCCCACCCTCAAAAAAAAAGTAAAAAAAAAAAAAAAAAAAAAAAAAAAAAAAAAAAAAAAAAAAAAAACGGAACGTTAAGTTTACATGGTGGCGGGTTTTCATCTGAAGGGAAATACAATGAAATAATGTTAGGATTGTGCTTGTCACTTTTAATGAAGGATACAGGGGCGGTATTAAGCGCTCTCACAAAAGGACTTTGTAGTAAGCAAAATAACATTTCGCTTTATTGCTGCAGATTTCGTTTAAGATATTTTTTTTACCTTGTTTGTCGTTTAAGGTGAATGATTTTATTTTCTTTCGTAATTCAGAGAAATGCAAAATAGGGTCTAAAGCAGTGGCATAGTTATTGTTATTAACAGTGGCGTAGCCAGGATTTTATTTCGGGGTGGGCTGGGTATCAAATTTAAAGATAAAGTTCAATTGTAAGCTAAGTAAAGGGTCCCATTTTTTTGGGGGGGGCAGCAGCCCCTCAGTAGGACTGAGCCAAAAATCGATTAATATCGGCATATCGGTTTTATTTCAACATCAAATATCCGATATTCCCATTTTCATTTCAGTGAAATCTCGAATTCGATAAAGGTCAAAAATACAGGGCGGCCAGGGGCGTAGCCAGAAATTTTTCATGGGGGGGTTTATGACTACTGCAACTCATGTATACGTGTGTGTGATAATGTAGTGAAGAATATACATTTTGTGTGGCAAAAAATTCCTCATGGGGGGTTATGACCCCCCTAAGCCCCCCCCCTTGGCTACGCCTCTGAGGCCGGCGATAAGAAAATCCTGAGATCAATACCAGCTTGTGATGCTTTTGCTACTGCTTTCTCTCCGTTAATGACGATGCTAGATCGCGGAAAAGACAGCTCCATGGTTTATTAGTCTAATTACCATAATTAATTAACGTATATCTCGGAAACTATCCATACCGGAGCGCGTTTTTATTGATTCTCGACCCCCACTAGACTCAACACCCCACCGACACTTAAAATTTCGAATGCTTTGCCAGCAAACTTAACCTTTTAATCTTACAGGCCCAGGGGGTCATACGAAGCTCCCCTATATTTTCAATTTGAGCATTTTAAACACTAGCCTCCTCCGGCGGCATCTGCAAAGTCTGGAAACCATCCCAGAGCCAATTTCTACATGTTTGCAGTCCTTTTAAGCCTCAATCATGGTTAATTAGTCTAATTATCATAATTAATTAACGTATATGTCAGAAACTATCCATCGGAGCGCGATTTTATTGATTCTCGACCCCCCCTAGACGTACACCCCCATCGATACATAAAATTTCGAATACTTTGACACCAAACTTAACCTTTTAATCTTTCAGGCCCAGGGGGTCATACGAAGCTCCCCTGTATTTTCATTTCGGGCAGTTTAAACACTAGTTTTACTCGGCAAGGAGAGAGAGATGCTAGCTGCCCGAGAACTCAGCGGAGAAGAAACCCGATGAATGGGTGAAGGGTGTTTAAATAGTACGGCTTTCGGCGCAGAGAGAGGAAAAAATTTCTTTAGTTGTTTCATTGATTCAAGATTCGAATCACTGATTCGAATCATCGAAGTAGTGAGTGAGTTGAGATTCGAATCAGTAAAATGAGTCGAACCGCCCATCTCTACATACATTGTCATTAATAACATTTCGCTGCTGTTAATCTGGAATTACGTAATTCTCCAACATTGCATTATAACGAACACCTCTAACTGAGCACGTTAGCATACCACTGGATGTGACGTCTTCGAAGAAGTATTTTTTTTTTTTTTCCAACGGGCGGGAATTTGCCGATTAGGCATTGTCTCATAGAACTGCCCGAAAGTGTGGCACTTTTATTATGGGGGCGGCCAGCGTTACCCCCTATGAATGGACGGACACAATGACAGCCACGCCCTGTCGGGGATCGAACCCCGGCCGCCGGGAGTTGAACCGGAAATCGGAGTACGGCAGAATTTTCTGCGCTCAGATAAAAAAGCTCAGTATCAATTCACTTCGTTTCCCTGAAAGTGTCATCTTCCTCGCACGGAACGAGACGGATTAGCACGAACATGAAGAAACAATCTTCCCACACTGCTATCCCAAGCAGTGCTTTGCAAGAGTGTTCTGTGATGGGTGCTTCTACTGCCTAGCCCAGTGAATCATACAAAGTGCATCAGTTGCACCTTCCCTTTTATTGTGATTGGTTCTTTACGATACTCGTCTTTGCAAATGTTTTATGCCGCCAATTTGCGTCCGTGTCTCGTTCCAACGCCATTTAAGGTTTTTCGATGCTCTGATGATTTGAGCACTAAAAAGTGGGTGTTGTAATTCGAAAATTTCGAAATTTTGTCACTGTAACCGTAACTGTGAGACATTTATTGTTTTAAATCATTACAATCTGGACCACATACATTCAAATAACTATACCAAAACTTCCATTTCGATTGGTTGAATAGTTCCGCCACTAGCGACTCATATATAAAATCATATATAAGGGAACTTTCTTTAAGACTACCCTGTATTCCAATGTAGTTATTTCTTACAGTGTTCACAAGGAACAATTGTAGAATATTTATAAAAATTTTCCGAAAGCTTTGAAAAAATCGCTGTAGTTTTACTTTTATCCCAGTTTATTATGTTTACGTAAAAATATCTATATGTTACGTATAAAGTTTTAGAATGATGAACTGTACGCAAGTTTGTAATTTAAAAAAAAAGGTTTTAAAAACACGGAAAAAATGTACAGTTACTTAATAACTCATCAGAAATAGAGTTTAATACATTTTTTTTTTTTACTAAGAACTGTTTAAGATGTAGTTTTGGACGTATTCCAGAATATATGACCACACAATTTAGCGAAATAAGCGTTGTTTAATTAAATAATTCCTTAAATATATTCTTCTGCTTTAAAAGTACAATTTAAAGTAAAACAAACAAAAATAATATCAATCATAGTTAAGATAGCATTAATTTTGCCATACTAACTGAACCTTTGAGTCAGAATTGCCACCTGTTCCAGAAAATAATTAATCCATTTCGTAAACTGTATTTCATTTTAAATATTGTTTTCGAAATGTTGCTGACCCTCACTGTTTATCTTCCTCTTGCAAATACGGGCTAGCAACCCTCAGAAATACCCCCACGGAGAACGTTCCCCCCTACTCCTCTAACGCAGTCAATCCTCTTTAATCTAGACACAAACTCACAACCATTTGGTTTCCACGTTTAGCGATAATTTAAGCACAAAGTTACTGGTTAGAAAAAGTGTTTAATTATATTTTGAAGCAGATGGCAACTCTGCTGTTCATACTATTATGTTCTTTAAATCAAATGAGTAAAATTCAGTGACACGTAATTGTATATGTTTCTTTGATGCAATACTTTGTTCCAGTAATAGACTAAAGAACTCAAATTGTTACTTTACAGCTACTCATTTAGATTTAATGTGATTTTCCTCTGTAAATGGGATAAAAATACAGTTTTTTTGAGAATATATTTTTTAAAATTTGTGCTGCTAAGAAAAAAATATAACTATATAAAAAGGTTTTATCTTTTCAACAAATCATAAAAATAATATTTTTTTCATTTTTCATTTTACACCTACCAAGCAAGTTACACTGACAGTTCTGTTAAAATCTCAATTACAGAAGCCGATATTATTTTCTAGAAAAACTTCTCGAAAGAAAAAAGAGGAAAGACTATTTCTATTTCTCTCTTGTAGTCTTAAAGACGCACTAATGCATCATTTTGAACACAAAATAAAAAAGAATAATATAGTAAAAAATTCTAGAAAATTTAAAAAGATTCTAACAACCAATAACATCGAGACATTTTTATCATAGAACCCTCCTTCGTTCTCCGCACGGCTCTCCACAAAATAGAATGGTTTAACGTATCAAGAAAATCTGACCGTGCTGTTAGAATCCGATTACATCCAGTTTTAAAGAATGTGCCTAACCAAAGTAGCAATATCACACTGGTAGAGCACCACCAACACCACCAAGATATAGAAGGTCTAAGAACGGAAGATTTTACGTCATCACTAGGTTTTCTAAGATGACGTCCTCACAGGTTTTGTATCACAAAGAAAAACTATTTCAAATTTCTGGTGAATGATACAAAGTTTAGAAAATATCTGAATTTACAGTCCTCGTATCAAGAACAGTAACATTTATTTTCGTCTCAATTTGTTCTTAAAAGCTTCAGAAAACATTACTTAATGCAATGTCTTTCAATTTTTTCAACATTTCACGCAATCAATATTTTTGCATTCATAAAGAAAGTGACTTCCAAACCACATCGCCCGCAACTTATCTCTTATTTAATTATTCGAAATAGCATGAGAAGATATTGAAGATGGCTGCGCAAAAGGTTAAGTTTAGATCAACAAAATGTAAAACACACGCTTTTAAATTAGGAAAATCATTCTGCAACATTTCCGGGTTAAACAATAACCACTTTTTGTAAACAGTAACTTTTGTGTTAGAAAATAGAATTTTCTGACATTAACGAGCGGTTCAGTTGTTTTATTGAGCATAAAAAGGTAACTCTCACAAAAATTTATTTGTCCCCTCATGCCTGTGCAGTCGTTGTATTCAGAAAATATATCTGAATACAACATGAAAATTTTTAGAATCCGATGTGCTCACTCTCGAATTAGACACTATAGCATGTTGTGTAACTGAGGAAAAAATAAACTATGTAAAAGTATGGGTTTATATATATATATATATATATAAGTAAATCAAAAGCCCACTAAAATCTCAAATTTAATTCGGTTGCAGTTTTAATTCAATTGGGAACAAAAAAATTCGCTTTCAAAAACCGCATCAAATACACGGTCCCTTGCAATTCCTTTGTAATTTTGTAGACGGTCTGCTCGCACAGTCAATCTGGCGTCTCAAAAGTCACAACAAACCTTGGAAAATCACTGCCCAGATTTTAAGATCGGCCAATAATTCCAATGTGCACGGGTGATGTGAGACGACTTCAAAAGTTAATAAAATGGCTTCGGGAGCAAAAGTTTTCGTGTGGTCGCAACTGCCAAGGAAATATGTATCAAATGGTCCATTCAAATAATGTAACCTTCAAGACTGCTTTTCTTGGCCAACTATAAGTATCAGCAGCGGGCAGCCGGGGAGGCGTCTAAGCCAGGGTCTCGAGACGCATTGCCTCTCCTTAACCTGACGACAATATTACGCCTGTCCTGAACCCGAGGATGATTCTACGCTGTCTCTCTGCCCACCAGAGGCCCGATTACGTAAAACCACTCATACGTCGTTTTTTATTACATATATATGTTTTATTTCTGTTACACCCACCCAGCATAGTCAAATGAAAGTTAATGAAACAATTTTTTAAAAAGAAATCAATGTTGGTTTTACAAAAAAATATCTCTAAAAAAAAAAAAAAAAAAAAATTATCCTCCTTTTTTTTTTGCTACAGTGTGGTCTTAAAGACGCATTCATATATTATTTTTCTCACAAAAATTTTAAGGATTTCTATAAATTAAGAAAAAAACTAGAACTTTATCGAAAGATTTACCAACCAGAAATATCAGTAAGATGTTTTTTTTTAATGAAAAAGCCTTATTCTGTTAACCCACGGGTTCAGTTCTGGGTTAATTCTGAACGCATCAAGAAAGTCTGGCTCTGAAGCTAGGTTACAAGGAATTGAAAGAAATTTGCAGAAGTTCATGAGCAGCAAGAAGCTGTTGTTGTAAATTTAGACGCGCACTGTTTATTCATAAATCTGTCCGGTGGTGTAGTGACTAATGAACAATTTTGTGGCATCTTGGGTGCGGGTTCGATTCCTGGCTTGGGCTGCGTTGTTAACTTGTCCGTTCCTTCATAGGAGCTAATGTTGACCACCCACTAGTTGCTCCCATAATAAAATGACCTGTAATTCGGACATAAATAATGGCGAATTCTTGAAGTTATTTAACAACGACGGTTATCGCAGATCCGGAACACTACTCGAAGGATAATTCAATTTAATACTTTTATTACTGAACCAAACACAGCTATATACTAGAAAACAGCAATAGCAAAATTTTTTTTCTTTATAAATCATAACCTTCGAAAATATATGCTATGAAGCTTAAAATGAATTTTTCATTCTTAATATTGAATATTTTTAGGGCAGTAACAATTGAGGAACACAATTTCAAAAATTGAGGGAAACGGATTCCACGGTTTAGTGCTTAAAGTTATTCGGCGGGGGGGGAAAATTGTTATAAAGCTTAGAATGTACAAGCTGGTTTAAAAGAAACCTCCCCTATATTGGAGTCCCTAGTGGCCAAACCGTTCAACCAATCGAAATGAAAGTTTAGATATAGTTATTTGAATGTATGGGGTACTGATTGTGATGATTTAAAACAATAAACCTCTCACAGTTGCGGTTACAGTGACAAAAGTTCTAAATTTTCAAATCGCAACACCCAGTTGTTTCGTGCGCAAATTGATGAGAGCATGGAAAAACCTTAAATGGCGATGGAACGAGAGACGTATGACTTAAATTGGTGGCGTAAAATCTTTTCAGAGGAGAGAATCGTAAAAACCAATGATAACAAAAGAGAGGAGAGGGAAAAAGACTTTTATTCGAATTACAAGTTTTCAACGTGGCCACCTTAGCAGACGATAACGCATTGTATGCGGGAGATTGTCGATAACAATGAGGAACGTATCATGGCAGAAAGAATTTTTAGAACTTCCCGTTTTATGGCATCTTCCAAGTCTGACAAATTCCGGGGATTTCATGTGTACACCTTTGATTTCAGATATCCCCAGAACCAGAAATCCATCAGAGTGAGGTCGGGGGAACGAGGTGGCCAGGAAGCTGCGAAGGTACGCGCGATGACTCTACCACCAAAGTGCTGTTGCAGCACTTGTCGAACACTTCTGGCAATGTGTGGAGAAGTGCCATCTTGCATCCATACAATGACATTAATAACATTTCTCTGCTGTTAATCTGAAATTACGTAATTCTCCAAAATTGCATTATACCGAACACCTCTAACTGAGCACGTTCGCATACCACTGGATGTGACGTCTTCGAAGAAGTAGGTTTTTTTTTTTTTTTTTTTTTTTTTTTTTTTCTACTACGGGCGGGAACTTGCCGATTAGGCATTGTCCCATAGAACTGCCCGAAAGTGTGGCCATTTTATTATGGAGGCACCCAGTGGGCGGCCAGCGTTACCCCCTATGAATGGACGTACACAATTTAAGGCCTTACGCCCTGGGCGTACAAAATTCACTCAGATAACTATAGACGTTACAGCCAGCACTAACAAAGGGAGGGTAAGACTTCGGAAATTCTCTTCGGGATGAAACACCATAGAGTAAAAGTACTTCTTTAGAGTGTTCACCCCGTAATATAATAGAGTAATTGGGGTCAATTCGGAGAAAAAGGCTGAAAATTCATACTCAGCATAAATAGCAATAAGTACTTTCACTCCGCGCGGCCGAGCAGCACGGATGGTAAAGCGCACGGGCACAACCTCGAGCCCGGCTGTTTTATTTTCTTTTCCTATTCGTTTAATTAATTTTACTTTTAAATAAATCTATTATTTACGAACGTTAATATTTTTTTTAGTAAAAAAGGCTTATAAAATACTAAAGATATTCTAATCCCTATAGTAACATTTTACTTTAAAAAAATAATTGTTGTGATACTAATGCTTTAAAGTGTTATTAAATGTTAAAACTTTAAATTGTGTTGTTATTTTATTTAATTTTATATGCATTTTTGATTACAAATAAGAACCTGGATAATAATTGTTAGAAAATCATTTAAATGAGTAAATTTTTTGACATATAGCACAGTTAATAAAAGAGTAATCAATTGCAAGAATAATGTACTTTAAGAAGTTCATTTGGAAAACGAACATCATTTACATTTAAGAAGATTTTATCTATTTCTCTATCTTCAGAAAGTTCAACCTGTCAAGTGCAGGTATTTTTTTATCGAAAATTTGCGAAAGCAATTAATTGAATTTAATTTTCTTGTGAATTTATTTCTCGATACTGCTCGATTAAATATACTGCGTTTTGTGCAAATGCTTAACTACACTTTTTACCTGTTTATAAAAATAAAGATTGCAATG
Source organism: Cheiracanthium punctorium (assembly GCA_038373885.1). Classification (NCBI taxonomy): domain Eukaryota; kingdom Metazoa; phylum Arthropoda; class Arachnida; order Araneae; family Cheiracanthiidae; genus Cheiracanthium; species Cheiracanthium punctorium. The sequence continues at coordinate 27,511 of JAWZYV010000293.1, forward strand.
TTGAAAATGGGAGTATATTTGGGAGGAATAATTTTAACCGTACGAGTAAGAAAATTCACTTTCGTTCTGTAAAATTTCCATATAAATTTCAGATTTTGTTTGTCCTACCAAATTCACCGATGACAAAAAGATTTTTTTTTTTTCGTTCGTAAGGTTTTAAAGGATCTTGAAGACAATCGGAAACTACAAACACTGCGAAATCTAGAGATAAAAAGAAGGTTGTCCCAGAGGTTATATTTTAATAACAGTAGTAAAACTGGAAAAACTTTTATAAAATAGTATAGTTATGAAAATCTGTTACACTTGATCCCCCACTCATTGACAGAAATTTTTATTTCAATTGATACACAGTTGCTCGTTAACATTCTCATGAATATTGGTTGTTCAGAACCGGTTTGCTCGACCAGTGGCCGAGCGCATAGCGCTCTGAACTTGGAGACGGAAGGTGCCTGGTTCAAAACCTGGTCACTTCCGCCGACCGAACCATTCGGAGTTTTTCGTGGTTTCCACCGAAACGTGACGTAAATACGTGTTACGGAGGGCAACCGACCCATTGGCCTAGATCCCACGTGTAGATAATTGACCGCAATCCCATAACAACACAATACAGAACCGGTTTAATATTTAAATGATATTTAATAATAAACCGGTTTAGTAAAATCCAAAGAAAATTTTAGTACTATTTATACAGAATAATGTAAAATTGCTTATTAGATTTTAATGATAGGAATATTTGCAGTTATTTATATAAGTATTACAATTATCGTAACTATTAGATATTTTTTAGCTTAAAAAGTATTATTAAATTAGCGTTTAATATTTAACAAGTCTTTTTCATTAACAAAATAAAGTGATTGGCGTTTATAAATAATAAATTCATTTAATCGTAAAGATTAATTAAAGGAATTGGAGGAGATATTAGAAAAGCTCAGAGCCAGACTCGAACCCTGGAAGTCGAGATAGTGCGCCATCGCTTTACATTATGAACCGTTCGGTCTTTCCCGAGCAAAGATAGTTATTCTTCTGTGAACTAATATGAAATTTCATAGGTTTTCCCCCGAATGAACTCCTTGAATGATGCATGTGCATTGATACCTTCCAACATCTACGAAACGCAGATAACCCTTGTTTTAAAACAGCATCTTTTTAAAGTTTTTCTTCAAATCGGTAAAGCAAATCACTTCCTGAGCTGGAGTATTTTGCTATCATTTAAGACATAACGTGGCTGACGAGAAAGACAGGCTGTGGTGCTGACATTTTGGTTACACTCTTTTGCCCTCGAAGAACCGTGGACCTAGGGGTGTAGAAATCTTTCTTTGGCTATCTGAGACTAAGATGGCCACATCCCAAAGTCTTTGGTTCTTCGAGGTTCTTCTAAAGGGTGCGGCCAAAGTGTCAGCACCACTGCCTGGGTTTCTCGTCAGCCACTAGACAAAAATTTTATTTACAGAAACTGGTAAAATATTTTCTGTGCTTACATGTTGGCATGTATAAATTCATACAGCATATTCTATTTTTATTTTCTTTTTAACTTCAAAGTCTGAATTTTAACGCGAAATCATCATCTAAATTTAAATTTTCATGTAAGGGATAATCCTCAATCATAGCTTCCGAAAATACAGGATTAGAAAATAAATACCATTTGAAAACAGGAATTTTCCGCGTAGAATATAGTGCATATTCTGAGTTTGCCGGTTGAGTTTTATTTAAATGTAATTGTTGCTTTAAGTACATGTAACCATTAGACCCAACTCACAAGATCTCACAGAAATTTTCCGCTGCAAATTAAAAATGCAATCTCCAAACCGTGAAGTACACCTAAAGTTAAATGACTTAAAAACCTTCTATTTCTTTAATATACTGCGGATTAAAAGGCAGAATAATAAATTAATTTACATATATAAAAATAAGTACGAGTAGCACTGCAATAAGAAGACCTCTCTAAAAGCATTAGCAAAATTCGTGAAACCAGAAGATCAAACAAGGTATTTTTTATTAAAAATAACCCTTAAAACGTGCATTCGTATATATATGTTAGTAAATTTGCAATTCAAGAAATCTGACCCTTGACCGCAAGGCCGGGTCAAGATCTGTTTACTTGAGAGTCCAAAACATGAATGCTGTTGTGGGATGTAGCATATAGCTACTTGACAACATCCGTAAAATGTACACCGGAGGTGTGCATGCCAGCTTAGTGATTTTACGAATAAATGAAAACCTGATGCAAATAATAAATGACAACTTTATAATCACTCTAAACTCTTCAAAAGTGCCCTTAAGGCTCTTCCTCAGACAGATCGAAAGAAGTTTCCTTTCCATGTTAAGCAATGGGAATTTTATTACTTTGGTTTTCAAGTAATATCTCGGCACTAAATTAATATTTTTAAATTTTTCTTTCATTGTTGTTTTCTTGAAAGACTTCTCACCTTTTCCATCTTTCAGATTTTAGAAATATTGCTTTGATGTATTTTTTATTTAATATTAAACACAATCATCTATCTACAAAGACACGAATTCTGACAGTCAACTGCGATTTTCTCAGACCAGACTAACTTTTTTGAAATTTGGTAAAGATAGAAAAATTGCAGCGCACTTTGCCTTTTCAAATACATAAGTATTTTTTATCTAATCCATAAATTTGATTTTTAGCGATTTATTTACACATTTTTGATGAAAAATTTTCAGATGTTTTCCACCCCCACTTGCCCACGTGTTGCGTTACCACCCGCAGAGATGAAACGGGGAGAAGGAGGAACTTGATTTACGACTCCTCGCAGAAAAACTCTGTTGACCAAGCCTGTTTAAAGGCTTGGTTTGTATTGAAAAGGAATAGATTTGTTTCGGATGGATGATGTAAATGGAGGGACAGTTTACATTGCACAGTACGGAGTACAATTTCCACTTATATAATATTTAAAAAGTTTAAATGCACAAACTTTTTTAGGTGAAGCAGCTTCAACCTAAAATTGTAGGAAAGCTTATTTCTCTTTTGTAATTCCATATATATGGAAGTTTCCTTCAGATGTTCGGTAATCAACTAAAGCACTATTCATTACGCTCATTACCTATACATATATATATATATATATTTACTTGTATATAATTTTTCACACAGCTATATAAAATGCTAAAGAAAAGGGCCTTTTGCATATAAGTAAAGGTTAAAAAGAAATATAAGTAAACAGTATTATCCAGTAAGTAAAAACATATTGGACTAATTTGTATGTGTGTGTGTGTGTATCTATGCACGCGCAATCGAATAGGCAAACTCACATCATCTAATCCGAAAGTCACTAGTGACCAGAGTGTTTGACAAATTTTAATCGAACTTGGCTATTAATCATCCGCATCTTTTTTTTTTTTTTTTTTTTTCCCTGTAATTCCAACTTCCAACAATGTCCGCCTTCTTTTCATACTACCCTCTGATTGCAGTTCTATATCTTACGTTTTCGGGTCCCAGATGTATGTTTATACTTATCCGTTACAAAAGCTTCATTAGTAATCAGTCAAATATATTGGCGCCTTTCTTTTCCTTTCTTATTGCATGTTTAAACTTTAGTACGAGACTGCGTCTGTGTGATCCAGAAGAGGTTTTGGAAGACACAATTATTTTATTTCCCCGTGAGACTTGTGCGCCAAAAATTCGCAACATACGTCCTCTAGGAGTGGAATTCGAGGCAATTGCCCCTCCTCCCCTCTCGGTGGGTCAGGGTCAGCTGGAGGGGACCCCTTTTTCGTATGTTGTCCCAGGACCACAGTATAAATTTTTGAATAACTCAAAATGAATCCCGATTTAAATATGATGACTGATCAAAAATGAAAGAAAAACATTGTTTACGCATCGAAATTTTGAAGTACGGACGCAGCTATAACGGGCATTATTTATTCTGTTGGCTAAAAGGGAGGAAAAAACAGATATTTAAAGAATTGGTTCATATTAACCATTTTAAAAAAATTCTCTGTGGTATTAATACATCCAAAAACATACTACTCACAAAAATACTTCTAAGCCGATTTGAAATTTCGCAATCAAATGAAGTGTTTAACTAACTCAAAAGTATTAGAATTTGCTTTTAGGAGCATATTTAAAATTTTCTGTGCATTTAAACTTCTTCAATGTTATATCAGTGTAAATTTTACTCCGTGCTGGGCAATGCAAATTGTGCTCATTGATATTTAATTAATTTAATTGGGAGGATACAAAACTGAAACGCCCGACACGTGAAGATGCCTCTGATTACAGGATCTTGGCTCCCAAGCTGATGAGCTGATTTCAGTGAAATTTATTTTGTTTCAAAGCTGATTTCACGAGTGTTTCTTAGTTACATTGGACGATATTGATTTCAACATATTGAGGCTTTTTTTTTTTAAATATAAATGCTTATTTGCACTTGTTTTCTAGGTGTGGTTGATTACATTCTTAATAACTAAAGCAGCCTTTTATTAATGAATATGTCATTTTATCTCTCACCCCCTTTATTGAATTGTCCCAAAAAAGCGACATAATTTTACATATATTTAAATACTATTAGTTCGCAACAACTTTAATCCATTGTTACAATATTTCGTAAGGTGTAGATATGCATCCCATGTATTTTTCTATAAATAGGTTACAATCATAAAAATTTCAACATAGGGTTACCAGGCGAAAAGCACGAAAGGTGAGAGATAAAATGACATAGTTAATTAATATCGTTTTAATATGGCAATAATGAAACTAAAAAATTAGGGGGGGTCATAGGGGTCTCCCCCTGACGAGGCTCGAACAGCCGAGTTATATATATATATATATATATATATATATATACACAGTGGAACTTGCCTTATGTGACCACCCTCGGAATCAACAAAATTGATCATCTTATAAAGTGGTCACCTTACAAAGGTTGCAATGTGCGGTGATTAGAAAGGGAAAATTTACAAAAGTGGTCAGTATAGACTTGTGGTCTCTTTACGAAGGTGGTCACTTTAGAAGGTTCCACTGTGTATATGCAATGCGAGGTATATCTTATTTGCAGTACATATTGTGTTTTACTTATTAGTTATATATATATATATTATATATATATAGATAGATAGATAGATAGATAGATAGATAGATAGGAAACTCGGCTGTTTGAGCCTCGTCAGGGGAAGACCCCCCCCCGAACCACCTAACTCTTGTTCTGGATATATTTTTTTCCAGAAAACACACAGTTTGCAAAATTTCGAAATCTGTATCAGCCGAGGTCAGAAAAGTTGTCACTTGGGTTGGATAATAAACCTGTAATTTTTTTCGAAGTTCGACAATGTCTTCCGGTGGCGCCAACGCCTTTAAATTTGGGAATTAGGGCCAAAATAAACATTTTCTTCCCGATAACACAATTTTTCCGAATTTTGAAATCCATATCAGACGAGCGCGGAAACTTCTTTATATGATACACTCTAAAAATAAGAAGCATTTTTACCGCAGAACTATTAAAGATTTCCAAAATCCGGTAAATTTTATTTTTGGAAATGCTTTCGCTAAAATACCCGATTTTAAATGAGCCAGTGCCATCTGAAGATATTGTCCGTTTTTTTATTTTTAGGAGGGGAGGGGGTTGAGCAGTTACTTACTAACCCAGGAACAACTTTCCAGCATTCGGCTGATACAGATTTCAAAAATCCGGTGAGCGGAAAAAACGCCACTTTTAATAGTTTTATGATGTAACATAGTCGTTATATGCTAATCGATGAGGAAAGGAGCGTAGCCAGAATTTTTTTTCGGGGAGGGGGGGTTGTATGAGATATAATTTTGTATTGATAAACTTAATTTCTTTTCAAAAAAAAAAAAAAAAAAAAAAAGAACACGGTTATTAGCCAACCCAAGAAAAAACTTTCCGTACTCTGCTGATATCGATTTTGAAAATTCGCAAAAATTGTGTTTTCGAGGGAAAAAAATTCCTATTTCGCCCCAATTTGCCACTTTTAAAAGTTATTATATATATATTAAAGATCAGAAAACAAAGTCAAGGACTAGGAAGTAGGTAAATTTGTATTATACACGAAAATATTTTACACAATCAATCGTGTAAACTATTATGCATATTTTAATTTGTCGCAACTGCATACTTTTAATGAAAGTGTTTTTCAACGCCCAGATTTAAGCAATTATGTATATAAAGTAAGTTTAAAAAAATGTATATTTTTGTCACTTTTTCATCATATTAACCAAACTAGAAATCAAAGCCCGTTGTGGAGGCAAATACAACGGGCGCTTGAAAAAACATTCGACGAAAATGTCTACACTGAATACATTTAGTCTTCGTCTACCTAAAATAAATAACTTCCTATTCAATTTTTATTATACACCCAAATCGAATTTCATCCTCTTCTGGAAACGCGCGGAAACTTATGGCATTCAAAAGATTTTGTTTTGTGTTCACAGTCATTCTCATATCCATGCAGACGATTTATTTGTGAAAAAATAAATAAATAAACTATGTAATCTAGAAAAACAATTTTAAAGGAATGAATCACAATTTTCCCTTCAAAGGCAGATAGATAACCGTGACGTGAATATGACAATTTTTTTACACTTTGAAAGTCTAATTTTTTCACTCAAATTATTCGCTTTTTTGAATCTCTGAAATAAAATGGAGCTGAAAATGGCAAAAAATCTCTTAAAAAAAATAGGGAACCGGTGGGTTTTCAGATTTTCAAAGTAACAGAGATTGTTTTTTATATTTTTATACATAGTTATGAAAAATTTCAAGCGGATCGTATGAATGGTGTGGGTGTTATTAGGCTTTTTCTGGTTTTTAATCTTTTTGGAGTAATGGAGGTAAAATATTTACATCGAAGTGGTTTGCCTGGAATCTTTACAAATTGAGTCAGCCAGTCAGGGTTCAGCGTAACTATACAGTAGAATAATTACGATGTAAAATTTCTCATATTCGCGCTTCGATATTTTCTTTTAAAATGTTAATTTTTATAACAACACTTTACAAATTGCAGTCTCCTTTGCAAATTAAATAAATTTTTTATTATACTTGTAATTTATCATTGAGTATCCTGCAATTTAAATCTGTTCGAACCAGTGGCGCTCCCAGGATTTTAGTTTAGGGGGGGGCTGGGCTACATAATATTGCTGAACTCAGTCATAGTGATCTCGGTTAGTTACAACTCTCTTATAACGTCAAAATATTCGGTATTACTTGACTGTCCCAATAATTTGAGGACAGTTAAAAAAAGAAAGAAAGAACTAAAAAAAATTAATTCATTAGCTACAGTTTTCATTTTTTAACGCTTTTCACGTCTAACTTTCTACCTTTAGGGGGGCTTCAGCCCCCATAGCCGCCTCCGTGGTTGCGCCTATGGTTCGAACGAATACACTCAACTGAAAATAAATTTTGCTCAGGCAGCGGGGGCATGTAGACGGAGGTCACAGGTCAAAATCTCCCAACCCGCCAACGGGTCATAAATTTCCCATCAGTAACGGACACGCGAGCTATCGCATTTCGCGATAGGAGCTTTTGTGAGGGGGGTAGGAAATTGTTCCTCAAAACGCGACTCGGGAAAATTTCTGTCTGAGGAGGGGCCTTAAGTGTAAGTTAAACTTATTAATTATGTTACAGAAATATATGTTTCAAAAATGTTTCCTAACGCAAATGAAAACATCCAAGTATTTGAAATTTTTTACAACTGAGCTCTATGCTTATTTTCAAACTAAGCGTCGATTACAATTAGACATCTAAGTACAATTTCTAGGATTTATTCTGTTTTTGTATTAATTCTGCATATTTTTCTGTATAAAAAATTTATATATATGTATGTGTGTGTTTCATGATGCAGAGAAATGTCAGGTGGAAGATCATACAGACATTATGTAACTCGTTTTACTCTAGAATAAAATAGAAGGTTGTCACCAAATTCTATTCCGATATATGGATCTCTAGCGGCCGTTTCATTAAACCGATCGAGATGAGATTTCGGATATATTTATTTAAAGGTATGATTTCGGAAATTTGTGAACGGCAGCAAAGTGGCGCTCCCGGCTGCAGTCAAAGCCCACCATTGCCCGTCACAAAATGCTCTGCGGAAGCGAAAAACCTTTTGAGAGTTGGAACAGTGCGTGTATCAGAAAAATGAACGTGTTATGCTCTCACAAAAAATTTTTTTGCTCGATTTTAGCTGAAAGAGAGATTTTATCGGCATGTGCAAGCTCCTGACTGAGGAAACATTTCCACCCTGTTTTTTATCGGTATTTTACTCTGAATAGCTGCCGGAAGCCGTCTGTGATTGCCGTCTTGCCTTTATCGTATGCCAATTACTTGCGTGTCCCCCTATTGTTTTTTTATAGACCATTCACAAAGTGCTCATTATGAGTGCATTGCGCATCCGTTTTTAGTGATACCCGTACCGTTCAAACTCTCATTAAGGTTTTCGATCGCGCTCAGCATTTTACGACGGTAAAAAGATGGGTATCTACCTTTCGAAATTTTTGAATTTCTGAACCTATAACTGTAACCGTGATTGCCAGTTTGTTCGGGACGGCCGCTAAAGCTCTATATTCAAAATGGTGATTCAACATAGGTGTTAAAGCGATTATATTTTAAACTTAAGTGATCGAAACATACATGTTATGAATGTTAACATATATGTTGAGAAATGTTTACAAAGGTAATTTCGATTGTTTCAAAGTATTCTCTCCTACTCATGTAAAATTAAACGTAACTAAAAAAAAGACCTTGTGCACAACTCTCACATAAGGTGGTGTTTAAATTTTCATTATTTCTTTAAACCTTTTTTGAATATAGATCAGGCGGCCGCACGAACACTGTTCACTTTGCCTCTGTGTCAAAGTCTTGAAAGGGGTTTCCTCTTCCCCAGAGTAATTGCACTCAACTTATAAAAGGAGATTTTTCTTTCATGCCTTGAATTTTGCAAAACGTCAGTGAGTAAATCAATGAATATACACATATATATATATAGTTGCCAAGTCTTCCGGTTTTTCCGGAAGATTTTCCACCACTAATTTTTACTTACAAATTTGAGCTTAAAATAAGTCCAAAATTTTTTTGTAAAATAAAACTATCTGAAGATAGCGGTGAAAAATCTTCCGGAAAAACCGGAACAGTTGGCAGCTATGTATATATATGTATGTGTGTGTGTGTGTGCGACTTGTTTTATTCAATATTTGGCATAAGTTAATAAATTACTGGCAAAATGAAGTCTTATTTTTCATATTTTATCAAGTAACAATGAAATAAAGTATAAAAATCTATTTTTAGTCCCTTCAAATTTATTTTTTTAATCGTTCACCCTCTCTACCTCTTAAAAAGAATGTTGTAAATAAAACCTAAAATCTCCTGTAGCTTTGATTTATTTCTTGTTGTCGTTGTTGTTCAAAAAGTAAACTATAAAATGCTACTTTCAGAGATGAGATTTTTCAGACTCTTGTCCAATTTTCAAATCTTAGGTCTTAAACTTCAGATCTTATTCAAAATAAAAGGAGTAAAATTGATGAGTCAGTCATTTGATGAGAGTTGTCATTTGATGAATTTTTTTCATTTTTTCAAATATGTTCTGATTTTTCATTAAAGCAAAGTTGTATATAAATAAGATTTTAGTATCAGTAATAATTAAAGTATTTATTGAACTTAAAATTCTTAAGTAGTATTGCTCAAAAGTTGTTTAGACATTTTTTAGCAATAATACAAAAAAATAAGTCTGAAAGGAAAAGTTCTTTCAGAATTTTTCCTTTTTTTTAGTTAATTTCATATCTGTACTTTCATATACACCAAATCAAAAACTAGCAGACCAGTTTTGACACTATATCACATATGTCACCATTAGTGGTAAAATGAAATGAATTATACTATTTTTTTTCAATTTTACTAATTTAATATGTAAATGTAAATTTTACTGCCTTAGCAAATTAAGATGTTTTAACCCTGCAGTATTCACAAAGTATAATGAGCTTGGCGGTGTGCATATGTTGTCATATGTATATTTGAATATTACTCAAAAATAACTTTAGTCTAGTTTTTAACTGACTTTAAAAATATCTGTGTCATCAATTGGATTCAGTTCTCAGATATGTAGCAAGGATTTTCAGCGCCCGAGAACAAATTTGTGCCCCTTCCTGTTTACCAAACGCACTGAAAAAAGTTTTATGTACAAATTGGTGCCTTTTGGGTGCTGTGCCCCTCCTTGTTCCCCTCTAGCTACAGCTCTGTCAGTACCGAATACTTGTAAATTACCGAATCGGAAATTAAAAGTTGTAATAATTTGTAAATTTAATTTACCACTATTAAGTATTGTCTTTGTAATGTAGTTAGTGTGAGTTATATTTATTTTGTCACTATTAGTTTGATGTTAGTTATTAAGCACTGGTTACAGATTCAGGGATAATTTTGTTCCAAATTGATTTGAAATGTGTTTTTTTTTTCTTCAACACTGTCCTCAATTATTAAATTTTGTGTTACCTCGCAAAATCTTATTTTGTGAGGTAAGATATGTAATGTGTTCCTTCCTTTTAATAAAGTATTTCATGTTCTCAATCACTTTGCATATCAGTGCATTCTAATATTAATAGGGCATAGAGGACTGATTATTTTATAAAAAATTACAAGCATTTCATGTCGGTTAAATTAAAGTTTTTCTTTTTTTTTCATGTAACGAAATAGAAAAGTTTTTTTTTTGTTGTTGTTGTTTTTGTATTTTGACATCTGCTATATTTAGGTTTTATTGTAGATTCCATGTAGCTTTTGTGTTCAGAGATAAAATTAGAATGCAAAATGTGGCTTAAATTCTATATCTTTATTTTATTAATTTGTTCATTTTTTGCATAATTTGCATAATTTTAACAGTAAGAGCCCCCTTTCCTTTCCTTCTCTTAGTCAGAAGATTACAGTATATGTAAATGCTACTTGAGAGTATTTATTATTACCAAACGTATATAAAGTTTTTTGATATGCTTTTGTGCTGTTCCAAAATTGTATTTAACCTGCTCCTAAAGGTGTTCTAAAATGTATGCATATTTACATACTTTTTATTATAAAATTATCCTCCGATTTTAGTGAAACTATAACCAAAATGCTTTGTGACCTTATTAGTGTTTTCTGGGTCAAATGAAAAGTTCTGCTGACATATTCCTCTGTAAATTCATCACCTAGTTGAATGTTTTCGGTTGTGCTTTAGTTGGAGATTTAAATTTGAGACTAAGCCATGTACACACAAAACTAATTTTAACTAATTTTATTTTGTATATATTTAACATAGATATAGTTTATTCTCTATTATATTCTAGCTGGCAATTCTTTCTGATTTTGAACCTTTATTCAGTCTTATTCAAATTATGGGGAAGGGGGGAGTTACCCTTTTTTATTAGGATAGAATAGCAGTTATGTTTTAACTTTTATTAATTCTGTAATTACTTGTTGAAGTCATAATTTTTATCTTCCAGATGCTGTTAGAAGAAATCCTGAATGTGAAATAGTATTGAAACACTGATTTTTACTCCAGTCATTGAATTTTTTATCCATGCAACAAAATAATACAATTAAACAATAATTTTGTTGTGTGTTCACTGCCATTCCTTTTATAATTTATTCAAACCTGTATGCAATGGGTCTCAATAAAGGATATATTCCCCTTTTTTCAATTCACAGGCTATTTTTTACTATTGCAGTTCTGTAATCGTTTGAATTTTTTAAAACTTAGTTTATGCATGGTAAACTAAAGTTAGCTATTTTGAAGACTGCTCTGGGCTTGGAAAATCCATTACCAAAGTTTTTATTTAATTCAATAGTATAATAATTCTTGCATAAAATCTATATTAAAAGATTTTTTTTTCAATTTCAAGTTTGGAAAAGATTAAATAATTTGTAGCTATTGTGATGCAGATAATTACACTTTTGTAAGTTTCTATGCTTACAACTTCTTACTTGGTCACTTGCAGTCATGGTTTTTGTTTACATTTAGGTGCTACTCGACATTCTTTTTCCCTTCTGTCGGAATTTGAATGCCTTGTGCATTAGGGTGTATCGAAAAAACCTTTTTTTCGAAATTCGTTTGTCCTTAGTGCTATTTTTTGGCCAAATTGGCTCAAAAAGAATAAATTTCAACTCGATCGGTTAATATCTTCAGGTGCCGCTTTTGACTTAAAAGTTTGAAAAAAAAGAAAAAAATGCAACTTTTTGGAAAAAAAAAAATAAATAAAATATATTTTTTTTCGAAAATTTCTTGTCCCTGGGAATAAAGTTTGCCTAAAGTGACTCAATAATAAGTGAAAAAAATTCAGCTCGATCAATTAATATGTTTAGTTGCTGTCATGAGCTTAAAAATTGAGAAAAAAATTGAAAAATTTGGAAATTCGCTGGCACTCTGTAGAGACATTTCATTTCTTTAATACAAATATTTTATATGTACATCAAGTCTCAATAACATAAATAACAGATGTTTTGCAACTCTTTGTCTATTTTTGAAATTTTTTTATTTACTTAATTTTTTTTAATAGCTCAGAACTCACCACGTGGAGGTGGCTGCATTACGAGCTCCGCTCACCCTCCCGACCATTCATATTATGATTTTATGCGTTCTATCTAAACAAATTTTTGATTGACGTTTAGGAGTAGTTTTGTACTCTGCCTTAGAGGAAAACTTTGGAATATCCTGCGAGTTTTTAATGTTGCTAATATAAACTTGTGGCACTCCCCTTTGCAACACACGGACGCTACCGCATCCGTCACAAGTTTCACATATCTTTCGACTGCTTGTGTGTGAGCGGGAAAACATGTAATATAATCTTTCGGATAAGAGACTGATTCTATATTATCCTGCATTTCTTTTAGGCTTAAATGTTGTGTAAGTGGCGGTTCAGTTAACTTACATTTGCACCAGTCAATCATGTCGACGTAGTTGCCAGCATCTACGTTAATATCCGGCACAATGAATTCCAAATTGTCATTAGAAGATGAAGAGGTTCTAGCTTTTAGAATTCGTTTCCAACCAAGTACCCTTGTGTCTGCGTTGTTATCAAAAATCATTGAGAGAAGATTTTCAGGGTGGGCAAGCCATGAATTTCTCTCTAAGACAGGATCGATTATTTTCCTGTATTTGATATCCATGCACCTGGAATCAGACAAAAGTTTCCACAAATGTCGACCGCCTTCAACGCACGACGGATTTTTCTTGATATTAAACCAAATAGAACATGTACATTCATAATGTATTGGACGAATGCTTGAAGTGTTTCTGTAGTATCATTTGTAGCAATGTATAGACGTAATATTCTATTTGCAGTTGTTAACCATCTTGCGTGATGTGACTTACCAAGAGGCTTTTCTTCCAATCTAGCATCACAATCACCGGTCGAAACTGCCTCACAGATACATAGAAGATAGCTTTGATCGGATGATAGATTGTCGTTCACTATAGCTTCAGTCCAAGTCACTAGCACAGGCTGAAATCGTTGTACTGGCATATCCTCGCAGTTTTTTAACGCCATTCCAATTGGTCCTGTGAACGTAGAAGGTCCTGTGCTTTTTCAGTCAATTTCGTTAATGATGTGCCGTTCGAAGGGAAGTTCGTTTGTATTCAAAAGACAAACAAATCTTTCAAGTGGCTTTTTAAGATAGATCTCTACCTGAGCCATTGCTTCGTTCTTTCGTCCTGTATTAAATGCCGTACCGTCACAGCCTATTACTACGACTTCTGAAGTAACAATTTTTTCTTCTAAAAGAAAATCTCGGATAACTTCGGCAATGCTGTTTCCTCTTCCAGATTTGGGAGCCATATGACTCATGTATGTTGATCCTGGTTCAGCTACAACGACAACATGCTCCTATTTCACAACAGTTATCGTTCTTTTTCTGAATTATCAATGTTTCATCTTGTCTTCCGTCAAAATAAAGTCCTTTCAACTTACAGGACCTGAGTCCTGATGCAGCCTCCTTTACGACGGTTTTGCCTGACTTCCTTTTCTCTCTAACAACATTATTTCGGCCAATAAATTTCTCTTTGTTATCATCTGAAACAAGACCTACGTCTTCTAAAAGAGATGAATCTAAAAGAGCTGCTTTCCGATTAGAAATGTGAGTCCTGTAAACTGCACTGGCAAAGTTAGTGAGCTTAATTTTTTTCTTTCAATTTTTCTAGTTTTTCAGAAGTATTAAACTCTTTGTCTGAATCAGAATCTATCTAGGTTTCACTTTCATTTATAAGCACTTCAGATGAAGAAATTGAAACAGTCTTATTTACATTCAGTATGCATCTCTTTTCTTACGATGAATCTGTTTTTCTCGTCGTTTAGTGTCCATTACGTCTAAGCTTCCAATAAACGTTCTTTTTTCCGGTAACAGATTCACAGATCAGATTCTGTACTAATGTAGGCTGTTCTTTCATCCATGAGATACTTTCTTTATAAGAACGCGGTGATGCAGTTTTTAAGATAGGTTGCTATGCATTTATAAAATTATTCTAGTAATATAGAATTGAATCTGCATATTATATTATAATAATTATTATTATTACTAAGCGTAATGTACGTTATTCAGACATGATGCAACAGCAAAATTTCATGCCCAAGAGTAAAAGACGTTTCTTTAATTTTTACAGAAATTCCCCTTTTTTTCAAACTTTACGCTCATTTCCGCAACTGAACATGTTGATAGATCGAGCTGAAAATTTTTTCACCTATTATTGAGTCAATTAATGTAAACGTTATTCCAAGGAACAAGAAATTTTCGAAAAAATTATATTTAATTTTTTTTTTCAAAAAGTTGCTTTTTTTCATTTTTTTCAAACTTTAAGTCAAAAGCGGCACCTGAAGATATTAACCCATCGAGTTGAAATTTGGTACACTTCTTATTGAGCCTATTTGGCCAAAAAATAGTACTAAGGACAAACGAATTTAAAAAAAAAGGTATTTTCGATACACCCTATTGTGCATGCCTCGCCCTTGTCCCCTGTAGGAAACTTAACAACTTCACTTCTGTAGGAAACTTAACAACTCAACCTGTAGGAAATTTAACAACTTCAAAACACTTCCGCGTTTTTGTGTTAAGATTTGGAAATGCTGTCAGATTCTTTTTGATGGCAATTTTTGTAGACCACCGCTGTGTCAGCGTGGTTGCAGTTTTTCTTCTTCGTTTACCCACTTTTACACACACATTCTTTTACACACTTTCTTTCACACAAAAATTTTTTTTATTGTTATGTATACTGTAATGTTTATTTTTGCACTATTAATATGTTAGAGATGACTTGGTAGTTTTTGATGTATGCAAATTACATTCAAAGGAAAATTTTATTTTGTGTATATATAATATGTTTCATTTTTTTACTGATGTGAATGTTAAAAAGTTTTTGCATTTTGACACTGATTTTTATTTGCTTTTGTTGTATATGTATTATTTTGTAGAAAAAGTTGCCATTTATTTTGAGAAGGTTTTACCTGATTTGTGTAGACGTAAATTTTACAAGGTACCTACTGAACATTTCCATTCATTGCTAATTGCACTGAACTATTATGTATAAGTTGCAACAGACTGTTTACAAGAAAACTAAATTTACAATTGTGTAGATAGAGACTGCTGAACTGAATTGAATAACTCATGCTTGAAATTTTCATACATGTCGACATGTTTTGCATATTTGTATTTAATTATGTTACTACTCAAGTTATATTCATTGCAATTCTTTTTGTAATATTCTTTTTTTGTATTTTAATGTATGTATAGGTGGCTGGTCTTTTCTTGTTTTACCCCTATGTAGATTTTTTTTTTGTGGGTGTTGGGGATATATATGTGATGCAGATAATCCCATATCTTAATTTTAATTATCAATTACTTAATTGTTAATAATTTCTAAATTTAATCTGTGTTCAAAATTTATTCTTTGCACTTTCGATTTGGTTTTCTCTTTCCTTCGCCTGTAAAGTTTTTATTTCTGCACCTACCGTATTTAAAAGAAATCTTCCGTTTTCATTTATTTTTCCTTTTTATTTCACTTTTGCATTGGTAAAGCCTAGCATTTCTGTTCCCATGGTTTGTTTATGACCATATATGGTATCAAATCTATAAATAACATTGGCTTTCATTTTGGGTAACAATTTAGCTGCTAGATTGTTTATTTTATCCGTTGGCATGACTGGGATTCAAAAATAATTATATAGAGATGTTCTTAACGCCTACTGGCGTCATGTTACTTTCACGCTTTGTTTGGCGTGTCTCTTTGGCGTGTTTTGCTTCTGTACTAACCTTTTGGCTTGAGTTTCTCATCATAATTCACGCCATAGCAGTTGTCAAGTGAACCTGCGTTTGTCAGGGGTCTGCTCAGCCACCGTAGGACTTTATAATTTTGATGTTTATGTGTTGATATGTTAAAATAAAATGTAATTGCCACTATAAAGTCTTATTTTTTCATTACGGCGTGGGTTTCGCCTTCATAAAAAATATGGGATGTGAACCTGGGGAAAGCTTCCCCATAGCTATTTTGCTGTAAAAGTGAAATTTAATGAAATAAAATCACACTTAAAAATAAATAATTACCCCTTTTCACGAAAAAAAAATTAATAAAAAATTGTTTCCGTTTAAGAAATACTTTCTAACTTTTTCTTGGGGGGGAGGGAAGGGGGGTATAAAATAGGTATTCTCTTAAATTTCCAAACATGATATATACATTAATAGAGCCTATCAGCAGCTATATTTATATCAGCAGACTTATTTTTGTGTTTCATAATTCTTGTATAAATGATGTATGCATAAATGACTGAAATTTAATTTCAAATAATTTCTTTTCGATAACAATTCAATCTTGTCCATTTCTTATTTATTTAAAAAAAAGAATTGTTAATTGTAATAAAGTTGAAAAAAAGTTTTATTAAATTATCCTTAAAATAGAAGCTATTTAAAAATCAAAATTATTAGTATTCTTTTGATTTTATATAAATATCTTATCATAAGTGATTTTTACTGCTTTATTAATACTGTGTGTAAGTGAAAATTGTACTAATATGTACAGCTGCGGAAAAATAGTCCCACTTGTACATTTTTCGGCCGTCGTTCCTCGCACAGCAAAGTTACAGATACCAATCGTTTACGATTGACGCACACTTTAATTTGTTATGCATAAAAATTGTATAAGGGGCCATCTACATATTAAAATTCGCACCAACTTTTTTTCTCTCAATAGCAACCTCTAGATTTCACTTCATATTTCAAAAATTTAGCTCATTTTAACCCCGGACACCCATTTTCAATAAATTTGGACAGAAAATGAGTGAGTTATGAGCACCTAAAATCCCCCTCCCCCTATGTTAAAATATTTTTTCATACTTCAATTCATATCTCATATAATATTGGTAGTAAGAAGCTGATTTTTATTCGTACTATTAGAACTAAACGACCGAAACATAATTTAATGCTAAAGTAATTAAAAAACTTTGTAAAAAACACACATAAGAAGTAAAAGGAAAGAGGACAGAGGAACCTCTTCCTCTATCCTCTTTCCTTTTACTTCTTATGTGTGTTTTTTACAAAGTTTTTTAATTACTTTATCGTTTAACACCAGTATTTTGAGTGTTTTTTCAATAATTTAATGTTATTATGATTTATATATATTATTAATATGAATTATGAATTATTAAATTAATGTTCAAAAAAATTATGAATAGCGATCTAGCCAAATTTCGATGGAAATAGATGAGGAAATTAATATTACATGGCTGTGCGAAATTTGAATAGCTGCCGGAAGCCGTTCTGTGACTGCCGTCTTGCCTTTATAGTATGCCAATTACTTGCGTGTGCCCCTATTATTTTTTTATAGACCATTCACATAGTGCTCATTATGAGTGCATTGCACATCCGTTTTTGGTGATACCCGTACCGTTCAAACTCCCATTAAGGTTTTTGATCGCGTTGAGCATTTTACGACGGTAAAAAAAATGTGTATTTACCTTTCGAAATTTTCGAATTTCTGAACCTATAACTGTAACCGTGATTGCCAGTTTGTTCGGGACGGCCGCTAAAGCTCTATATTCAAAGTGATTCAAAATAGGTGTTAAAGCGATTATATTTTAAACTTAAGTGATCGAAACATACATGTTATGAATGTTAACATATATGTTAAGAAATGATTTTTAAAGGTAATTTCGGTTGTTTCAAAGTATTCTCTCTTACTCATGTAAAATAAAACGTAACTTAAAAAAAAGACCTTGCGCATAACTCTCACATAAGGTGGTGTTTAAATTTTCATTCTTTCTTTAAACCTTTTTTGAATATAGATCAAGCGGCCGCACGAACACTGTTCACTTTGCCTCTGTGTCAAAGTCTTGAAAGGAGTTTCGTCTTCCCCAGAGTAATTGCACTCAACTTTTAAAAGGAGATTTTCATTTCATGCCTTGAATTTTGCAAAACGTCAGTGAGTAAATCAATGAATATATATATATATATATACATGTGTATGTGTGTGACTTGTTTTATTCCATATTTGGCATCAAGTTAAAAAATTACTGGCAAAATAAAGTCTTATTTGTCATGTTTTATCAAGTAACAATGAAATAAAGTATAAAAAATCTATTTATAGTCTCTTCAAATTTATTTATTTACTCGTTCACCCTCTCTACCTCTTAAAAAGTATGTTGTAAATAAAACCTAAAAACTCCCGTAGCTTTGATTTATTTCTTGTTGTCGTTGTTGTTCAAAAACTAAACTATAAAATGCTACTTTCAGAGATGAGATTTTTCAGACTCTTGTCCAATTTTCAGATCTTAGATCTTAAACTTCAGATCTTATTCAAAATGAACTAAGTTTTTTCAGTTTTTCAAAAATGTTCTGATTTTTCATTAAGGCAAAGTTGTATCTAAGTAAGATAGATTTAGTATCAGTAATAATTACAGTATTTATTGAACTTGAAATTGATAAGTATTATTGCTCAAAAGTTGTTTGGAAATTTTTTTTAGCAATAATACAAAAACTTAAGTCTGAAAGGAAAATTTCTTTCAGACTTGTTCCTTTTTTTAGTTAATCTCATATCTGTACTTTCATATACACCAAATCAAAAACTAGCAGACCAGTTTTGACACTATATCACATATGTCACCATTAGTGGTGAAATGAGATGAAATATACTATTTTTTTTCAATTTTACTAATTTAATATGTAAATGTAAATTTTACTGCCTTAGAAAATTAAGGTAAATTAAGATTTTTTAACCTTGCAGAATTCACGAAGTGTACTAAGCTTGACGGTGTGCATATGTTGTCATATGTATATCTGAATATTACTCAAAAATATCTTTATTTTTTAACTGACTTCAAAAATATCTGTGTCATCAATTGGGTTCAGTTCTCAGACATATAGCAAGGATTTTCAGCGCCCGAGAACAAAGTTGCGCCCCTTCCTGTTTACCAAACGTACTGAAAAAAGTTTTATGTACAAATTGGTGCCTTTTGTGTTCTGTGCCCCTCCTTGTTCTCCTCTAGCTACAGCTCTGTCAGTACCGAATCCTTGTAAATTACCGAATTGGAAATTAAAAGTATTTTCAAACTTCAGTTTAGTTATTTCTTTCATTTCTTCATCTTCCACATATAGATGTGATCTTTGCTCAGACAAAGAATGTTGTCATTTGATGATATTTTACTTCCTGTTAATGAACAGTTTTTATTGCAAAGTTATTTTATTTTTTCGAAGTCAAACATTGGCGCAACAGCCCCTCTGCGGGGCCAAGGCCTGCGCTGTCCAACCGCACCTTCGCGACCATAGGCTCTGGAGTGCGGATACATATGCCTCGGCCAGGTGGTCAGCATGACGCGAAGCCCCCAGTGTTTGACTCCAAGCAAGCTTGGTCCTCATTTTATCAACCCACTCAAGGGATGAAAGGCTGAGTTGACCTTGCCCAGGCCGGGTCATTTAATGAATTTTACTTCCTGTTAATGCAAAGTTTTTATTAAAAAGTTGTCACTTTATTTTATTTTTTACTCTGGCCTTATTTACATTAAATATATTACAAGTCCTGAATATTTGTATTTTTTAATTGATTATAATAATTTGTAAATTTAATTTACCAATATTAAGTAATGTCTTTGTATAGTAGTTAGTGTGAGTTATATTTATTTTGTCACTATTAGTTTTATGTTAGTTATTAAGAACTGATTACTGATTCAGGGATAATTTTGTTCCACATTGATTTGAAATGTGTTTTTTTTTTTTTTGCTTCAACACTGACCTCAATTATTATATTTTGAGTTACCTCACAAAATCTTATTTTGTGGGGTAAGCTATATAATGTGTTCCTTTCTTTTAATGAAGTATTTCATGTTCTCAATCACTTTGCATATCAGTGCATTCTAATATTAATTGGACATAGAGGACAGATTATTTTATAAAAAAATTACAAGCATTTCATGTCGATTAAATTAAAGTTTTTCTTTTTTTTTCATGTAAAGAAATATAAAAGTTTTTTTTTGTTGTTGTTTTTGTATTTTGAGAGCTGCTATATTTAGGTTTTATTGTAGATTCAATGTAGCTTTTGTGTTCAGAGATAAAATTAGAATGCAAAAGGTGACTTAAATTCTACATCTTTATTTTATTATTATATTCATTTTTTGCATAATTTGCATAATTTTAACAGTAAGAGCCCCCTTTCCCTTCCTTCTCTTAGTCAGAAGGTTACAGTATATGTAAATGCTACGTAAGAGTATTTATTATTACCAAACGTATAAACTTTTTTGATATGCTTTTGTGCTGATCCAAAATTGTATTTAACCTGCTCCTAAAGGTGTTCTAAAATGTATGTATATTTACACACTTTTTATTATAAAATTATCCTCCGATTTTAGTGAAACGATAACCAAAATGTTTTGTGACCTTATTAGTGTTTTCTGGGTCAAATGAAAAGTTCTGCTGACTTCCTCCTCTGTAAAATCATCACCTAGTTGAATGTCTTAGGTTGTGCTTTAGTTGGAGATTTAAATTTGACACTAAGCCATATACACACTAAACTAATTTTAACTAATTTTATTTTGTATATATTTAGTACAGATATAGTTTATGCTCTAGTATATTCTAGCTGGCAATTAGTCCTGATTTTGAACCTTTCTTCAGTCTTATTCAAATTATGGGGATGTGGGATACCCTTTTTTATTAGGATAGAATAGCAGTTATGTTTTAACTTTTATTAATTCTGTAATTACTTGTTGAAGTCATAATTTATATCTTCCAGATGCTTTTAGAAGAAATCCTGAATGTGAAATAGTATTGAAACACTGATTTTGACTCCAGTCATTGTATTTTATATCCATGCAATAAAATAATGCAATTAAAAAATAATTTTGTTGTGTGGTCACTGCCCTTGCTTTTATAATTTATTCAAACCTGTATGCAAAGGGTCTCAATAAAGGATATATTCCACTTTTTTCAATTCACAGTCTATTTTTTACTATTGCAGTTTTGTAATCGTTTGAATTTTTTAAAACTTAGGTTATGCATGGTAAACTAAAGTTAGCCAGTCTGAAGACTGCTCTGGACTTGGAAGTTCCATTACCAAAGTTTTTATTTAATTCAATAGTATAATAATTCTTGCATAAATCTATATTAGAAGATTTTTTTTCAATTTCAAGTTTGGAAAAGAGTAAGTAATTTGTAGCTATTTTGCTGTAAAAGTGAAATTTAATGATATAAAACGACACTTTAAAATAAATAAATAAATGATTGTGTATAAATATTATAAAAATTAAGAAATATCTTCTTATGAGACATGTATAAATTATGTTAAGAGCAGGTGTTTTACTTTTTTAAGAGGTGATGAAAAATACAAAATTTCTTAGTTTCTGTGAATGCCACACCCTCGCTCAGACATTATCTATGAATGTTATTTTAGTTCACCCTTATGTTCTAAACTTCAATTATTTCTTTGTGTTATGGCAAGTCTACAAGAGGGATGTCTGCTTGGGGGCGGATGATGTTTTAAGGGATTCTTACCCGTATTCTTGCTCATACCTCTAAACTTTAAATTTTGATTTTGAGGCAAGACAAAAATGCTGGGGGATTTCAACTAAATGGGCAATGTTGGGGAATTATGAAAAAATTTGTTTTGATTTATATTACTTAAGGCTTAAGCTAAAATTCTAATTTTGTCTGGATATCCACCTGTTGTATCCGTGCTTCAATATAATATACACTAAAAATATTTTTAAATTTCATTGAATTTTTAAATTTGTATTTTAAAAAATTTCCTTAATTTTGTAAACTATATCATTTAATTAGTAAAAAAGAAAACTTTTCAGAAAGAAGATTAAAACTTCGCAATGTAACTAACATTTTTCCCAAAAATATTTATAGCAAAATTTAATGGCAATCAAATTCTATTGCAAGAATGGACCCCTACACATAGCTGGACACCTCCATTTTAAAAGCTATAGTTAAGCGCATGGTTTCATAGCACTCAAATTCAATTCATTTTCATCATGGCATCTTAATCAATGCACTTTTAAAAATTACCATGTTCCGAAATCTCTTCTGGCCTCATAGAGATGAGACCGATTAAAAGCATGAGATGGATGAAAACAATTGAATCGATTAACGAAGTTTTCGATGGGTTAGAATCAATTGTTTTATTTCGCAGTTGACATGCACTTCCCCAGTAAAGTAAAATTTCAACTGATAATAGTAAACTGATTCGTAAGATAAATATTTTCATAACAGCCAACCTCATTTTATTAATTAAACAGATATATAATCGATCGCGTGGAATGATTTTCAATTCAAATATAGTTTCCCTACATTACTTACTTCAGAAAATATATTTTTAATCGAATTTGAACTGGGGACGAAAATCATTAATCAAATTTTTATTCGAAACAAACGAGCTTTTCAAAGTTTACCAATAAGCCAGATTTATAATTATTTTTCAAATAAATTGGGTTTATTTCGCCATACAACAGGTTTCAGTCATAAAATTAATTTGCATGTCTGATCAGATCTCCCGTTGTACGCACGCAATGGATAATCACACCAGACATTGTATTTTACGTAAAATGATGACAGCAGAACTTTAGTTAGACTATAATTCAAATTACTCTCTGCTGAATCACCTGAGAATTCTAACCTGATGAAAAGTCATTTTAGCGTTTGCTTATACGGGAATATAGAATTTACTATAGAAATACGGGGAGTGTCACAATTCACTCCCGGGATTGGAAAGCTTATAAAAGAAGTTATATCGCCAATACACCAACAAAGTTGGTTCTCTTGGATAAAGAAATGTTACAAGTTTTTTTCATAAATGTTCAATATGTGAACCTTAGAGGACAGTTTTTTTCCAACATTTAGGAGAGTAGTAATACAGCATTCTTGATTCCTGTTACCTAAGCACTAATGTTAACAGGGACATTCTTCAGCATAAGATGATATATGTAATTTACACGCTTAAATAAATATGCTAAATTTCACTCCTAGTGAGCGAGGATGACTCCGAAGAATTTAAAACCGGCACAAGTTTGTCTCGATTTTCAGTCTTTCGGAGTGATTTTTTTTTTCTTTTTTTTAAGCTTCTGCATTAGATTTTTCCTTTTTTTAGATCAGAGTTCCATGTAAGAAGCATTAAAATAAAAGGAAGTGTTCAACAAACAACTTTCGATATATTTTTCCCTGAGTGTACGTAACAGCAAAAAAGAATTCTAATGCGTTCTTGATTAAATATGATTTTGTGCATCCTTTGTGAAATGTGTGTATGACTTTATGAAAGGTAATTTTGTGCATCCATACGAGAAAGAATAATCATT
Source organism: Cheiracanthium punctorium (assembly GCA_038373885.1). NCBI lineage: Eukaryota > Metazoa > Arthropoda > Arachnida > Araneae > Cheiracanthiidae > Cheiracanthium > Cheiracanthium punctorium. Next base: position 51,260 of record JAWZYV010000293.1, read on the forward strand.
ATGTCATAGTCAAATAATACATTCACGTTACTAGAGATGACTGAAATCTATAGTTATATAGTGATTCAAGATAAATATTAATTTCCAATTTTAAATTTATAATTCGCTCTGGTTCAAGTTTTATATGGAAACGATTTAACCGAGCTTTGTTCTTTCATGTTGGCTTTTTTTTATTAATGTTTTGTTTTGGAGGAATGGCCTGTAATTAATGTGTGCATTCCTCATCGATTGGAATGAACAAGATGTGTTTATTTTATGAATGTTTCACGTCTGTGTATTCAATAATAATAGCTTCAAAGCCATTTACTAACAATAATTCCGAATAATTTATTTACTATTACTTTTTAATATCAACACCGACCGCTTTGTTCCGGGCATAAAGCAACTAAGCCTTTATTGTAAGACGGAACTTCATCTTGATACCCAAGTCTTTGCACGCTCTGCCTTATTCACTTCTCCTTTTTATTTTTTTAAGAAAGTTTTTTCTACGGTTTATTGATTTTAGCGAAATAGCTAGCATGAAATTTATATTGAGGGATTAATATTAATTTTCATTTAAATTGATATCTTCTAAACAAACATGGTATAAAATTAAATAAAGAAAATATCGAATGTTTAGAAAATATGTTTATTAATATCTTAAAACACTTAACATTTTCAAGAAAAACACTTTATAGAGATTATTTAAAAGTATTTTATTCCAGAAAATAAAAATACACAAGTTAAGGGTTTATTTTCCCAGTAATCTCCAAGCAACTTCATTTTACATGCACAACGTAGCGTTTTCAGAAGTTACCAAAATGCGCAGTAATAAAGTACCGATTAATATTTTAATGGCGATTTTTCCCGAGACAATTACAAGTAAAATGACGCGGATTGTATGTGAAAGTGTTTGCGATGCAATCCAAATGAACCTGGATAGGTAAATGGCAACTAATCTATAGGCTACTGAAAGAAAGTTAAGTAAAACTGTTTCGATTTCAGTCACGCGTTATTTTGGTTGTCATTTTTTTTGTGAGGTTAAATTAAAAATTTGAAAATTACTAGATTCAAGTAATTTTCTTTTCTACTCAAACAAGTTAGAGAAAAATAATTTAAGAAGGTATTAATTTGTAGAAGTAATAGTTACATTACAAGAAAACTGTTGTCGAGTTTAGAAAACTTTTCTAATGTTGAACCCATGAAGAAATTTTACTCACATTTGATAGAAGGGAATGGAAAGTACAAAAATTTTTTAACGAGTTTTATGTTCAATCTTGCTTGCCATAAGATATTAAGTGACCTTTTCACTATAAATGTTTGGCATGCTCCTCTAACATTTGCGAATAAATGTAACAATATTGAAAGTTTTTCATTTTTACTTCTATATTATTTCTATTTTGTCATTGTTGGATTTTTATCTTATGCTTGAGTACCTTAAAATCTAGAGGTTTGTACAATCTCAAATTATTTGCATTAACTCAAAAGGAAAATGAAATAATCCGTTATAAATGTTAACTTGAGGCTTATTTCCAGCCTAAAATTTGTTTTAAGGCATCACCTAACACTACATTAACCGAGGTTAACAGCATGCATAAATTAAACAAAAAGCGAAATAACTCCGAATATGTTCATGATATGCTGCTTTTTGGAATATTAGTGTTACTTGAGGAAGTCAGCCAGTCTTAAAATAGAAAGCTGCTTTTACACAAATCAACAATTTTTTCTGTTAAAATACTGAAATTTTCTAAAGTCTACGAAAGTAAACACGTCTTGTGTATTCAAAAATGTTATTAGCCGCAGTGTTTTCTAGTATTATTACTTGAATGAAAAGACAGTCGCAACCGCTCAGTGGATTATCGTTTAAAGGCATATGATCTTATTGTAAGAAATTTGCAATGTAACAAATCGTAATAATTAGTTAATTTGATTCCAGATAATGGAATATTCCGCTTATTAGAATGAATTTTCGTCGTGAATTGGCTGTTCCAATAATGGGTTCGGCCGTGTATTCTATGCTCAAAGTCGAAAAACCATTTGATACTTCTGACTGACTGACTGAGATCCAAGGAGGTTCAACTAATGGAGAAGCACATGTTCCCCATTTTTGAAGCCAAAAACCATAACCCCTCACCCCCCCCCCTCAAAGCATTGGATATCCTCATTGGAAAACACGCAAATTTATATATTTGAAATTATACAATAAAAAAACAAGTTAATACATGTAAACAACCTTTCATAAACGTAAAATAGATAAACAAATTGGTTGGTAACTCTTAAATTATTTTTAATAACAATTTCCGTAACTTGTTTTTCAATGCATCTCTATGCGTTCTTTCTTTTTGGGGAATAAGGGGGCGTGGCACAGGCTTCACTTCATAAAGGGTTAAAAACGGAAATGTTTAGGTAACACCTTTGAAACAGTCCGGTACTTCTAACATTTTAGAGAAAATATTATTAGTTGTCCATCACGTAAAGTAGAAAAGTCTTATCTGTAAAATTCCAGCAAAACGGATGCATGGAAAACAATATTTTTCCATAGTGAACAGGAGTAACAATGGCATTTTGTCTACAAAACATGCCGTAAGCTTTGAAATTCTTACTAAGCATAATTTTATTGTTAATTCGATTTATTATGTTTTTATAAAACCCTACATATTTTGTAAAAGATATAGTAAATGTAAACTGTAATCTTAAAAACTATTCGGCTTAAAAGACAGAAAGTATGCGCTGTTATTTAACAATATTAAAAATATAGCTTGAACTTTGGAATTCACCGCGAAACAAACTATCCCAACACGGTTTCTTATTTGGTCATTTCACAAATACATTTTTTAATTTAAAAGTACATTCACACTGAAACAAAGAAAGCAAACTCAATCATAATTAAGTTAACATGAATTTTATGATTCACATTAAATGTTCTTTTAATAAATTAAGTAAAATGCTATATTAATTTCTGTTTTCTTTCCTTTAATTCAGTACTATGCTATGCTCTGAGGAACTCATTTATGACTTTATTTATTGTATTTAAATTTTTATGTAATTTTCCCACAGTATGTAAAAACTATATACTTTCATCCGTGCAGTTGTTGCTTTATTTTAATTAACCGTTTTTTTAATGGAAACTCTGAAACACATATTGTATATTTCAAACACTCAGAGAAATGAGAAAATTTAAAAAACACAAAATTGTTTCTAGTACTCGGTTCAATTATTATTTTTCCCTTTGAAAATAAAATCGTTTCCCCAAAAATATCGAACATATATTTTCGAAGTTCTGCATCCAATATTTTTTTTCTTCCTTTCGGAGTCCGGAATTTTTGCAATACTTACAACTTAGCAAAAGTTTCGAACGACATGTGTTTTTCCGGTTTTTCTCCCCACTTTAATTTTCTGAAATCTGTCACGAAATTTCACACCAACGCCGATGCTTCGTTCTGCGCTACTTTTTTACTTGAGCTGTAGATAAACTTGTCCAATGTGTTGTAGAGAAAGTAAGAAGCTCCTCTCTACCGCGGAGTATATTCCAGTCTCATTATTTAGAAATGTTTATAATTTGTTTTTCTGCTATGTGGTGTGAAAAAGGAAATGTTTTCTTTTTAAATAAAACTTTTTTTTTCTCTCGAGAATAAATTTACATGGAGTTCAGTTCTTTCAGAGAAAGTTAGCTGTCATTATTAGATTTAAACAAACGGTTCTGGCCTGCCGTGCAGCTGTCGATCTAACGGTCTTGAGTTTTGGCCGGTTTTCGTCAGAATTAACGTGAATATGCGTTAAAACTCCTTAAACAGTCTGACGCCAAGGCATCCTCACCTACGCAGATACCCCTCGTGTGCAGGTTTTCTGAAACACAATTTTCCGCTACTGGCCTATTTTTTCCCACCATTGTAAATGTATATTGCACCTGCCCAAGGCTGTTACAACGAGGCATTTGTAGACCAATGTAAGAGAAGCAAACATTTCAAAATAGAATCAAAACCTTCAATTATTTCTGATGAAAAGAGCGAACATGTGTAAACATATAATACATTAAAAATCTTCTATTCGTTGCCGTATTATTCTAATCCATTTCTTTTTTGTTTGCTTGTTTCTCTCTATATTTTGCTAAATTCATCATTTTAAACGGACAATACTCTTTTATTAGCTTCAAAAATGGACACTAATTTTTCATTTAAACTAGATGAATGTTTCTAAAATGCGCCTTAATCCGGCATTGACCGTACTTTCTCGGAATTTTTTGTTGGACAGAAGGTGGCCATAGACCGTAATTTTTTGAAATTGTTTTGTTTCGTTTTCGCCTGTTTTTTTTACACCATTTTCAACAAGATGCATAGACTAGCAGTTGCTACAACGTAGTGTACATATAATTCGCTGCATGTACATAATGCATATTTACGTCAGTGGAACAAAACTTGGTTATTTTTTTTAAATCCAGTTCATAGTAGTGCGAAAAACTTCCCTTTCAGAGTGCTTATGAACATTTGAAAATTGTGAACCAGCAAAAAATGTTTTGAGGTGCCCCAAGCCACTTTGTATTTTTTTTTTCAATTACTGAGTATTACTGGGCGATTAACATCCAACAAAATCCGGGTAAGCTACTGTGATCACTTGATCAGCAGCCATAAGTTTCGTAAGCCATTGCTGCAGTAGAGTTTCAGCTTGGAGTTTAACCAGACGGGGGATTACACTTTAATCACACTTTAATCTCTTAGTACGCATAGGATTTCCGATGGTTCGTTACTTGGATGCAAAGCCAAGTAACGAACGAAGAACTAAGAATCCTGTTTGCTGAAGTGAGCTCCTCGAATTGGCAATTTTTTCTTGGTTTCTATTATCAAGATAAAATGGGCCCGTATAATTTGAAATCACATGTACCACTTCAAGTAACCTTTTTTGGTCACTACAAGTCACTGAATAGATTCAAGCTACCGGACAGATTCCTCGAGTGGTTGGAATTGCATTACTGGAAATAGTTCGCAAGTTCGCTGTTTATCAATACCGTCCGAAAATGAGTTAAGCTTTGAATTTTTTACTTCCGGTAACTGGAACAAATGTCGGGAATGTACAAGAAAGATGAGCCATTGAAGAGGCCCTCTAATCATAGGCGTAGCGTGACTGAAGTAGCGTGAGGGTCACGTGAAAAATTTTGATGCACATATCGAATTTTAGAGCAGAAAAGGGAAGTTTCCTTTTAATTTCCAAACAGATATTAAAAACGAAAAGATTTTGAAACGAACTTCGAGGACACGTGATGGCTGTGTCCCCCTCAACTCCGTCACTTGATACTATGCCTATGCTTTAAACTTTATTTCGAGAAAAATAATTAATCCTTTTTTTTTTCCTACGTTAGTTCTATCACATCCTATCGCAATTATCGTAGATAAATCGATTGTTTTCAGTTGAAAGAATTCAACAATTGCAGTTTTTATTTCTAGCGGATTTCCAAAATGGAGGAGGAGGGGGGGCGGTTAAGTGATCCATGAACCGAGTTATTCCAAAGCACTGAAGAAAGGAACAGGTCTTTTCCTTCCTGGATGATTTTTCTGTGACGTCAAAGAATCCGCTCGCAGCTCATTTCAGCGAATATTAAAAGGTTCGGGTTTTAAGAGGGTGAGAAAGTTGTAATTGTTCCAAGAAGTTCCGTTCATTTTAGCAAATGTAATAATAACAAGAAAAACAGGATTTCCACCAAATAGATATTTGGTGAATTGCAAAAACTTGGAAAATTAAAACCTTCCTTGAAAAATCTTAAATTGTAATTACCTCTAACCCCTCCTGGTCGGCGTCGCATCTCACGCGATCGCATTCTCATGCCATGCGACAAAAAGTTGATGAAGTTTAGAGAATACAATTAGTCACGTTTTCGAACAGTAATTGTTTTTATTTTAAATACAGCTAAAATTTTTTGTAAAATGCTTGGGTTGGTTAATGTTCTTGTTTCCGAAGAATGGTTACAGTCCGTAAAGGTTGGCAATTCTGGCGAGGATAATGCTTTTAGAAATTGGAAAGAAAAATCTGAAATCTAAAGAAAAATACCTCAATAACCAAAAATATCCACATTCTGCCAACACTGGTCTTGTTCCTATAGCGGTAACAGCTTCGCTGTTTATCGAAGGTCATCGTGAAATTTCTCCGTTCGTTATGCCAATACTCGAACATAGCGTTACCTGTACAAATATTCACATAGACTTTTTGTCACTACTCTAACAAATAATATTTTTTAAAAACTATTCTGTATCATAGGATACGTCCCTACTCTAAAAACAAGCACGTGAATAACTTTCTTACGTTTATGGAACAAATAAATAAATAAATAAAAATAAAAAGGGTTGCTAACCGCTCTGGAGTATAATTAAACATTTTTTGTAAGCAGTAATCTTCTTTCATCTTTCGAAATGGTATTCATCCTGCACGTCGGACCTCTAGATTTCGCTATAATTCAAGCTAAAATTGACGGTTTAAAGATATTGAATTATCCGGAGCAGAGTTGGCAACTCTGTGTCGTGGCACCTGGTATGATTTTGATCCTTCCTCAGTTTTGGTTAATAGTATTGATGGACGGCAAAAAGCAAGTTTTGCTCAACATTGTGAAACGATTTGGCGCAATTCAATTTTTCGTTCCGTCCTAATATTTACGACGGTAGATGTTGCAGAAAGTGCAGCTCTTGAGAGGGGATGAATCATGTTATCATGAGTTCAAGCATATCTGCCATTCCTTCCGATTTCATGGGAAGATATTCGACCACTAACTTTAATGCAACTGCTTAAGCTTAACGAAAGTCCAAATTTTGAGCGTAAAGTAAAACTGCTTAAAAATATTGGTGGGAAATCTTCCGATAAAATCGGAAGAGTTGGGATCTGTGATTCAAGCATACATAACACACACAGACGACCAGACTATAACGTCTGCTTAATGTGTGCCCCTTCCAGCAACTACGAATATAGTAAACCACTTTTTGGGGACAGTGCATGTTTTAAAGATATCTTCCAAATAATAGCTAGAGGAATAATGCTATATTCTAAGATAAAAATGACTCTTCACTAAAATTAGTCAATTTTGCTCGGGAAATGTTTACGGCCATAATCTTAAATCCATGTAGCATTTTAATTTTATTTTTTGCTGTTAACATATAATCTACATTTGAATGTGAAAGCATGCTCTAAATCTAAATTCTTTTGAAAGTGATCATCCTCAATATACCCCATAGAAAAAGCTACACTTCTACTGCTTAGTTGCACTTCCCCGTTCAACAGATCTCAGCTTATTGACAAGCTCTTAATAAAGTGTGCGCAATAGTTTGATTACTCATATGTTCTACTATAGTTGCCAGCTATTCCGGTATTTAACTAACCATTTTTTAAAAACAAGAGGATAGGCTTAAAATATACCAGAAATTTTCAAACATGGTGGGGGGCAGTTGGTTACATTTTTGAAAGAAATCTTATGGAAATTTACTGTTTGCAAAAAGTGGTTAGTGATATTCCGGAATAGTTGGCAGCTATGTGTAACTGTTGAATTTCCTTAATCTATTAGCATCCAGTGTCCTCTTTTGAGTCATCTCAAATTTTAGCGTTTGTGCAGTCGGTAATAAGAATACATAACGGTATATATTTTTCTTTTTTTGATTGTGTGAAAAATAAATTCGATTTCGACCAAACAGCAGTGTAAAATACTAGTTACCCGCTATTTTATTCATATATCTTATAAAACTATTCTTAATATCCCACTAATATCAGAAATTTGTTTTTTATCACTTCCAGCATCAGCACAACTGGGGAGTGTCATGAATATGCCTGGAAACTGGTAGATTAATGCCAATAAGGAACTGCAAAGAAACTATATAATGTCAGTTGTGATATTGCATCAGTTATAATATGTGTGGGTGTGTGTTCGAAGGAGCTCTTTCATTGTTTTCAACTGCAAGACTGTTTTTAATGTAGTAAATATTTCAGCCGTAAAACTTTCATAAACCTTTTCTACTTTTCAACCTTCCATGCAACCTTTTATATACCTGCGAATTGTTTTTTAGAACTTGTAGTAAAGTTTGTTAAAGAAAGTTTTGAAATGTTTACAGTATCTGATATTTTTTGCATTTATTTCGTCCTCGTAGTTGTATAGAGAAAATACTTGAACTTGCAGTAATATTTAAAACTAAGAAAAACTAAAAAAATAAATGAACGATAATTCATATCAGCTTTTTCTTAAATGCATATGGATATTGGTAAACGATTGATAAAAAAATTATCCCTTAAATTTCAACCCAGTTAAAACCTTAGCATTAGTTGCAAGCGAGTATCGGAGGATGGAACACACTCAAACCAAACAATCTGTTTAAAATAAAAAACAACAAAATTTTGTTAATTTAACCAAACGACCTTTTTAAATGGTAATGTTCATTGTTATCAGACCAATTATCTTTAGAAAACTATTTTTTGAAATTAAATAGTAGCCAAGAACATAACTGCACACATGTCCGGAATTTGAAAACCACTTTTTTAAATAGTAATTTTTGGCTTAGAAAAAAGCTACACCTCTATGTAAAGCATGACGTTTGGTTAGTTCTTTGAAAAAATATTTTGAAAAATTACTTTTTTTAAGTATGTTTAATTACGTTTCGCGCATGTTGGCGGGTATGGTGAAAGTTAAGATTGGAATTTTTTTTTACCAGAAACAGTATTATTTTCTATATATAATTGCCTGTCAAAATAAAGGAGATTCCTTCCATCATTTGAGATATACAGTGGTCTTGAAGACAGATTAATACATTATTTTACTTGCACAAAATTAAAAAAAATTCAAGGATTAAAAAAATAATTGTAAATACCAGAATTTTAAGTTACATATTTTTATACTTAAAATAATGGTTGTCTATATTGCTAGGGTTGATTATTTCTCACTCAGACGAACGTGTCAAGTAAATCTGATCTCGAGGTTAGACACCACCTCCTAGACCTCCTAGACAAAGTAAAACTATTTAAAACTTCTAGTGAATGATACAAATTTTACAAAACATTTTAAGATAAAAATTAAAATACCTTTCTGATAAAAAATTATTCATTATGATCTATTTCTATACCATATTATATAATTAGTGATAGTTAAAATTTCCCATTTGTCGTAAAATTAAATTTTCTATCTTAAATCATTAAAATGTTTTATGCGGGAGTAAATTTACTACAAACTTTGAATAGTTTTACTTTGTGGAAATAAATGTGTAATGACGTCATCTTAGTGGACCTAGTGATGAGCTAAAAGTTTCTGTTCTCAGGCCTTCTTTATCTAGGCGGCGATGGGTTAGGTCGCAACAAATTGCCAGAAGATCTTAAACTTGTAAGTGACAGCAACTGCTGCTGAAGTATGTAGGTTAGTAGTGCCAAATAACTCAACAGCAACATCTATTGCAGTTCTTGAAAGATGCTCGAGTGGAATTTTCAGTCAGTGCATTCATTGCTTAAACAAACGGTGCTATTTCTTATAAAAAGAGCTTAACATAAGAAAAAGTATCCTTTCTATTTTCTAAAATGTACTTTGATTAACCTCTTCTGTGATAACATATTTTTTGCTGAAGAAATAAGTTGCGTAGGCAAATGCTTCTCAAACGGAGTTTTCAGAATTTGAGATAATCTTTCAGACTTTGACTCTCAAGTCAACGGCTTCATTGACTGTACGTGCACAGTCCATTCCTCCGCAATAGATTTCACCACGTTCAGTAACAGTTAATCTTTTAATACACTTTTCCGACACTGCAATAATCACATACTTTAAAATACTTTAAAATACTTGCTATATTCTAAGCCAATACTGTTTAAAAAGATGGTTGATTATACTAAGGAGCACTTGGCATGCTGCGATCTTGGAATGGAATTAGACTTGAAAATCTTCGGTCCAACATATGAATTACCAAATTAGTACGATTGTCCAGGAAGTGCTTCAGGTGTGAAGTGAATTTAAACAAAATTTAATTTTTAGCTTACCATTTTTCATATAAAAGATTCAGGTTAAGTCAAATCCTTAATCCTTAATATTTAAGTCAACTGAATTGATCCCAGATAAGGTAAAAAAATTTTACGAACTTTGAACAATTTATAAGTTTCCAATAACTTGTCAATTGCACCTGAAATTTTTTTCAGGCCATGAGTTACACCATCAAGCTGAATCAAAAGATATCTGAAAATAAATTCATTAAGATACAGCATACAAATGAACCACTGAAATACACGATTAAAGTCAGCTTATAGAAGCCTTATTACTTATGCCTTTGTACCAGTATTGACGATTGTCCCATCGCATTTGATTGCTATAAGTGAATTAGTTGATATATCTTTGTCATTAAAGAAAGCAGACTGCGCGGCCGCACGGCCACCTGTGTCGGTGGAAATTTCTATACCACTGTGATGCCAGATTGACTATTTGTTCGACCGCCATATTGTTGGTAGTTCATTGGATCGAGGGGAACGGTTGCACTTTTTCAGCGTTGGGCAGTCTATCCAGCTGGTCTTCTATATTGATGTGAAATTTCTTGAGCTTCAAAGGGTTAAGCGGGACGTATGATTTTTTGGCGGGGAAAATGTAGTGACGTCAGATCAGAAGCGCGGATGAAAGCTAGCTAGCTCTTGTTTCGTGCCAAAACTAGCGAGGGAAAGAGCCTAATTTTGTAATTTTGTATTCGAATTTTGGAGCGCCTAAGGAGAATACTCAAAAAGCTTTTTTTATGGAAAAAAAAACTTCTGGATATTCGGCAAATTATGCCACCCAAGCCATTACATATAGTCTTATCTATATATATTCCAAATTATTCCTATATATCTATATATATATTCCTTTTAAAAAATTGATTTTTGGAGTGAGTGGGGTACCTTAAGAGGATGTTTAAAAAAGAAATTTTTTTTGAACATCCCATTTTGAACATTTCATTCTTACCTGACCATTTGACAGCTTTTACCATGCAGGTCGTCAAGAAAATTTAAAAAAAAATATTTTTCGATTCACCCTAATGCACAAGCATGAATGCATGCTTGTCTGCTCAAAAAATAATGTTGCCATACATTTAAGAACCGAAAGATATTTCGATAATTTCTAATATTTTTTTTAAATGCACAATTTAGACGAGAACCTACAAAATTTTCTTTTTATTAGGGAAATGTGGGAGTGTAGCAAATTGGATTCAATATGCACCGTAGCGTTAACCAATCTGCAGCCCATGAATTTAAATGATTTTGCCCTTTTTCTAAGTTCAGAATTTCTATTTACAGAAAGCGGTTAATTATATCCCGTACATGTTGACGTTACGCAGTAATCAATCTACTCAGGGGCTAACTCATTCGATTTGCATCGAAATATTGTCCCAAAGTTATTAAACAAACATTACTTTAAAATATAACCCCTAGAAAAGTATTTAAAAAACACTACTCAAAGTACTGTATTTGAGCAAAAGAAGGAAAGAAAGGGTTAATTTCAAATTTCAGTACGAGGGTAATTCTTTTTTAAAAACAAACAGGGTGCTTATAATTAAATTTTCCCTATGTAGCTGCAACGGGGAGCAGATTACCACAACAGTAAGAAATCAAATTTGTCAGCAAGTTTGTAAGCAAGATGTGCTCGAGGAAAAACTTACCAAATTTGTTAATAATTGCTCAGTAGCTATTGATTAAATGTTAAAATTGTTTGTACATTTCGAATTACTTATTTCCATTATTGAATTTGCTGTTTTTTTTTTCACTCAAAACGCCACCTAGTGGAATTATTTTTAATTACTCCTTTTTTTTTCAGAAATTCCTTGAGCACCTCTGATGTACCAAATATAAACTAAATTTGGTTACAATTCGTTCTCCTGATTTAGCTGTAGAACAGTGTCGTGTATAGAGGGAGTTTAATTACATCCACCTTATACATAGCGATGTTTTGACATATGCGTCCTTTCAGAACTGTAATTTCTAATTATATAGGCTCAACTTATTCGTCTAAGATTTTTTATCGTTAATTAACAGTGTTTCCCCATGTTTGAAAATTGTATCTTCTACGCTTTTGCAATTATTTTAATTGTTTCCAACTCTAATTTGATATATATTTTTTTAACTCTATCAAATTATATTTCAAAGTTCCCGCATTTCAAGGTATCTTATTGTGGAACTGGCAGTGATGCGACGATTAGTGATTTAAAAAAAAAAAAAAAAAAAAAAAAAAAGGTTACAGCCGAATAAAGAAATATTTATTAACAGTAGACAGAAAATTAAAAAGGGAATTAAGAGGCATCACTGTTAGACAGAAATCACCAAGTCTATTTAGGCATTTATCAGAACGTAGACCCAACATGTTTAACCAGGCTTGGTAGAAAGCAGGTCCGTGTCCATTGAGCCAGGTCTCGGCGGATGTTTTCACAACACTGTCTGAAGAGAACCGTGTGCCGGATAAGTGCTCCTTCAATCTCGGACATAGGAAATAGTCACTGGGTGCCAAATCTGGGCTGTATGGGGATGACTCCAGATTTTCCTCTTGAACCGTCGCAACAATTCCTGCGTTGCTTCAGCAGTATGCGGCCAGGCATTGTCATGCAAAAGGGTGACACCTTCACTCAACATGCCGAACATTTCTCCACAATACGCAGTTTTCAAATGCTGCGGCTTGTAACCTTCTTTCGAATCATCCGTCATACTAACCCTTTGCACTCGAAAGGTGCCCCTCGCTCACCACTGTATTTGAACAACGCCTCTTAGATATAGAAAGTCTTACGACTCCTATGTCACCAAATTATGACGCCATCATTAGGCCTTCACTTAAAAGATTCATAAAATAAAACTAAAATTTCTGGTGAACTTACACATCAATAGAAATATTTTAATAATTTGAGATGAAAAATATGATTTCACGACAAATGGCAGTGTTTAACCATGACTAATTAGATAACATGATTGTATAATTTTGTATGAGAAAGGCATTTTAATTTTAATGTTTTTAATTTTTAAGATATTGGGTTTAATTTTTAAGATATTTTCTAATATTTGTTGCATTCACCAGAAATTTTAAATAGTTTTACTTTGTGAAATAAAATGGGTGATGAACTCATTTTCGTAGGCTAAGTGGTGACGTCACAAATGGGTTACGTAGAAGTTGTAGGGCTCTTTATTACGGAATACAACTAACCACTTTTTTTGTCAGTATACTTTTTTAAAAAATTATTCAGAACAACCACTAGCAATTCGGCAGTATCCTAAGTGGAAAATTACTGTTTACAAAAAGTGGTTGATTATATTCCGTAGATATCGGCGGGATCAAATAAGTCGTCTGGAGTTGCTTGCTTGCTTCAGCATAAAAGGATTCGATCAGCAAAGAGTTAATACAGAAATCTACTGTATAATTTATTTCCTGTATATTTTACATTATGTATCATATACTTCACTGGACTAGACTTGCAGAATCTCATGAAATAATTTACAAAGATAAATTCAATTTCTTCAAAGTATTCTCTCTTATTCTAGTAAATTGCTACTTTATGAAAGATATACACATGTCTCTTTCACAAATGCTTTCTTTAAATTTTCATCGTTTTTATAAACGTTGTTTGAATAAATAGCAGGCAGCAGCACGAAATATTGTTTCTTCGCCTCTGTCCCAGGAGGTTGACAACGGTTTTTTCTTGAACAGTATAATTGCATTCAACTAATACAAGGTTATTTTGCATTCACGCCTTGAATTTTGCAAAACGCCCTGAAAATAATATTGACCTTACTGGGCTTATTAAATTTCTTGGAACATAGCTTTTACATACAGTTGCCATTTCGAAAATTCGCTGTTGATTTGTATTCATGACATATGTCGGAAATGTTATTCCGACAAAAATTGTGGCATACATTTCAAAAATAAAACAAGCTTGCAATCTTGATTTCACAGCATTCAAACATAATACGGGCGGTGCTTCTTAAGTCTTAATGATGTGAGTTTTATAAATTACCATATATTAAAATCTTTCCAGGCTTCACGGAAAGGGGAAACGACTAAAATTACGGAATTAGTCGGACTAATGTAATCGATTCATCAGATATTGGATTAAAAAATATATATATATCGTTTTTTTCATACTTATAGTATAAATTTTCATAAAAGTAAAACTTGAAATGATAGAAGTAAACCAATTGATTTTTTTCTGATAAATCAAATTAACTTTATCAGTTACAGAGATTTACAATAGATTGTGCAGGAAAGCATTTAAAAAAAATTTTATTTATTTATTTGGCGCAGACACATGTTTTTATGAGGGCAAAACGCCTCTTCAAGTCAAATATAGCTGTTTTTGTTTATAAATAAAAACTGTTCTGGAAAGAAAATCTGGTACAAGAAAACTGAAAATCAGGAACAAGAAAACTGTACAAGAAAATCTGGAGTCATTCAAAAGAATTAACCGTCACATAAAAATTAACAATACAAGTAGGAAATAAATGAAAAAAGATAAATTATCAAAAATTAAATTCTGCACCTTTGTTTTATTGCAATCTGAACAAGTACGCCGACTAAAGACTTTTCAAACTGTGATTTCTAATGGGTCATGATTTCTTAAAAGCAGAAAACGTGGTTGGCGAGATATACAGGCAATGGTGCGGACATTTTTCTCACACTCCTTTTCACCTGGAAAGTCATGTGACCAAAGTGGGGTCATCTTAGTCTGAGATAGCCATACTAAAATCGTCACATCTCCCAGGTCTTGTGACTCTTCGAGTGCAAAGGGGTGTGACCAAAATGTCAGATTCGCAGGCTGTGTATGTGGTTAAACACGGACTTCTAGAATCATGGCTGACGAGAAAGACAGGCTGCGGTGCTGACATTTTGCCAACTAACAGTCATGTGACCTAGAGGTTGTGGCTATCTCGCATTAAGTACCAAAATGTCAGCACCGCAATCTGTTTTTCTCGTCAACCGCATTCTAAAATAGGTTGATTAATCCAACCTATTTCTTAAACGCTCGAAAATATTGACATTCCCTGTACCAATTTCAGTGTCATCTAAAGACGACTTTTATAAGAGTTTTCTAATCCCTTTTCGCCGTACTCCTTTTAAATCTTTTTCCCATCAGTAAGCATAGCCGAGAAAGAATACACAATTTATAAGTCTATGTAAAGTTTTCTTTTTCAAATTTACTGCATGGTAAGCATGGAGATAGTAAGTAGCTAGAATGCAGCTTTTACATTACGTAAACGTAGTGCATTAAAATCTTAATTAATTGACCAAATTTACTTTATTAAAGTCAGAAGCATCAGCGGGTTTTTGTTGTGTGTGTGTGTGGTGGGGGTGGGGGTGGTAGTGGGGGGAACCTACATCCTCCCACATTTCAGGAAGTAGACAAATTTGAATGACCTGCAACTATGCTTTGTCCAGGGCCGCTAAAAATGTTCCGCACAGTGCCGCCAAGTATGATCCGCCCAGGGCCGCTGTAACCCTAAGCCCGTCCCTGCGTGTAGAAAATAATAACTACTCATACTTTTTTTGTGTTGTGCGGTTTTTAAAGGCTAATTGCTTATTCATAAAGGTTAAAGAGGAAATTCGTCTGGCCTTAGAATACTTTTTGAGTGTATGGATTTATTTTGTAAAAAAAAAAAAAAATGAATTCTTCTCCTTAATATTGTAAATATATTTTCAAACATTTGGTGTATCATCAAAATGTTTTTCATTACAAATATTACTAGCTCTCTTATGACACTTATAGCAAGAACAGCGATTTTAATCAAGTTTGAACTATCGATGAAAAGCATTAATCCAATTTTAGTCGAAATAACAAATGAACAATTTCATTATTAATGTTCCTCTTCGTTTAAGTTTTATCGATCAACCATGTCGATTAATATATTTAAGAACTATGAATCGAAAAGTTAGGTTCATTTTGTCGTATCAAAGGTTTCAGACATAAAATTAATTTGCATGTCTGATGAGTTCTTCTGCCGTCAGCACACAATGGCTAATTACACCAGACACTGTATTGTGCGTCAAATTACCAGAGAAGAAATGTATTTACCCAATTAATCAAATCTCTCTCAGCTCTATTACCCGAGATTTGTGACTTGATGATAAATCATACTAGTGTTTTTTCATACGCGAAAATAGCCTACTGTAGAAATTTAATTCTTCAATGTTTGTAAAAAGATGTTTTTAAAGAAATTCAGTTATATATTTTAGGGCTGTCTGTGGTAAAATTTTGAAGAATAACAGACTTCCTTCGCAAAGAAAACACTTCTCCACAGATGTGTAAAAAGAGAAGAAAACCTTTACTTTTAGTTTTTTCGAAGTAAATATAAATATATTTTATACTTGGATTTTGGCTTAACATCTATCATTTTGTTCTCAGATCGAATGCTTCATAAAATATGGAATTTATGAGACATCAGAGAACATTTAATTTCCTGGATAGACGGTTCAATAAATTGCATTACTCTTTCATTATAAAAATACACTATTTCATTAAGGTGAAAAGTTTTGACAGAAAGCTGAATGTGAGGAGATAAGTTCGTACAAAAAAAAAGATGTGCGTAATCATTAAATAAAAAATATTTTTATGGAGATCACAGGTTTCAAGGTTATATTTCAATCCCATATAGTTAAAAATGGTTCTATTTTACGATCATTAAATACAGGGGACCTCCTTCTGAGACATGGTTAAGTCAAATCATTCTACGAGAAGTTTATATAGTACCAACAGTAAAAGAAAAGAAAAATTAAAAAAAAAAATGTAAACAAAATTAATCAGAATACACTGGAAAAAGAAATGTACATTAAATGCAGTTAATTATTGCTAAACCGCATCGTGAAACCGCCTTCGATTTTTCGCGATTCTGGTCATCTCGAAAATTGTAGCCTAGAAGTTCTGAGAGTGGTTGTTTGGGGATGTTAAAAAGGTTTTAAAAAAGAAACCTGACCAATTTTGTGAGGTGCTGTACTAAATGAGTTCATGATGACTGTGTTTGTCTAGTATCTGTGTACTTGCCTAATTCTTCTGACAATGATATTACATTTACGAGACAGAATATCAAGATTGGTTTTGTTGGATAGTCCCAGATATGTTTGGCATGCGTGGCTGTAGGAATTACAACAGATTACTACATATTTATGGTTTTGTTTTACATTTTTCAACTGGGCTCATTTTAAAATAGAGACTTTTCCAATGTTCTTGAGGCACCGACCGTTTTGTTCCAGGAATGAAGCAATTGAGGCGTCCTTGTAACAAGGGAATCGATAATGAAATATAGGTATGTGCACGTTCTGCCGAAGAAAATCCTTGTTTTATGTATACAAAATATTCTTTTAATCTTTTCTGCTTTTCCTAAAAAAGGTAGCATAACATTTATATAAAGTAATCTTCATTTTCATTTATAAAAATGTGTGCTGAATAGAAAAATATGCAATAAAATGCAATTTTTAAAATCTGTTTCGTACATCAAAACAATAATTTTAGTCACAGTTGACCAAAAAAAAAAAAAAAAAAAAATTCGATCGCTTAATAAACTTGCCTAACTTGAAACATCCGATATTTACAAGAAATATTCTGCCACTGATTTCTTTTAAGACCCCTGAAAAGTAAGACTCAAAAATATAAAACTTCAGTATTCATTTACAGTAATCTCTGAACATCATTTTGCAATCAAACAATAATTTTTCAAAAGTTAGCAAAATACGGAGTAATAAAACGCCGATTAATATTTTTCATGATGCTTCTTACCTAACACAGTTACAAGTAAAAAAGACGTAGATTGTAGCAGACAGAGTTTATGATGCAATCCTAATACCCCTGCATAGGTAAATACACTGCTTGACAATTGAAGGGTCCACGGGAAGAACGATGAGAGTCCAATACAGCTGATTCTCCAAAAATCGAAAGGCGCACGGGACTTTCATCGTTCTTCCTCAGTAAACTGGGGAAGAACGGGCTATCTTTTCAGTGGATTCTCATCATTCTTTCCCCTTATGGATTAAGGATATTAATATTGCCACTAATGAATAACAGAATGCAGTAGAAACCTCAACATTGACGAAAAGTGGACTCTCGTCGTTCTTCCCGTGGACACTTCAATTGCTAAAGAACAATTCATTTATGCGTGTCGGACAGCTGACCAATAACAGTTAATTTAAGTTCAGAGGGCGTGGTAGACCGGAACTCGTTATCTATATGAAAGACAGTGCATACATGTTCATGCTTCGTACGAAAATTCATGCTGTTTATGTGTGACGAAAATAGTGCTGAATGTCATAAAAGTTTTTTCTCTGAAATTCTGCTTGGTTCTTGCAATAGATAAGAGCAAAATGTCAGCAAGATATCATTTGAGTGATTACGATCGAGGACGAGCACTTGGACGACTGGTAGCAGGTCAAAGTGTCAGCACTATAGCTGCTGCAATAGGTTAATTAAAGAGTGTCATCTCGCGATTAAAGAAGGCCGTTGAAGGTGGAAATACTTTGCGAAAGCTTGTCCGAGGTCGTACTAGGAACGCCACACCTTTAGAGGATCGCTATGTAGCCCTCGTGGCAAAAAGAAACAAAAATTACACTCCTGGCCGACCGTAGTTGCAAACGTTGCAGCCGCTACCGGTACGCAAGTTTCAGCAAGAACACTTTCACATCGATTAAGACAAGTTGGTTTGCATGAACGGAAGCCTGTCGTGGGCAAGCATCATGCACAATGGTAAAACATCGTTTCACATCTTCGAGCAAGGAAGCGTCACATCGCAACGGTCTGCAGAGAGAGTGTTATGGATCATGTTCGTCTTTTTACGGGTGCTGCAGGTCCGGACTTTCTGTTTATAGACGATAATGCGCGACCACACAGAAGCGGTGATGTATCCGACACACTGCAAAGTGAAAATATTCTCCGTATGCAATGGCCTGCTTACTCTCTCGACCTAAATCCTATTGAACATGCCTGGGATGCTCTTGGAAGACGTGTTGCACAAATCCATCCCTCCCCGAACAGTGACAAGCTCAAAACCGCCTTGAGGGGGATATTATCCCTCAAGGACTCCTCGAAGAGCATGGAGAACAGATGCAAAATGTGCATTAGTGCCCGTGGTCAGCACACATCTTACTAAGGTACTCATGTCTGCATTATTCTGACAGGAAAATTAATTTTTTGGGGCTGCTTGGAAATCATTCAAGGTGCATCTTTATTATTTTAAGTTTTTAATTCTTCAATTGGCGATATCTGTAAAATTTTATACTATAATAAATGCACAACCTACTAAATATGTACTTAGTTTCATTTGTTCAATCAGTGTCTATTCCTAATTATTTCCGAAAACGTCACTCCTCCTTAGCAATTGCCCAGCAGTATAGCTGCTAATCAGTAGGTTACTAAAAACTGTTATATAAAACTGTTTCGATTTACGCCATGTGTTACTTTCTTTCTGGGTATTTTTTTCTTTATGTTAAACTGAAATTAAGAAAGACACAAATAATCGATAAATATTTTTCATGATGCTTCTTACGTAACACAGGTACAAGTAAAAAAAGATAGTTTGTAGAAGACAGTGTTTATGATGCAATCTTAATGCATCGGGGTAGGTAAATAGCTGCTAATCAATAGGTTACTAAAAAGTGTTATATAAAACTGTATCGATTTAAGCCGTGCGTTACTTTCTTTCTGGATACTTTTTTTTCTTTATGTTAAACTGTAATTAAGAAAGTAGGAATAAGATTCAAGTAATTTTCTTTTCAATTAAAAAAAAATTACAAAAATAAATAAGCAGTCATTAATTCACAAAGGTAATAGTTTCACTGCAAGAAATTTGCTGTCGAGTTAAGAAATTTTTCCTGAAATTTAACTCATGAAGAAATTTTATTTATCATATAATGAAACTGAAAGTAAACTACAGATATTGTTTAACGAGCTGTGTTCTGATCATGTTTAATTTTTTTTCAAATGGTTTTAAGTGTTTTTTACGTTAATTTTAAGACTTTAAGTGACACGTTCACCTTAATACTCTGGTACAAATCTCTGCTTTTGCACACCGTTTAGCTTCATCTAAAAGTTTTACAAATAAATGAAAACATATATTTAAATTATTCCTTTATTTCCATGGACAGAAATAAAATATGTATATTTTACGCAGTACAACTGAAAACAAAGTATAAAGAACCTAAAAATGTTTCAGTTAAGAAGAAAACAAAACATCATCGTTATGAAATCGTAAATCATTGTTAAAAAGAACTATATTTTGATCTCAATATCTGTAAAATGGTAGTCATATTAACATAATTGTTAAGGGATCACTTAAGATTTGCATTTACTGAGGTTAATATCATGCGCCTATTATATCGTAAGCAAAATAACTCCAAATATTTCCATTGGGACAGCGAAAGATAGCTATAAAATGAAGAAAGAACATGTTATGTGCCGAAGTGGATCAAATTTGTATATCAGTTCCATACTTTTCTATTCAAACCCGCGAACATACAATTCTTAGACAAAACTTATATTACTTCAGCTAAAAATGAAAAAGTTTAGGTAAGCCTATTCAAAAAGCCAATCGATCAAAATACTATATTTATCGCTAACGTATAAAAGAAAAGGCTTATTTGGAAAATTCTAACAACACTGAAGTGCCAGGAAAAGAATTTCACTTATTCATTTTTCATAGTGAATACCACTAACAATTACAGTATATCTACAAAAACACATCTTAAGCTTTGAGAAAGTTACTAAACCTATAATTTTCTTGTTAATCTCGTTTAATTTGTTTGAATAAAAATGTGTAGATTTTTAGAATGATATACTGAATGCAAATTTGTAACCTCTTTAAAACTAGGGTTAGAAAGAAAAAATGTGCACTTCATTAATAACTTTAAAAATAGCGGTTTCGTGTATTTTTGTTCACTAAATGCTATTTAATAGGATATTTTGGACTGCGTCCAGAATACTTGGTGACATAAATTACTGCAACAAGCTGTTTTTTATTCAATCATTTTTTAAATTTGTTTGTCTGCTTTTAGAAAAACAGTTTAAAATGAAACAAACAAACAAGAAAAATCAACCATTTTACTATGTAGTACGCTGATCCCTGACTCACTGACTCACTCTATAACAATTCCGGGAAACCACTTCAATATAAATATTTTACCGTCATTACTCCAAAAAGATTAAAAAGCAGAAAAACCGTAATAACATCTACGTTTATACGATCCGATGGTAATTTCTCATAATTATGTATAAAAATATAAAAAACAATCTGTGCTACTTTGAAAATCTGAAAATCCACCGGTTCCTTAATTTTTAAGCGATTTTTTGCTATTTTAAGCTGAATTTTTTTTTCGAGAGTAAAAATAGTGAATCACGGAATGAGCTGTTGCAATCGATATGACGTTATATTTATCACGTTCATCAGAATTTGAAACCAAAGTGCGATTATAATTCGTTTAAAACAGTTTTTCAAGATTACATAATTTAATTTTTTTTCACAAATAAATAGTCTGCATGCATATAAGAAAGGCTGTGTACACAAAACGAAATCTTTCGAATTCCAATTGTTTTCGCGCGTTTCCAGAAGTGCATGAAATTCCATTTTGGTATATTATAAAAATTGAATATGAACTTATTTATTTTAGGTGGACGAAGTTGAACTATATTGTGTGTAGACATATTTTCTTCAAATGATTGTTCTAGCGCTCATTGTAATTGCCTCCACAACGGGCTTTTACCTCTAGCATTTACGATAACGTTAATTTTAAAATAGATAACGGAGCTAATTGATAATAGTGTGTTCTTTTATTCAAATAAGTAAAATTCAGTGATAGGCCGTCTTTTCTTTTCTTTAATGCATTTCGATCCAATAATAGACTAAAGGACTTATACTATTACTTTATGTCTACTGCTTAATATTTAATGAGATTTTCCCCCTTAAATGCGGTAAAAATATAGTTTTACACAGAAGAGCTTTATTTTCTCTTTTATTATTCTTTTAAATTAATTTTATTTTTTATGTTATTTTTTTTATTTCATGAATTTGTTGTACAGACTATCTTTTTTTAAGAGAACTCTACAAGGATCATACATTATATTTCATTCTCGCAGGGACATAAAGAAAGTTAAATGACGGAAAATCGTTCTCAATAATCGGTTTAATTATTATATTTAAATCTGAAAATTAAATCGTTTTCTGATGAAATATCGAACATGTATTTTTTAATGCTCAGAGCTCATTTTTTTTTTCTTTTTGAAATTCTCGCGACACTTAAAATTTCTGTGTAAAATTTTTGAACGACATTTTCACTTTTTTTTCACTTTTGTTTCCCTCCTTAATTTTCTGAACTTCCAAGATGTGGTGAAATTTCGCACCAATACTGCTGTTTTCCTTCTCCCCTTTTTTCAACTTTGCTCATCGTGTAGTGAATAAACTAAAAAGTTCATATACTATACTGTTGTGTAGATTCTAGTTCCATCTCTATTGAATGTTTATAGTTTATTTTTCTGCATTGTGAGATGAAAAAAAAGTGTTTCATTTTTTAATGGAACACTTCCCCCCATGAGAACTAGAAATTAAAGCTACTTGAAGTTCATTTTTTTGGAAAAACTAATGTGTCGGTTATGTAATGCATACGAACGTGATTAGTTTTTATTTTATGCATAAAAATTTGAATTAAGGTATTCCGAACAGTCTGACTAAAAACCACTTTCACTACAATATTATTTGTGCATGTGCATAGCTGCCAACCGTTCCGTTTTTATAGGAACATTTTCCACCACTATTTTTTTACAGTTTTATTTTATATTAAATATATCGAGTTATTTTATGCTTAAATTGCTAAAGAAAGATTAGTAGTGGGAAATGTTCCGATAAAAACGGAACGGTTGGCAGCTATGCATGTGCAACAATGCAATGACTATTTAACCCATTCTATCCCATTGTTGTATATATACTATACTTCACTTGCAAATAAATGACTGAGTTACGGAATCGTATTCACGAACCCATATCAGTAAGCAGCCCTGGCAACAGAAAGGGAATAAAACATCTTTTTTTCAGTGATGAAAATATCAAACATGCCGAAGCAAATTAACTCTTCAGTACTTTTTATTGACGCCGTCAGATTTTATCTGTGATAATTATTTTTATTGTTCCTAATTATGAGTGTTGCTTTCACTGTTTTCAACTTCGAACACTTTTTTTATAAACTTCAGCAATTTACACTTATTTTGTTTTATCTACAGAATTGCCAACGTTTACATATACAGAGTTTCCAACTGCTCCTGAATATAACTAACAACTTTTTTTAAACAGTAATTTTTGGCTTACATCATAGCAAAATTTCTACGTCTGTCGTGTGACTTATATGACTATCTTTTTCAAAAAACGTTTACAAAGTTTTATTGATTGCAAAGAGTGGCCCGTTATAATCCGGCACAGTTGGCAACTCTGCATGTGTAATAGTTTCTTAGTTGTTTATTCAGCCAGAAGCCATCCACACACTTAAGGTAAACGCTAAATTCAAACGAGCGAAATTCGATCCATCGGAGCGAATTTTCGATCCTTCCCGTACTTGAAACTGCACTTCTCCTTTAGGAGCGTTTTTTTTATACTCAGCGGAGCGAAATATTCCGGGCGAACGTTATCAGTAGTTTGATAAACAGGTGGCGGGGCGCAGATTTCTCGGAAAAAGAGTACTTAAAGAGCGTTTTTGTGTTATTATTGTGCTCTCTTAATAATCAAGAGTGAAAAAACAGTGCTGAGGAGTGATATATCAACCTATCTTCGAGGCAAAAATCAGCCAACCTCCATAGAGTGAGAAAGCACTATTCCGAGGAGTGACATTTCTGACTGGACTAGGAGCGAGAATTCAAAAGCGCACTCCGGGAAAGAAAGACTCACTCTCAGGAAAGGGTGACAGCACGCCAGCCTTTAAAGAGTGGACCGCTCTAATCAAGAGTGAGCTATTACCTATTGTCAGCTATTGCACATTGGAGACGATACTATTAAATGAAGAAAGTGAAATAAAAAACACAGAGATAATATTGGGTTGGCAAAAAAGTAATTGCATTTTTTACAGGAAATGTAAACAAATAAATTTTCAATCATGAAATCATTTTTCAAGTTCGACCATAGCTGAGTAATATTCATGCTTGTAGTCAGAAGAACAGAGAGCAGCCTCTAACTCCTGCCAACATTTCAGCTGTCTAAGAGAAACTCTCGTGAGCGAAATTAATGAAAGGCGAAAAGCTCGGAACCTACAAATAATGTTTTTCAATTTGCAGAAAATCCCTTAAAAACGCGCAAAAATGAATTCGAAATATCTCCAAAAATTATCGTAGAAAATTGAGGAAAATTTGTATTTAGGGTAATTTGAAGGTTTTCTTTCGTTTAATGAAGTCAAAATACGGTGTTGCCATTGAGAAAAACGAAGTTGATGCAGAATTAAATATGAAGTCGGCCCCTTATGCAAATTAAATTAACAGCAAATTAAAGTATGCCTTATTTGTAAAGGAATGGTATATATAACTTTGCTGTACGATGAATGACGGCGAAATAAAGAGCAAGTGGTACTTTTTTTTCCGCAGCTGACCATATCATGTTAGGAAATTTAAGAGAATACCTATTTTTCTATACCCACCCCCCCTCAGAAAAGGAAAAAAAAATATTTCTAAAATGGAAATAACTTTATATTGATTGATTTCTTTTTTTTTGTGAAAAGGGGTAAAGAAATATTTTTCTTCAGGGCCAGTACATAAATAATATAAATCAAAACCAATTATTTCATAATTCTCCAACAATTTGGTTGAATCCCCCAACATTTTTGTCTTGTCCAAAAATCATTATTTTAAGTTTAGAGGCATGAGCAATAATACAGGTTAGAATCTCTTAAAAAGTTCACCAGCCAAGTCACACACCCCCAAGAAGACACCCCTTTTGTACACTTGCCATAACGCATAGAAATAATTGAAGTTTAGAGCATGAGGGTGAACCATATTAACCTCCATAGATAAGGTCTGGGTGAAGGAGGGTGATTCACAGAAACTAAGATTTTTTTTCACCTCTTAAAAAAGCAAAACTACTGTTCTGAACATAATTTATACATACTTCAAAAGAAAAGCCATTTCTTAATTTTTTAATACATATACACATTCATTTCTTTATTTATAATTAACTGTGATTTTATTTCTTTCAATTTCGCTTTTACAGCAAAACAGCTACAAATTGCATAATCTTTTCCAAACTTCAAATTGAAAAAAAATTCTTTTAATATAGATTTTATGCAAGAATTATTATACTATTGAAAACAGATTTAGAACAATAGATGAAAGTAAAGCCAGAAAAATTCATTAGTATGTTAGAACAAAGTTCAATTAAGCCGAGGGCCAAAAAAAAAGAAAAAAAAATAGTTAAAAAAATATATAAGCAAAGTCTTAAATAAAAAATTGAGTAATGGAACTTCCAAGTTCAGAGCAGTCTTCAGACTAGCAAATTTTAGTTTACAATACGTTCTAAATTTAAAACAATTCAAACGATTACAGAACTGCAGAAGTAAAAAATAGCCCGTGGATTGAAAAAAGAGTGGAGGATATCCTTTATTGAGACCCATGCAGGTTTGAATAAATTATAAAAGAAATGGCAGCGAACAAACAACAAAATTATTACAAATTTTGTTTAATTGTATTATTTTGTTGCATTGATATAAAATACAATGCCTGGATTCAAAATCAGTGCTTCGATACTATTTCACATTCAGGGATTCTTCTAACAGCACCTGGAATATAAAAATTATGACTTCAACAAGTAATTACAGAATTAATAAAAGTTAAAACATAACTGCTGTTCTATCCTCATAAAAAAAGGGTACCCCCCTCCCCATAATTTGAATAAGACTGAAGAAAGGTTCAAAATCAGTAAGAGTTGGCAGCTAGAATATACTAGAGCATAAACTAGATCTACGTTAAATATATACAAAATAAAATTAGTTAAAATTAGTTTTGTGTGTACATGGCTTAGGGTCAAATTTAAATCTCCAACCAAAGTACGATCTAACACATTTAAATAGGTGATCAATTTACAGAGGAATAAGTCAGCAGAACTTTTCATTTGATTCAGAAAACATTTTGTTTATAGTTTCACTAAAATTGGAGGAAAACTTTATAATAAAAAGTCTGCAAATCTACATACATTTTGGAACACCTTAAAGAACAGGCTAAATACAATTTTGGAACAGCACAAAAGCATACCGAAAAAGTTTATGTATGTTAATAATAAATACTTTCAAGTAACATTTACATATACTGTAACCTTCTGAGTAAGAGAGGGAAGGGAAACAGAGCTCTTACTGTTAAATATTACAAATTATGCAAGAAATGAATAAATTAATTAAAAAAAATGTAGAATTTAAGCAGCCTTTTACATTCTAATTTTGTCACTGAACACAAAAGTTACATGGAATCTACAATAAAACCTAAATATAGCAGATGTCAAAATACAAAAACAACAACAAAAAAAACTTTTCTATTTCTTTACATGAAAAAAAATAAAAACTTTAATTTAACCGACATGAAATGCTTGTAATTTAAAATAATTGCCTTTTACATTCTAATTTTGTCACTGAACACGAAAGCAAATGGAAAAAAACTGCAATAAAACATAAATATAGCAGCTCAGAAAAAAAACCTTCTATTTTTTACATGCAAAAAATAAAATTAAAAAAAACTTTAAACAACTTTAATTCTACAGATAAGAAATGCTTGTACTGTTTTATAAAATAATCTGTTCTCTATGTCCTATTAATATTAGAATAAACTGATATGCAAAGTGATTGAGAGCACGAAATACTTTATTAAAAGTAAATAACACAATGTATGATTTACCTCACAAAAAAGAATAATTGGGCACAGTATTGAAGCGAAAATCACATGTCAAAGCTATTTGGTATAAAATTATCCCTGAATCACAGTAACAGTGCGTTATAGCAAACATCAAACTAATAGTGACAAAATGAATATTAAAAAAAAATGTTTACTATTGGTAAGTTAAATTTGCAAATTATTACAAACAATTAAAAAATAAAATATATTCAGGGCTTGTAATATATTTCATGTTAATAAAAATTGAGTAAAAAATAAAATAAAGTGACAACTTTGCAATAAAAGCTTTTCATGCACAGCAAGTAAAATATCATCAAATAACAACATTCTTAGCAAAGATCACATCTATATGTGGAAGATAAACTTCAGAAAAATCATTAAACTAAAAAATCAGACTATCTAAAAAATCAGAAAATTTTTGAAATATTGAAAAAACTGAATTCTTTATAAACATTGAAAAAGGTCTGAATATTAAACTAATGTCTTAAATCTCATCTCGGAAAGTAGCATTTTACAGTTTACTTTTTGAACAACAACAGCAGCGACAACATTAATAATAATAATAATAATAATAATAATAACAATATTAATAGTTACAGGAGTTTCAAGGTTTTATTTAATACATATTTTTAAGAGGAGGAGAGGGTGCAGAGTAAAAAAATTAATCTGAAAGGACTAAAAATTGATTTTTATACTTTATTACATTGTTACTTCATAAAATGTTGCAAATAAGACTTGATTTTGCAAGTAATTTATGAACTTGATGTCAAATATGCAACTTAACATAAAAATTTACATATAAGAGATTAAATAATTGACAGAATATAGCATAACATAAAATGATATAATAAAGAGTTGCCTGGGTCAAATTCTTTAATAAAGAATACCACATTGAATTTTACTGTATATACATTCATTGTTTTACTCATTGATGTAACTTTACCAAAAATTATACTTTTTTTCTTTTAAAAACAGCCCTAATAACTTTCTCAATTTACATGAAATGTATAAAATTTAATACATAGTCACTGAATGCTCCAAAGTAACATGACTTTAGTGGAAAAAAACAAAAAAAAAACATGTAAATCAATTTGGAAAATAAGAAAAAAATAAATTAAACATAAAAGTAAACATCTCAAAAAAAAAAAACTTATTGAAAAGTATGCGATACAAGCTTTGAAAAAATTAGACCGCAGAGTTCAAAGGTATGATGACTTTGAACTAATAATCAAGAACATTTAAAGAATAAATAAATAAATAAAACAAAAATATGACTACCAATTATAATGGTAATAGTTTCTTCTCTTTTAAAGCATGCCACTGACAAAAATTCAAATGTTTTCCTCAGGACCAGTTCAGAGTACTAGAAAATAAAAAGATAATAACTTGGTAAACAGCCAAAATCAATTAGTTTTTCTTGTAACATATTTTATTCATCACTTGGCTCTGCAAGCTTTAAAGAAAAGCTTGTCAAAAACTCGGTATAATTCAGAATGCTTCTTCATAGACAGCACGATGAACTTTTATAGAACAACAAAACTGCATGTCTTATCCCATTTTTAGGAAGAAATTCACGAAAATGGAAACTTTATGTGATGGCTAATTCTCCCTCTATTTTGGACAATACAATATGTTACAGATTTGCCTCTTCAGTATTTTACTTCTATAAATTAACCATTTTTATTGCCATAAATACAGCTTTTGTAGAGAAATTCTGAATTTTCAAATTTCTGACATAGTTGAATTCTTTTCTGTTCAGGAATTGCACTATTTCTTGTAAAAAAAATAACTTGACTGAGACATTTTGTTTCTACTCAGTGAGACACTTGATGAAACACAACTTTTGTGAGAAATCTACTACCCATCTGATTCAGTGCTTAAGATATACGTTCTTTTAAAGTGGGATGCTTTGCAATGCAAATGATAATAATAATATATAATTCACACACATATGTGTATAAGGAACATTTATAACATATGATATGAATATAAAATTAATTCCCGAATTTAAATATGCACTGAAACAGTAAATAATTAAAAATAAATACATACTTATATCTTAAGACATCCAAAGTAGCATTCATCTTTATCAAAGGTTCTTGAAAAATCACCCAGTCATCGCTGTTATTAAGTCTCCTATATTTCAAGAAAATGAGTATTCAGTAAATAAAAAGCATTCTAAAAGTTTAGTTTTCTAAAGCAATCAATATATATGAATATAAGAGTCTTCAGTTAAAATTTATGTTTAAACATTATCACAAAAACAAGTGATAAGGTGGCAGATCGAGGGGTAATGGGATGAATGGCTATAGGGCTTCAGTCCTTAAGTCCTCCCCCACCCCACATCTCATATGCAGGCACCAATTATGACATACCGTCGCCTGGGTCAGAAGTATGGGTCGAAATGGGGGGGTGGGCTTACATTTTGCTTATTCACCGATTCTGACAATTGTCTTTCTGTATTTTCCACAGTGTTCTAGTACAAATCTATGTCATGATTAAACGAATTTAACGTGAAATGTGACAGATAAATGTGAATGCTCATTAACATTTTCTTGGCAATAAGTGAAACAAACTTATTAAAAATGAAGTCTCAAAAAAGTAAAACTAAAATTCTGAATTTTCAATGATATTACTGAAAGAGGTAAATATGTTTACCGGTAACTTATTACTCTGCAGCTAAAACTAATTCAATGACAAGAATTATTTGAATTGTCTGAGACTGAACAAGTATACAGCAAGCTTTATGTAAAGGGGGATAAAGGAAGTGAATGTTATCAAATATAGTTAAGAAACATCCCGATTAAACCATCTTTAAAATAAAAAAAACACATAAAAACTAGGCACACCTGTTTTTAATCTATTTCGCCACTAAGAGTCAAACTTTCGAAAAGAAACAAGCATTTACTATCTTGAAAAATTTAATACTCAAAATTCACACTCTGCAATAATTTAGAGTCTTTAAATTTGAAAACTAGGGCATGTACCCCGCTTGCCCATGATAATCAGGGAACAATCATATTACATTAAATTTTTCAGTAATATTTGACTTATTTATTAAGATATATTTTTCAGAAATTTGTAAATGAGCGAAATTAAAATTATTTCAGATTTTAAATGCAAAAATAATGTGTAACAGATAAACAGTGATAATTCGCAAGTAATAATATATTAAGATGCTAAAACATTAAAAATATTTACTTGTGCAATATATATGCATAAGTGCCAAGTATTACGGAATATAATTAACCACTTCTTCCGAACCGCAATTTTTAAAAATAATTTTCCAAAATAGTTACAAGCCCACACCTACAACGTAATAATATTGCTATATTTTAAACAGAAAATTACCGTACACAAAAAGTGGTTACTTATATTCCGTAATACTTGGCACCTATGTATATGAGGAATATTTGAAATATACACCCAATATTGTGGATACATTTTAAATAAATTTAATTTAAATTCATTAAAATTGACAATAAAATGGGTAAATATTAATTTGCTACTATTTACATTAGAATTAATTCCAATTTAATGATAATATTGAATAATTAAGTGTGTGAACGTGAAAAAAAATACTATAAAAATATCTAAAAATAATTACTTGTCAATATTAGGAATACATTAGAAATATTACCAATGTTTACCTAATTTTGCTGAGACATTTTAAATACATTTGGGCTAAATATTAACTTGCTGGTATGTAAAAATACTGGTTTCGGTTTTCAATGTTTTACAACCTGTGAGGTACTATTAAAAAGTTTATTGGTAGGAAACTACTTCAGAACTACTTCCAATATATAGCACATATTGCGGATACATTTCATTTAAATTTAACAGAAAAAAGGATTAAACTTATTTTGAATTTATATCCCGGTTAAAAGCCAATATTATAATTTTATTTACCCTTAATGATACCCAGTAGATGATCCAAACTCTGAAATCCATGCTGTCTGCTTGCTCAATAATGTCAATAAATAATGAAATCTGTTCTGCTACCTGTGTGTTCAGAAAACCACAGAATAAGATTAAATACTTGAAAAATATAACATTAATACCATGAGCACCCATAAGGGGGGCGAAGATAGGGAACTCGCACCCCCTCCCTAGGAGAGGAGAGCAGGGGCAGGGACGTACCCAAAAAAATTTTCGGAGGGTCTAAAAATTTCGGTG
>JAWZYV010000294.1:0-20893 GCA_038373885.1 Cheiracanthium punctorium
GGCAACCATATGGGAAAATTATTAATACCGATTATGCGAATGTGTAAATTGCCAAAGAAATGCCAGAGAGTGAAAAGTTGCCATTGGTGACAACTATCCAAGCTGTGCCAGATAAAACACTTTCACTAAATTTTATAAATTTGGAAAAAAAACCTTACTGCTAATCAAATGAAATATCTTGCTGGCAAGAAATTTATTCAGTTTGGTAAAATAAAAGCTTAATTTCATTACTGCATGTAAAAACGTCCATGATAATTGCTCAACAATCATTTTATTTTTTAACTATATAATTCACATTACGATTCAATGGGGCATGGACTAATCCACCCTTGGAACACTTGGTCCAGTTCTGTTGCTGCAGCCAAAGTCAAATGGTCCTTGTACTGGGTGCTGATGGCCTGGATGCCTATAGGCACCCCTCGGCTCATTCCCGTAGGAATCTGGGTGGATGGGTAACCTAAAATGCTGAAAATACAAGTGTAGGCAATGTTGGGGTATTTTGGAATTGTCATAAGGTAGTGAGGCGGAGGATCTGGGTGCGTAGGTGTCAGTAGAATAGCATTTCCTTCGAGGTAATTTTCTAGTTTATTCTTCAGTACGTCATACATTTTCAGGCATCTGAAAAAAGAAAACAAAAGACATTGTACGTACATCCACTCTTAAAAGTGTTCCGATGCTAGCTGAACTTTATGGCTTTGTTTACAAATATTTATTATTCTCATGCAAAACGATTCTTAAAATCATGCAGACAAACTAGTGTTACGTTTTTACCATTTAAAATAAAAGGTGCGATATTTTGTCCCCAAAAGATGGCGCCACTTTGATATCACGTTACTTGAATGTCAGATTAAATTTGTGTTATCTAAACACGTTCAATTCGCTTTAAATACCCTTCCCTCCCTCCATGTAGCGCTTACCATAAAAAATTCAAACATGGTAGAGATTTATTGTTGAGTGTTATAACTATATCATGTAATTTTTTAAAACTTGAATTGTTTCTTTGCTGAGACGTTGTTCAAGAAAATAACGCATGCTGATGCACTTTTCTCAACCGCTTAGAAAAGTATAAATTATTTTTTCCATTTAATGTCTGAATTTAATTCATCAAGAGATCGTTTACTTATTTATTTTCACATGAACTTAAAAATGTTCAAACACCATAACAACCAAGGCTTCAGTTTCATTGCTTAAAACAATTTCTCACATTCAAAGTACGAAATATACACATTTTTGTGCCCATTGCTTGACCTCTCAAGTGACGCATTCCGTAAATCGATTGTTAAAGGATTCTGATTATTTGAGATTCAACAATTGTTTGCAGTGGCGGCCCGTGGTCAAAAATGTTAGTGCAGCCGGAAGCATATGAGCCCCCCCCCCTTTCCTCCGGAGAGGATTGGAAAATCTCTGCTACTGAATTCGAAAGCTGGCGGATTAAGCCCTCACCGAGGAAAAAAAAAAAAGAAATTACATAAAAAAATGTCAGAGATCCTATTTTACTTCCACAAAATGGACATAAATTTCAACCAGCCGCTCTTATCCTCAAAATTGCAGTAATCCGTGTCTGATTCGAAGTTTCCTTAGAATTTTCTTTCGTAACGATAACTTGAGAAGAAAAAAAAAAGAAAAAAGAAAACTTACTTATTTTTTATAAGTCAAATCAATCCTCCTTTCTTTTAAACATGCGATCGGTCAGTGATGTCCCCATAAAAAGGCGTTGTTTTAATTCAGATATCCATAATTTTAAAAGCTCTTTAAAATTTCCCATGTTTAAAGAATTTTCTCGCTCGCCATGTCCTCTAAATGCCAGTTCTTGCTTACTTAAAAACAATACTGCTTTGATGGGTCATTGTCCATTCATAAGCGTCTATTCAGGCTTACTTTCTTGATAAATTCAGCAATATAAAGTCCAGAGTTTTCCAAACATATATTCTCCTTAAGCCGGATTCATACTGGCCGTACCGCACCGCTAAGACGCCGCAATGACGTCACGTGGCGGAGCAACACGGCGCCCGCGCGGCGAGCGCCGAGGGTTTGCGCATTATCTGGCGAGAACAGATATTCCGCAGCGACTGCAAAGCTACAGCCAATTACAGAAGAGCTTTTACGCTACAGCCAATTACAGAAGAGCTTTTACGCTACAGCCAATTACAGAAGAGCATTGGTGTATTTACTTGCGGCATCGCAAGCTCGCCGCGAGGACAGCCAACGGTCCAAAACGGCGAAACAGTACGGCATGGTTGCGGTGCGGCGCGGCAGATATGAATCCACCTTTACCCCCTCCCTCACTTCTCGTCCGAGCGAATCAGTTAGTCGAGTTCTCAAGTTCAGCCGCCGTTAGAAAATCTTCCATCGGCTGTATCAGCTGCATACTCCCTACGCCGGAGAGGCTGCTGACGTAGTCGTTGTCATGGCAAGAATTCTTTTCAGCGCTCTGGGCTGAACCAAAGATTTTCCCAATTGAATTGCGGGAAGATTAAAGTGCTTTTTTTCTGAATGAGCGATCCGGCCACAATACGTTTTTTTTTTTTTTTTTTTTTTTTTCCCGGAGATTTTTTAAATTTACCTTAGGAATTCCACAATCCTAATCTGAATTTAGGAAAATTAGTAGAATAAATTATTTTAAAGTATGTGCTGATAATTTCGAGTGCAGCCCGGCTGTACTTGCTGTATCCCACGAGCCGCCACTGATTGTTTGTTAATTGAAAAAGGCATTTTGCCAAATCCATTTGGTCGAATTAAACTTTCGTTAAATCAACAATAACAAAACAAAACAAAATAAATTTTGTCCAATTTAACGAAACGCGTTTTAGAGTGTGGCACCTGGGGGCTGTCAATGTGAAAGGAATAACTCACTTGTCGTAAAAGGCATCTTTTTTGCGCCTGTCCACGGCAGCGAAGTACAAAGCTGGCCAAGTATGCTTGGAAGACCTGGCGAGGCTTTTCAGGAACTCGCAAGTGATGTTGACTTTTCCCAAAACTTCCTTGAAAGACGGCCCTCCTGCCTCGAGCAACTTGCATTCCCACATGTAAAAAGCGTACTGCAGCTCAGGGATGTGCAACTTTGTAGCGGTGATGCCAAACTGAACTTCGAAGTGCCTCACAGCCTAGAGAAAGAAGTACTCGTAAGTATAGATCCCCGTTTTATTCAATAATTATCCAAAAAGCATTATTTCTTTTTTCCTCAACATATAATTTCCTCATCTCCTCAAAACAACATTTCCTCAACATATGTAGATTTTTACTTTCCGAACATGTACCATGTAAGGAAAGTACTGTAAAATCATGAAAAATGTTGACTACGAGATTTTGATAAATTTTCACGTTTTGAGGTCTTCTGAATTCATTTATGCAGTTTTTACGGTGATGTATGTATGTATGTATGTGTGTGCGTTTGTGTGTATGTGAGTGAGCAAATTAGCTCCTAAACGGTGTATTCGATTGACACTTCAAATTCAGTATATATATTATAGGTCACTGTCACACGACCAGTACTGATTTTGGTGTGTATAGGCTAGTTTTTTTTTCAGGGCTTGAAAAAAAAAAAGACCTTGCATTACGGCCTATGGAGGGAATTTTTGAAAGTGAGCTCTCATGACCGGTGCTGATTTTGGTGTGTACATGGGACTTATACTTTTTTTTAGGGTTACAAAAAGTAATTCTTTGACACTAGGGCTTATGGTCGGAAATTCTTGAAAGTGCGTTAGCATCTAAACGGAGCAATCGATTGAGTATGCATATTATAGGTCGCTTCACATGATCTGTATACAGTTTACTGTGTGTAAAGACGATATTTTGTTCACATGGTTGCAAAATCGATTCTTATACATTCGAATCTACGGATGCAAATCATTTAAAGTCTGCTAGTGTTTAAATGGTGCATTCAAATAAGATCTAATTGGATATTTATATTATAGGTCACTGTCACATATCTATAGATTTTGGTGTGTAGGGCTTATAGTTTTTGCAAAGGACTCCGAAAAAAATTCTTATACAATACGGCTCAAATTCTTGCAAGTGCGCTTGCGTCTATATCGTGCATTCAATTGAGCTCAAATTAGGTCCGCATGTTATAGGTCACTGTCTCACATACTTTACAGATTTTGGTGCGTGTAGGCCTTACAGTTTCTTTACTGTGCTATAAAAAAATATATTTTTATACATTGCGGCCTATAATCTAAAACTAGCTGCGTACCCGTTCTCCGCACGGTGGGAAACGCATATTTTCCTTACACATATATAATTCGAATTAAACCTAATAATGCGGAATCTCAAAACGAGAAGACTAAAAGTTGACGTCATGAGTGCAAATTTTAGACTATTGCAACAGGACACAAAAACTACGTCAATAAGACTGGTGATCAAAAAAGAAAGAACTTTATGGTATGCAGACAAAACTTTTCTCTGTCGAAAAATGCCTGATTTCTACATCATATAATTCTCTTTGTGAGGTTTAATTTATAGCATTAATATATAGTATATACCACATAAATAACATTACATGATGTTGACAACAATTTTATCTTGCATTTTTCAAAGCGTGGACAATGCATTAGCGCAGTTATGTTACACACGACTTTATTAAATTTTACCTAAATTAAAAAACCTACATGAAACAGTGAATGCATCATTTACGTTAAAAAACCAAAAATGTACCCTGCTCCGGTGAAAATCATGTCGCTTTTGTAAATGAAAACGTTCTTGATGTAACTTCTGAGAAAAAGCTTATTACCCTTATTGAACTCTTAATGCAGTATCACACTTGTTACATAAAACTGACGTTTATCTCACTGTCAATTCGCACTAAATAAATAACGATTTCATTTTTCATTTGTTACAGATTACAGTTGACCCCTTTATAACATGGGTCTACAACACGAATTCTTAGAACACGACGAAAACATTACGATTGTTTTTCGTGTAACACGTTAAAAGAGACTCGTACAGCACGGTAAAATGAGACTATGTTCTGATATTATGACGCCTTAGCTCCTGTAATTAACATTCTTTTTGAATGGCAACACCAAACATCATTGCATTTTTACGGAGCGCAAATAAGTTTTGCCGCGATTATACCGCGCAGTCCGCACTCCAGGTGGAGTATAGCGCAGGACCCGTACAACACGGATTCTTATAACACGGAACGTATCTACCGTGTTATAGAGAATTTACTGTAGTCGCATAGTGTCAAATTCAATAGTTAAGAAAATTCTGGGTTGCTGTATTTAGTAATATTTCATCTTACATTGGTGGCCGAAATTTATTAAAACCAAATATTCGAACTGTATCAAAAATAAAATTTACTAAAAGTAAAATTTTTAATTTTGTATAACCCTCAGAACAACTTCGGAATTTGCCATCTATGGCGGTTTCTCATGACGTGACAACTTATGCTTGCGTACAGTGGCGTAGCCAAGGAGGGGATAGGGGGTCACAACCCCCCAATCGGAATTTTTTGCCATACAAAATGTATATTCTTCACTCCCTTATCGCACACACGTGTACATATATGTGAGTTGCGGTAGTCGTAACATTCCCATGAAAAATTTCTGGCTACTCCTGCTTAATCAATATACTTCAGGATCGGAATCTCCGCGGTAAAAAAATGGTCTAAAAAATGTGACACCAGAAAATTCTGATTAACACAATGGGGTTACACAAATACGCGCCGGACATACGCTCTTGCTTCCGGAGGAGCAAATACATTAGAGGGTATGTGCTGCTCCGGATAATCTGCCAGCAAAACAGCAAAAATGACGTAAAAAATGACATCCACACTCGAAGGAAATAAAATTAAAGGTATGTAGAATTGCATAAAAACTTCGATTATTTTTAAGGTGCAAGTCTGTTACAGTTCTATTTGTTTCACAATTGGTGCGTTTTCACTTTTTCGATTCTTAAAAGCTGTAGAAATGAGTGGTTTCACATAATTGTAAAATTTAACAACTTAAGTGGCAACAATGGATTCCGTTGCTACGGAAACTATAGCAATGTTAAAAATAGAACATGAAATGAGTTATTCATGTTTACTTTGCTAGAACTGCAATATTGGCGAAATTAACACCGCCAGTCGATGGCAAATAGCTCAAACCACAAATTAAACTTGACACTAAAGGCAATACGCAATACTCTGTTTGGCGGAATTAAAAAAAAAAATATCTATGCATACGCTAGTGACATCGGCTCATCTGAGTTGTGGAATGGAATTAATAATATGTACAGAGTTGCACTACATTTGAATATTTTTCGCCAACTTTGCTAAGAAATGTACTAAAGTAGGAATCAACAAACATTTCAATTCGTAAAACAAAAAATATATTAGATAGTATTAATTACGCCTTTCTAACAGCTTCTAGTAAAAGAAACTTCCGTAGCGCTGCTTTAACAAATAAGAATCAATTATTTATTACACAGTACTTCGATCGCCAAAATGCCAACATACACCATTTTACCCAACATACACCATTTTGCCAACATACACCATACACCCAAACAGATTTTTTTGTTTTCAGGGAAACATTCAAAGCATTGATTTAACAGCAATCAAAATGGGAAATAATTATCTATCATTTATATGGTTCAATCGGACAAATTTAATGCAGGCGTATTATTGATAAGTAGCAGTTATTTAAATTATTATTAACTATAACGGGTTTTAATCACCGTTAACTACCATTTACAAAATGCGAGAATTTCAATTTTCTGAAATTTGGCGGAATTCCTCTAACTTAAATCAGTTTACTTAATTTGGTGAAAATTCTATGGATCGTTTAAAATCGCTTTAATAACTGCATTATTTCTATATGAAACAACGAAGTATAGCGCCGTAAAACTTTTACTTGTTATTAAAAATACTATTTCGTTACGCTCTCAGTAATTTGCGCCAAGCCCAAAACTGTGCAAATCGGTAGAACCTACTACTTTCTCAAAATCGCCAAATGAGCCATTTTTATGTCGCCAAACTAAAAAATATACATATTAGTCTCGGAAATCTCTCAATCCCTTATTCTTTTACACATAAAAAACATTAAATTCCTGCTCTGATTTAACATGAACGCAATATTTCAATTAAAAAATAACTTTGTAAATAATCTAAACAGAAAAGAATCATTATTCTTTTATTTTTACTGCAGGAGTCTAAATAATTTAATAAAATAGCCAAACATGGCAACCTCGATGCTTATTTCTAAATTTTTGACTGCGGGGTTACAATCACGGAATTGCGGAGAGCAAAAATTAGCGTTTTTGATGTTTTTTTTTAATCAATATCTCCTAAACTAATTCGAATTTCGAAATTTA
The DNA here is from genome assembly GCA_038373885.1 of Cheiracanthium punctorium. Taxonomy (NCBI): domain Eukaryota; kingdom Metazoa; phylum Arthropoda; class Arachnida; order Araneae; family Cheiracanthiidae; genus Cheiracanthium; species Cheiracanthium punctorium. Next base: position 7,297 of record JAWZYV010000294.1, read on the forward strand.
AATTAGCGGAGGTTCTTTCTCGAAATTTTCCAAATTCGTGGATACCTCGGTCGAAACTCAACTCCCAGCCGTTCAGGAGGAGATGATGCTACACACACACACACACACACACACACACGCACACACACACACACAGACAGACGCGCACAGATTTTAATAGTATAGATTATTTGAAGTGCACTAGCGTCTGAACGCTACATCCGATTGAAATGAATCAAATTTGTTTAAACGCTTGGTGAAGAGCACGTGTTCGAAAAAAAAGTCGAGTGGGTCACTCTAGATTTTTTTCCATGTTAAATCTCCCTTCAAAATGTACACGAACTTGGGTGCAGAGATATAGTAGCCAACTGCCATGGAGAAGGGCATAGTATCGACTTGTGGGAAAATTTAGTGATTTTTTCAATTGAATTTAGTGACTTATGCCAAAAAACATCTAGCAATACTGCTCTTAGAACTTAAATCTATGACAGCGCTTTTGTTTGTTCTTGTAAAAGGGTAATATATATAATGTAGTATGTGTACTCTTTTTTTTTCACAATTAAGAGCATTTATTATTATTATTTTGTTTTATTTTATTTTTTGTGAATTTCACTAATGCACAGCCTATAGCAATAACATGCCTAAATGCTTTAGCAATCGATCCATATTTTCGGATTTTTATAAAGACACTCGGCAACTTATATATGCCTTCCGATAGCCTAGAGATAGTTCCGTTCATGTCCTCATCAGAAATGAAGAGTTGCATTAGTTTATCATTGGTAATTAATATAGGACCACTTCTGAGGTACGCTTTCTCCAATGGAGAAAAGGGGGAAAAATATTAGGTTGTAACGAAAGTTTCCCGCCACCATAAACATCGTCAGTAAACAGTTTGCGTTGGCGTATTTGCTCATATTTTGTCAAACGATTTTTGGCATTTGAAAGAAAGAGACTTACTTTATAACTCTGTGTTATGAAATCTGTAAAAAAATATAGTTATCATTGAGTACAAGGTGTGTCAAATGGAACTATCACTCTAGAGGATTAGAACCATCATTTACTTCCAGTTGTGTTGCAAAAAGTCAGCTACAGAATATCAACGAATAATGAGTACAGCTTTAAATACTTGTTGCATCACGTGACACTGTGCAGGTTTGGTACCGAAAGTTCAAAAAGAGTTATCTAAGGAGTTAGTAGTTTTTCAAGCAGATTTGGCAGACAACTTTCGTTACAACCTGATAGAATTCGATCCAGTGCTAAAATGTAATAGCTGAACATACATAAAAAAAGCGTCTGTTAAAAAAATAATTAACAAAATTAATTAAATTCCCTTGAATAAAAATTTTACAAAAATTCTTTAAAAATAAAGACACCATTCAAAATTTTTAAATAGTCATACTTTTAGAAAGAGAACAGTTGGGCTGCAAGATTCCGCAAGTAATTTTCATCTAGCATAAATAACAATTCACAGATTGCAATTAGAATATTACTGAATATTCAACTCTCGCTGTTTTCTGCCAAGGGTTTCTTCTTTCGGAAACAGATGTTGTGCGCTATAGCTTTCATTATTGTGCGAGGAAAATTCCGTTAGAACTGTTTTGAATTAATAATTAAAAAGTAAATAAAGTTTTGAAATTCTGAGTCACAGGTGCACATTATCGAACTCATGGCATTACATGTTCAAATTTTCAGAGCTCTGCGTACTATAGATTTGTCTGGAGACCGCATGTATAGATATATAAAAGCATTCACTTTTATTATTATAGATTTTTAAAAGGAAGCCTTAGAATTCACTGAATGATAGGTAATCCTACGTTAATACACCCGCGGTAGTTTCAATAGATGTGACTACGTGAACGTTTTTTTCCTCTTCCTTTTTTGCTTTGTTTAAACAAAACAGATCATGCCAAAGTGTAACATCTTATATAACATCTTAGTGTAACATATATTGCAGCAGTACTGTAACTTACTTTTCTAATTGCAGCTTTGATATCGTTAGTAGCAGAAAGAAGACATCCTGGAAACTCTTCCACGTAGAAAATGTTCACGTTCCGAAAGTTTACCTACCAAATATAAATGAAGTAAATTTATAACGCTGTTCTTTCACTTTGATTCTCCATTTAGTTTTAAGCGCATCCAGTTTTAAGTCAACTGATTTTAAAATCACAGACCAAACAACCGTGTCATTTTTAAAAGGGCCATAGAGATAGGAAAATATACAAGCATTTGAATTTACAGTGGTTGACCAAATTATTAGGGACTGGAGCAGTCACAAAAAAAAATGGTATCTCTGTACTTTAGATGCAAAAAAGAATTAGAAAAACACTGGTTGTTAAGGTAAATGATTTTATTTTTATCCAATGCACATTCCTTCATCGTTTTCCCCCAAAAATAAAATAAAATTAAATTAACGAGCATAATATTAAAAAAATAAAAGGTGTAAAACTTATCGCGCCATAAGGCATTGGCGCGATTTTCCCAATGGGGCTTGTAAAGCTAGTTTTCCTGCATTACTATGCATAATAGCCTAATATTACTCTTCTTACTCAATCAAAATCGAACTTTTTGTATTACATTCTACGGATGGTTCTCTCTGGAACCTTAAACCCTGTCTATGAAAGCTTAAGGCTTTGTATTGACGCTATAGAAGCGGTATTTTCGCTTGCCTTTTTGAAGCTTTATTTTTAAGTGTTGCTTGTAAATTCTTCATTGCTGAGTCTTGAGGGGCTGTTTGCGATATCCTCGTATATTTCCACTGAATTTTTGCCTGTGGAAGTGTTTTATTTAGTGTGAGAAATACAGCATTTGTGGAAGCTCCTCTACTAAGTGGACCGTTACGAGCTGTTTGTGCTTGCGAATTTTATACAGATTGTTCGACTAAGTTCTAGAAGCAATAAAGTTTGTGTTCCATCCTGACAAGTGGGCTCTTTACTAGAACTTTCTACACCTACTGAACTTTAGAACGACGAACCCAGAAACTAGCAGAGTATCCCGCAACAGTATAGCCTATGGCAATAATATGTTTAAATGCTTTGGCAATAAATCCATATTTCGGGCATTTGGATCGCGGGATTACAGACAGACACACCGAATTCACAAATTCTTTTCATTTTCTATGGAAAGAGTTAAAACACATGGACTTACCTCCTCGTCAAAGGGAACTTTGATTGCATTGTCCCCAGCCAAGATTTGTGTCAGCAATGGCAAATCTTCAACGTAACGGCACATGGGTCCAGTAGTAACAAACTGGTCTAATTCTTTACCATCTTCTGGCCAAGCTCCTTCGTTCGAAATGAGATCTATAGAGAAAATTTCAGCAAATTAACATTCACGTTGAACAAAATATTTATCGTCAATAAAAACTAGTTAGAATACGGAAGCTTCTCGAAATTTCACATACTGTTGTTAGCTTTTCTAAATTTATCAAAATGTACATTATATATATGAATTTTTAATATCAAAAACCTCGTGCCCGAGGTGCACCATTTAAATTTTTTCGACTTAGAATTGAAAGGAAAGAACCGGAGCTGTTAATAGAAGAATGAAAATATAGCGCCAAAGTATATGGGGACACTTTTCAGTTAGAATTATACAAAACTGTATATTCTTTTTCTCAATATTATGGATCTTCTTCATATTGGTCTTGTTAGTAGTGTTGTAGATTTTACTTATTTTTCAGAATGTTTTAGTTTGTAATATTATGGATCTTATTTTTTTTTTTTTTTCGGAATATTATAGATCTTATGTGTTTATTCCAGAATTTTTTAGTTTGCAATATTATAGTATAGATCTTTCTCTCTCTTCTTTATTCCCTCAGAATATTCTGGTTCGCAACATTAAGGGTCTCACTTTTCAGAATTTTTTTTAGCTTGTAATATTATAGATCTTGTTTATTCTTTTTTTCGGAATGTTCTGTTTGGCAATATTATGGATCATATTTGTTTATTACAGAATTTCCTAGTTTGCAATATTATAGGGATCTCATTCATTTTTTATAGATATTTTTTTAGAATGTTCTGGTTCGCAATATTAAGGTTCAGATTTATTTTTTCAGAACGTTCTGCTCGCTACTGATTACCTTTGGATGGCTTGTGCCCATATATTCCACAGAAGCTCGCTGGTATACGGATGCTCCCAGCGATATCATTGCCTATACCTATGACAGCTCCGCATGATGTTATGATTGCACTTTCTCCACCTGCAAGAAATCAAGCTTCTGTTAATGAGACTAGCACACTGAAACAATCACGGCCCATTATACAGTATACTGTATTCGACAGGTGATTTAATGAACTGTAACGATTATATTAAACAAGTCGCACTATTCATGTATTCATCCCCTCGCCAATTTCCTCGTTTATTAAAATGAATAATTGCGGGCTTTTACGCTTTTTTTTTTTTTTTTCGGAAGATATTACCTCTTACTTTTCTTGTTTCAGTAATTTGATGTTAAAATAAATCCAAAGTTTTAAAATAAAACTTTTTGAAAGTTGGGGAGTGTAACCCCCCCACCCTCCATAAAATAAAAAGAGAGAAAGAGAGAGGGGAGGGGGGGGTAATTTAGGTTGTTGCTAATTTAAGTACAGAAACAAAATAATATCTTTCCGTGTCCCCTTTTTCCTTTTGTGTTAAAAATGAGCTAATACAGTACTAAATCTTCATTTCGTTTGCATAAAAGTATTTCTTAACACTTTTTTATTTCAGAATTTCCCAATCGCTGTCCTACGGACTGGCACTGGTCCGTAGACTTTATTGCCGGTCCACGCACAGGAAATTTATTAAAAAATAATCAGCTTCAAATGTCATTGTAATTGAAAATTATGTTTCTATAGCACTTGATTTAATTAAAAAAATACATATTACGTAATATTTATTATTTTTGGATGACACTGGGCTACGAAATATTTTTCTTATTTTTGCCGGTCTGCAGGTATGAAAAGGTTGGGAAACACTGCTTTATTTTATCACCATGTTTCATTGTGGTCTGTCTTGTTTCCTCCATAGGATTTTATTTCAATTCTTTTCAAAGCCTACAGTAGAGAGATGACTCATGCATGAAGCCTAAGAATCACATTATTTTTTCTTTAAATGTAAGTATTTTTCTTTTGTATTTGAGTGAATAGTGTAAAAATTACCTGTTTTAATAGTAGACTTATTTAAATGATTAAGTCCACCTATATCATTGGCCTAGTTGGGTATTTCTAGAACGGAATTCAGCTCCACCATCAAGTGGTCTCATTCTTCTATTCTTGCAGGAGGAAGTATAATTTTTCTAGACAGGGTGAGTTTTTCTATGGTGGGCTTAGCCCCTCTAGTCTCCATCCCCACCCAATTACACCAACGCCATCTAGTGTTAGTCTACATGAGTATCGATAAAGAGATGTAGCTAAATTAGATAAGGCAGAAAAGCTAATAAAAAGTAAAAGTTGGTGCTTGATATATTAGTACAAATTTTGAGCTAGAGTCAATGCTGTTATTGTTACAATATTTATGAGGTTTTATTTTTAAAACCCTCACCATGTTTTCTTTTTTTAAAAATTGTATGCAAATATTCTCTTCACTATAATTATTCTGCACGAGCTCGAAATTACAGGCTGCCCGTGGATCAGATCTTACAATGATGAAATAACATTCATTGAACACACACGAATGCTCACTATTAACTTTAATTTATCGCGAAACCCCTCTCCCCAATTGTAAATGTAGAAATACGAAAAGCTGCTCTCAGTCAGATATTGTTTAGTATGGATAAGAATTGTTGGAACGGAAAATCGTGAAGTCTAGTTTTTGGGAGTAAAATTTTTCACATAAGTGAAAAAGAATGCATGTTGAATTTGTATTTCTCTGTTCTCATAAGAAACACAGAAGCTGTATTGCACATTTAGTCTTTTAAAGCGAACTGATGAAATGATTTAGAAGATTAACGCACTATTTCGGATATATACAACTTCTAGGTGATATCTGAGCACAATTTATTTGTACTAAACTGACTTTTAGGATTTTGATAGAGATAATTTAATTTATCGAGATTTTTGTCTCTTTGAGGTCTTCATCTCAGTTGTTCCTTAGTACAAGGACACATTTATTTATAAGTACAATAATTTACATAAGAATTTTTGGAGAACATATACACACATCTGCTCTATTCTGTCTTGTTTTCATGGATTATGGGGCTTCGGCACCTCTGCTTTATAGTATTTTGTACCAACCCCACATCCAGATTAGCAGCAGTACCTGCCAAGTGCATTCATTTCTACCACAGACTCCCGAACAGTTCACTTCTATTTTATTCAGGAGCCGATAGATGGCAGCACTACCAATCGTTAGGCGGTCTTTGGTTGGTCCCAGGATCGAACTCGCAACTTTTCAGCTGTGAGACCGATGCCTCTCCCAGCTGGGCTACCGCGGCCCTATACATCCATGAGCTAACGGGATTTGGAATCGAGACCAAACCGCTTGCACGGCGAAGGGAAGCGACATGTGCGCAGACCCATGAAGCTGCCTGATTCCCTACTGACTTTTAATTCTACGTCTCAGAAAAAATCTGTAGAGATAAGGATGCTCTCACTTTCCCTTTATCCGCTTAGAAGTTGCTAGAATATAAATATCATAGCAAACACGTAACTATCGCAAACCTTACGATTCGATATCCGACTTCTCAGCTTCTTCATAAATGCCGAATCGCAAGTAACAATCGGAAATATTTTAGGTATAGGATCGAAGATATACCAATTCAAGGCATCGAATTTTTGCTAAAAGTACGATAAAAATTATGCACTTCTATTTCTAGCAATTTCTTGTATTCAGAAAGATGCCACATTGCTGACCTGATTAGCGAAGTCAGAACTGCATCGAATGGGTTTCGGTTCTCCTCTCAAAAATGATATGCACGAAAACCATAACAATATCATAGGTCATATGGCATTATTTTTTAAACCAATAATTATAATTTTGTATTATTATTATGCTTTCAAAGTTCCGAGTCTGTGCCCGACCTCTCGGTTTTGATTCGTGGCAAATCGAAATCGTAACCCGCTACCTATAACCGATCGACATCTTTTACCGTGTCCGCTGAGTTTTCACTTTGGCGGACACTTTCGACACAGATCGGTTACGTTTGCCTGGTGTCCAAATGATATCTGCACTATCTGGCGTGAGATATAGTTCAGTTATCGAATTGTGAGTCGTGTGTTTGCTGGGATGCAACTTAAATATCAGCCTTTCTGACGATTATTTCGTTGACACCTTGTTTGTTGTTGTCAAAAGTCATTTAAAATACAGTTTTTACTTAAGCGTTTTCAGGCAAACGCTACTAGAGTGTTCTTTACCTGAGCTGCCGCCTACCGTTCTCCGGTTGTCGAACGGGTTTTTTGTCCAGCCGAATGGGATGTTTGCACTTTCCCACCACATGCACAACTCTGGAACATTGGTGACCACAATTGGTATCGCACCAGCTTTACGGTACAAAATAACGGTGTCTGCGTTTCTAAAGGCCTTGCGATCCTTTGCTTGATAGATACCACTCGTTTGAGAAAGACCTAAAATGAACCACCAGTTAACAAGTTGCAACAGGATAGTCGTACTTAGCATACGGTTTGCCAGAAATGGAAAGGAACAATTTATGGAAAGTGGGAGAGCAAAAAGCGTAAAATACCTTATAAGTTTACTTTTCAGTGTAAATGCTACGAGGATTATGATGTTTTATTCCCATTAGTTGAGATTTAACCTGCTCGTTGTCATGCTGTAACGTCAGTGATCTTTTTTCTGTGCCCTTCATCTTAATCAGTCTGCCAATGTCCAATTGGACAATATGCTAAAATTGCAGATTGTGTTTGCTTGATGAAGAAGAACTATGAGTGGAAATGTTCCAGCAGAGGAAAAAGCAACAGTCCCAACCCGTTTGCTTACAAGTGTGTATTTGTTAGCTGGTCTTATGTGATCAGCCGTCAACTTCTGATGGGTTCCAATTAGGGCTCGTTCGATAATTCACCGGTTGGTTATGAACCGGTGCTTCGGGTCGCGGTCCTTCTTTGGTTAAGTGACGTCACGGTCGTCAACCGGTTTCGGTCATTCTTGCCACGTCCGATGCCAAGCCAAAAAAACATAAAACGAACATTGGCAACACTTCTCTAATAACCGGAATAATACACCTCTCTAGCAGGATCATTCTGGTTACGCTCTAGTCACGCTGACAGACAACCACTACATGACCGAAACGTTTTAGAACGCGGTTATTTTTAGAGCTCCGGCCAACGCTCCGCCTTTCCGAACGCTCTGGTCATGCACCGGTGCATAACCGTTGAATTATCGAACGCGCCCTTAGACTTTAACAAAAGTTAACTGACAGAACTGGGAATCGGCAAGGAAAAAAACTTTCACGGTACCTTTGACCCCAATGGCTTCTTTGCATGAAAAGGGCACACCCAGCAAGGGATATACCGTAGCCAGTTTTGCATCGGCGGCTTTGCTCCTGGCCAGCAACCGATCGATCTCGGCTGCCTCTCTCATGGCTTCCTCATACCGCTCGTCGGTTATTGCGTTGATCAGCGGATTCACTTCCTTGCATCGCTGGATGTACGCAGCCATGACCTCTTCTGCCGTCAGCTGAAGTGGACAAAAGAACGATAAAAAAGGTAGGCATGTCAAACACACCCATAATAAAGTTCTTTCCAATACAATTTTATATGCGCGTTATACCAGGTTAATTGTACGAAATATTCTACTATAATCAGGGACAGATTTCGAGGCATGTAGCCCCTGGGGCAGCAAAGAATTGGAGGTCCCTAATTATTTTCCATCAATTTTTTTTTCAACGACTTCTGCGGCAAAGTGGGTTAATAGTTAACTCACAGCTTAGAGGTCTCGAATTCGATTTTCAGTAGAGGTAGATTTAGACAAAACCTGAAGTCTACTTCTCAGGGGTCGATCCAGGAATATTTTCCAGGGTCCAATTTTTGTGAAAAATTGGAAGCCTAGAATTTAAGTTGAGTGACAACCTATCATGTCACCAAATTTCGTTTCATTCCCTGCAGTCTTTATTTCGTGATGCTGGAACAAAAATTACAGAATTTTAAAACGATTTTCACAAAATCTCAAAATATAATCAAAATATAAATTGCTTGGAACGGATCGAAATCGCAAAATTTTTGAATTCCAAGAAATGTACAGACAAAAGTCTAATTTTATTTATATAGATTAGCACTCGGGTGCTTTTTCTTTCAAGCACGGGATTTTTGTCTACGCGGCGCGCTGTGGTCACTTTTCCGTTTGATTCATGTTTTCTGCAGAGTGATTTGACTTTTCTGACGGAAATATGGACTATCCCTTCGGATGATTTTCAAATACCAGGATTCACTTTGGTCGAACGGATAGACAGTGGTTTCTAAAACAGAAAGCCATCTGGAGTTACGCTTTTATAGAGGAAAACTTGCTATACTATACTTCCTATAAAACTCACTTTATAAAAAGAATATTAAACACTATACCCGTGCCTACACGAGCCAGATCAATGGTGTTCAAATGGTCATTGCGTATATCAAAATAAAGTGAGATTTGCAGTTTTATACGCTAGTCCTCGAATTTCTTATGAAGATAAATTAGACGCTCTATTCGAAACGTTGCTGAAGGAGAATGATTGTAAGACTGTTTTAGTAAGAGATTTTAACAAAGAATTAAATTCCGATCAAGGATCCAATTTCATAACTGAAATGGATACTTTAGATTTTCCAATACGCACTCATCCAAAACATTTCATCACTAGTGGCGAAACAACAATGGATGCAATTTTCAGCAACAAAATTATGCGAACAGGAGTCTATACGCACTTACAGTTATCATTTTCCTCTATATGGCAGAATTGATTGTATAGATTTTTTTTTTTTTTAAGCTGAAATCTTGCAGCCGAGTGCGTAAATAAAATCTGGAAAATTTTCAGATATTTTTTTTTTACTTAAAAAAAAAGTTAACGAAAATTCCCTGATGATTTCGGTGTATTCGGTAGGAATTTTTACTTAAAAATGTCTACTGTGAGGACCCCTCTCTTAGCAGGCTAGGGGACTGAGCCTCCAGTTGCCAACCCTAAATCCAGCCTTGACTATAATTTGTGACAACCTAGACTAGCAGTGTTATAGAATCTGCAAGGCGTTAGGGTGTCTTGGAAAATACGAATGTCTGAAAATGTTTGCTCCCCGGGGTTTTTCTGGTTCGTTTTGGTGTTAAATTACAATTTGTGAAATTTGAAATCTCTAGGTCAACGTTAGAGTTTTCCTGTAAGGCCTTAAAGTTGTTTTTTTTAAATGCGAAAAAGTAAATTTTGTAATAATTTAAAAAGTTTTAAAAACATGTTCCTTCAACTTAAGGAAATAGTTTTTTACTCGTTATAATTTAAAAAAATTATCTATCTATAATATTATAGTGCATATCAAGTGCAATCACAAGAAGAAATGATTAATTTATGCGGAAATTGAAGACAAACAAGCGATGCTACTATGCATTTAAATCAGTCTCCAAACGTTTTTGATCACGTACTTTTTATGATTATTTTATGAAAACAATCATGAAATGTACCCCCTAATTATCTATCTATCTATCTATCTATCTATATATATATATATATTGTATGTGTGTGTGCTTTGTGCTGTTGTTGTGTTCATGTCATGACAACGAAGGTGAGAGTGACAGTGACATTAATAAACAGGATGTATGTGAAGGTTCAACAAATTATGAAACTGTTCGAGACCCAGACTTTTCTGCCCCTTCAACATCATTTCATAATCCTGCTGAAGTTACTATTAAACTTCCGAAAAACTTTTTCAAGAGTCCAAAAATATCTCCAATGGCTGATCGCCTAGGATTTTCACTAAACCAAAGAACTGCTATGGTATTGCAGTAGAAGGTGGAGCAAGCCTGAAAAGCTAGCAATATTCTCCGATCCAAGAGTCCCAGTAACTTTCGAGAAAACTTCAAACCTCCTACATACTATGTGCTGCATTGCGACAGCAAAGTATTAAAAACTCAAAATGCAGAGTTTAGTGCTGTAAAAGTAACGACAAAATGAGTATCCGTATGTATTTGTTACTTAGATGTTCACTATTCGTTACTAAGTATTCGTTGCTCGTTACTTTCGTTACTACTAATAGAATAGGATCATACGCATCCGAATACCAAGGAATCTAAGGGATTACAGATATGTATTCTAATGGTACCAATACAAAGTACATTAAAATCAGACATTAGAAGAAACAGAAAATTTATTTAACATTTCAAAAAGTATAAAACTGAATGTGTAGATGAAATACATAACATCAACCACTAGAATTATAAAATTTACTATGAATTTGCCAGTAGTAGTTTGATACTGCTAGTGCAGCCATCTATGAGCGTATTATTTGCTAGATTATACTGAAAAGAGGAACAATAAAAATAAATATTTAAGAGATTGACATAAAATTTTTGGAAATACCCATAAAGATTGTAAAACAAATCAGTTTAGCAAAAATCAGTGGCAATGTTTCGAAATATTTACAATGTGAATATGAAATAAAAGACGTAAGCATAGCAAAATAGTTTTACAAATTTATAAGAATAGTAAAAATAATAAAATAATCACACTACAAAATTAAATGAGAATATGAAAAAAAAAAAAAATTATTTTGAGCAAAGTTGTACAAAGTTGTATTTAGAGCTTATTTTCTCTGTTTTTACAGATGTTTTTATACACATTTATGGTTATCTATGGTGGCATAGAAATCCCGGGTCGCTCCCAATTTTTTATATATTTTTTAAACAATTACTTAAAAAAAGTGTAAGTTTCCATGCCTTATATTTTTTTTTAGTTGCAAATAATATTTTAAATAATAAAAATGTGTGAATTCGTTTACTTTATAAAAATATTTTTTTTAAAGGTGTATTTAAATAATTTGTTATTTATTAATCATTTCGATTCTAGCTAAAAAAAAAAGAAAAAGTTAAGTTCGCAATCCTGCTTCGGAACCACCCTGAAAGAAAGAATTCTGATTGCACCACTATTTAGTACTAAAATGTTAGAAAGCCCGAAATTAGCACCCCTTACTAACGTGCTTCTCTTATATGTATTGCTCCTCTACAATTATAAGAACACCCCCCTCCCCCCCGCAAAAAAAGAGTTCAACTGCGCATAATAACATACTATACACCGGATCGTATCCCCCCATTGTACGACCCATATCAATAGAGCAGCAGATACTATTCCATCTCCATAACTGTAACGAAACATACGGATTCTTCCAAACCTCATCAAAACGATTCCATTCGGCGCGGCACAAACGAATTGCAACCAGAACATACTACTCCTCAAATACCGAAACTGATTTTTCCCTCCCAACAGCGAGAATCCATAATACTTCCGGTATCTAGTAACGGAAAGGAACATACTATTACTCAAATACCGAAATTCATTTTCTCCCGTTCGAAGTTCGAACCTGGTCGATCCGAAATGCAAACTCGAAAGTCATTTCCCCCCTTGAAACCGCGATCCGATATCCAGTAACCCCAGTAACAAATAACGCCTCGCCTGGCAGTCTGTATTCGAAGTTCGAAGCTGCTCGATCCGAAACATCTTCGGATCGAGTAGTAACGATATCAACCGAAAAGTAACAATTCGTTACTTCGAGTCTGAGTGATTATCCGTATCTTAGTACCGAATACATGCGGTTTGCTTCAGCTCTAGCAGAGTTTGACGAAAGACTAGCTATCTCAATCTCGGGAATACCGGAGTATATGGGGGAAAAGTTGTTAGGGGTGGCAAATATACCTGAAAGTACAAGCAGAAAGAGTTTTTTAATTGACTCAAGAATGGGGTGTATCAGAAAATATAATTGGCCTTTCCTTTGACTCAACTACATTAAATAGTGGATGGATAAATGGGACATGTGTAAGGCTAGAAACACTTTTGGAAAAGAAATTATTTTACCTCGCTTGTTGACACCATGTGTTTGGGTTAATTGAGTCTGCAGTGTGGAAGTCTATTTTCGGGCAATCGATGAGCCCAGATTTTAAAGACTTTCAATCCTAATGAGAAAGTACTTCAAACAATTTAGATAATTTCAAAAAGAGTGAAGTTTGTGACAGAAAGCTAAAATCTTTGAAAGAGGAAGCCATCAAATTCTTAAATTTTTTTTTCGGTAAAAAGAAGGAGCTCTTTCTTCGTGGACACTGTGAGAAATGTGCGGAAGTCTTACTTACAATATTGGGTGAAATTCAACCTCTAGGAATTCACTGACAGAAGCCTGGAGCTTTCCACAAAGCCAGATGGATGATAACAACAATTTAAGGGCAAAAATGTACACATTTAATGAAGCAATTGGGTTATGAATCCAGAAAAAGTTGAAAAAACTGCGTAGAATCTGCATTTTTTCACTCTCTTATTTATATTAAAGTCTGGTTGAATGCTCCAAAAGCTGCAGATGCTCCTGTGAATGACATCATGCTTTCGCATAGTTTGAACAGCTACAAAGCAATCGATACTGAGGTTGCTCAGGCAGCTCTGACAGCCTTAAATCCACACTTGTGGTATTTGGCAGAGGAGACAATACTATTTATCTCTCTTTTCAAAAGATATCTGTAACCGAGAAGAAAAAAA
>JAWZYV010000295.1:0-18327 GCA_038373885.1 Cheiracanthium punctorium
TGGTACGCGTGTAATTCGCAATTTTAAAATCCTTTCAATGATTATTAGCAGTTTCTAGAGGGAATCTTCGGGAAGGGAAAAATAAACTCTAAACGACATTATCGATGACATGAACTATCCTCTAATGGCATTCAAGTCTTTTAAGTTAAGATAATTTACTTAACATATTTTACATATTACATGATCATAATTTGTAAACTAACGTTTTTTAATACCACATACAATATTAGAATTTAAAGTACATTTTGGCATTTGAAGAAGTTTAAAATGCCCATATTACAATCGCAGCTTTTGACGTGCATTGCCGAAGAATGGCCGAGTGGATAAAACCACTGAACATTGGGAGATGGTTGAGGTGTACAGGTCCAGGGTGCTAGCCTTTCGCACGGCTATCGATCTAATCGTCTGGAGTTTGGTGCTGTTCTCTTTACATCTAACGTCAATACGCGTTCGAACCTCTTTAAAAGTCCTCCGCCCATGGCATCACCTACCCCTTAGGCAGATAGCCTCAGTGTATATTTGACATAACTTTTGACTTGTACATTTGATATTCTGCATAACATTTCGCTCATTTGCTGCAACATTGTCATGACTCGAAAATCGTGGTTTTTCAGAAAATGCATTTAAAGCTTTAAATATCATATTATTATTTTAAAACTTCATGCAAGGTTAAAAAAATGGCATGATTTGTTTGAATAACATCTGTTTATGACATGGGCGTGCATTAATGACTGAAATGCATACTACACAGGTCCCCCCAACAGCAGAATTACCCTCAGTTTGATTTATGACGTTTTTGCTGTTAAAGTCTTTTATAAGACGACATAGGAAGAATTGTGATATTATTGTTAATAACAAAAAATCTCATGACAGAACGGCTATCACAAAAATTTGTACTTATGACACTATTATCTTCTCTAGCATCTGAACATAATAAAGGACAACATTACCAAGGACACGGGAATGAAATAATAATTTTTACATTCACTGAATATTTAAATTCTATATTTCTTATAAAGCAAAATGTGTTCTGGAGTATATGGAAAGTATAAAATATAAAAGTAAAAATCTACAAAGTTAAAATGTTCTGGAGTATCTGGAAAGTACAAATATAAAAGTAAAAATCTCAAAGTTAAAATGTTCTGGGGTATTTGAAAAGTACAAAATGTAAAAATACGAATCTGCAAATTTAAAACGGCAGATAAATTTCGGAAAGAAATTGAGAAATACAGACCAAAAAATTATTATTTAATAATATAAATAACAATGTATTAATATTATTCATAAATTTGGCTATCAATTTTAAAACTATTTCCCTCAAATTTCAACAAAATTTTAAATGGCGCTTATTAATTCAATAATAACTGGAGTAGAAGCATGGAGAACTTGAAATTTTCGGGCAGAGTAAAGGTTCTCGGGAAAATATATCCGGAAAAATAGCTTAATATTGGCATACCTCAAAGATTACAATTGCTCATAGAAAGGCTTATAAAATTTTGGAATATGATTTTTCTGTATTAATTCCAGAAGGTCTTGTTTCTTAGTGATTGGTATTTTAGGTTTTGTATTGAATGCGCGTGTCAGTGTAATATTATCCTTAATCTTTTTTTTTTTCGAATTACATCTGCGGTTTTAAAACTGTGATCCTTATAAGATGTTTAAAAAAAAAAGAAGGGTAGGTGATTGGCATTCCACACGGAGAATCTTAACTATCGCTATTTTTATCTGCGACATATTCAGGGGCCCCATTTCAATAGCCAGAGCTTTAATATCAAAGAAATCTTCGAAGCACAATTCTGTAACTTTGAATGACTTTCCAGTTTTTTTATCGGCTCGGATTGCAGCAATAAATGACTCCGGCGTGTACATTGGACCACCCTTCAGTTGTCGTTTCACTTGGCGCTCAATTAATGTGTGCGAAGACTCTCCCTCATTTTGTGTGTGGCCTTTGATCAGGTATTTATGGGTTGTGCTATTTATATTGAGATGAGATACAGTGTAGAGATAGAGTGCAACCATGAACTTATTTTTCTGCTGACCGGCGCAATTATCAGAATAAAAAATGAAGTCTTTATCACCTGAGGCTGCTCTTTCATTCAAAAACCGTAGAACGCATTAACCCAATTCATTAATTCCTCTATGTCCATTGGATTCATCCCAAACAAAACATTCACATTCGTTACTCTTCAGATCTTAAATTGTAAAATTAAATACATTTAATTTAGACATAGTAAAAAACTGAAACATCGCCCTTGGGAATTTGCATAACGGCTTGTAAGTCATACACCGCCACTGCAGCATTGACTTCCTCCGTATCATATTTCTTTTCCTTTCTGGACAAATCTTTCTCCACTAAGTGCTGATCATAACATTCTTTTTGCTTCTCTTTTTCTTCACCCTCATCTTTATTAAAGGAACAACAAGTTTCACATAAATCTTTTTTTGGCGTAAAGAATGAAATATTAAAATCCTCTGTAAAAATACGATAGAACATTACATAGTTTACAAATGGAGTGTTTTTTTCTTTGCAGTCTGCTATATAATCTCTATGAATGTCTGCCATCGATTTACTCCCATCAATAAAATGTTTACCAGTGTTTAATCGTGTGTAGTGACTTTCGATTTTGGGAATGTTTTGCACGAATTTCTTCACACCTTCCTTTAATTCATTATCAATTTTCTTCTGTTTCCCATGCTTCCCTCGGCAATCTTCTTCTAGTAAAACTGATGCGACTTTGTTTTTTTTCTGCTGTACCGTCCGGATAGGACGATCGTATATATCTAACGTGCTTTTAAAAAACATTTTACATACCCGAACTTTCTTATCATTAAGATGAAAATAGAAAGCATTATTATTGTCTCTTTTTTTCCTTTTACCACCGACACGCTCATTCCGATATTTAGGTTGAATAGACTCCATGTTATTCGCAATAAATTGCTGCTGTTTAGCTAAATCACCCAAGTCCCAATATGAAGTAAAAATCTTTATTCGTTCCTCTTCGCTGAACTTTGTGGAGCATTTCAACTTACACTTTTCAGTACACGGTGGTTTCATTTTTCTTTCTTCTCGGACTTTATTGCCAGCAGTGTACATCTTGTATGCTTTTCCACTGTTTCTCAAATTCTTATTAAGATTCCTTATCCAGGTATTCTCATTTCTTTTACGCTTCACCCCTTTCTTAAGTGGACTCGTTAAGATAATCGGGGACGGAGTGGTGTAAAAACTGGAAGTAGTGTTAATGGTCTCGCAGTTAGGTTCGCCATCACTGTCGCTCTTGCTGTTATCCTTGGGTGGTTGATAGGTGGTATCAAAAAGTAAATCATCATTATCCTCAGTAGACGAACTTGAACTTGAGGATAAACCTGATCTCGATCCAATATCTGAGCTTCTCGGAGTATTATTCATAATCTCCAAACTCTTTTCTGATTGGGTGGCAGCTAATACAATCTCTAAAATATAACAATTATGTATTAGAGCGTAGAACTCATTGTTATAAAATGTATTTTAATAAATAAATATATTATATATGTATATTTTACATTAACAAACAAAACATATCTGTGCAAGTAGGATATGACTTTGATATATATAAATAATTATTAACATACCACTTTCTACTAAAGGATCTTCTTTAGAAATCAACAAATCTGTATTCTGCTTTTCAGGAGAAACTGTTGAATGCTTTATCTGCCATTACCCCGTACTTCCGTTTTGCTTTTTCAAAGCGAGTAACAACATATTTACGCCTCCACTATTTGATTCCATTATTTTTCCACTGGAAACAAAATTACACTAAGAAGTAAAAAATAGTCACAGATTCATAGGTAACTGTCGCCAGTCCGTTTGATTGTCATAAAATATTTCATTGCAGTAAGTTATTAGAAAAATACTGACATAAACGAAATAATCCAGAGTAAAGCACGAGTATTAAGGACTATTTAGAGCAAGAGTGTCATAGTAGCACATACTTCTAAAACTTACGATTAAAAAAAGAACATTTTTATTTGTAATAAAGCCTTAAAACTAAATAGTACTGCAATAAACACGATAGCTTTCTGCAAGAATGTCACATCATTCAACAAGTCAAACGTAACTCTTTATAATTTTTACATGCACAACATCATATCTTAAAATAATACATTTTCCATAATAAAGAATAAAATAGAAAGTAATCTTACCTTTTCAGTGATATGGTCACAACACGAAATATGTCCTTGTTCTAAAGAACTTAAATTAAGTTTACAGCAGAACAGCTAATTGCCAACTGAGATAATACAATTGTGCAACTAACACAGTGGAGGAAACGTAGTTGTGCCAAAACAGCACTATCGCCATATCACGGATAATTTTGAAAGCTCAGAAATGACACTTTACTAGTTCAAAGTTCACATCATTGCAATTGTCCCTGTGGTATTAACTCAAAAATCATGATTTTTGAGTTAATACCACAGGGAGGTTTGAGGTTTTAGGAGGTTTGAGGAGGTTGAAGGTTTTAATGACGATGTTGCAGCAAATGGGCGATTTCCCGTCAAAAGACTAAAAATAATTTTTCTTTCAGTAGGCAATAAAATTAAACAAATATTAAACCTGACAATGTTTTTATGGTGAAACAATTGAACGAAAATAAATAAGATAATATACTCTATAATAATACTGTAGTAATAGTAATCTCACATTTTCCCATCCTTCATATTCAACCTGCCTGACCGTTTTTCACTAGGGAGTTTTTAGAGAGATGCGACTAGTAGCGTAGTCGAAGGGAGACGCTCCCCTACTTTTTCGTTTTAGATTGTGCGCCCCCTCCCACTTTCTATTTTCAAGGAGAATACTCAAACTTAATTTTAAGGTTTTAAATTTTTAAATTTTTAATTGAGCGCCAGAAAGGAATCCAAAAGAACCCTTCTGGATACCTTAAGACTTACTTATAATCTCTTTGTAAATGTAAATAGCATAAACACATTATTAATATAATATATTATTAATGTCAACTTAGAAATGAAATTTTGTCAAACTCTCTCTGTTGGTTAAAGGTATCTTTTCTTAAATAGTCGAAAAAGGTATAAAGTTGGACTGCGAGGTGTCAAACACAAATCCAAAAGAAAATCTCTATTTATTCATATAGGATTGTGAACAATGGAGATGGGGAAATTATGTCTTGCGTAAGCTGCTGTTAATTAAAATTACATTTTTTTATAAACACTTAATTAATTTTACCACACAATTGTTAGTAATAATATATATAAATAAAATTAGACTTTTGTCTGTACATTACTTGGAATTAAAAACTTTTGCGATTTCTATCCGTTTCAAGCACCTGGAAATCCAGTATATTAAGGGTGTACTTCGAAAAAATAAAATCTCCCTCACGGTCTAAGTACCCAAATCAGAATAAGCTCATTGCACCAGGGGATCGAAAAAACTCGGTATGATTCTTTCTAAACTGTATTACACGCCGCAATAAAGGAGACAACGATGCCTTTTATAAAACTTTCGAAAAAAACCTTCAACATGGAATTGCACGGCCAAAAAGTTTTGAAAAGTGGCATATCCTGCTAAATTTTCGAATTTTAAGAACTTTTCTGATAGTTTTGCAATTGACACATGTTTATCGTTTATTACAGTGTATAATACAGCTTGTAAAAAGACATTATAAAAATTTTGAAGTGCATTACATAATTAATTTATTTGTATTTATGTACCAAAATCACATGGTTTTTTTTTCGAACTACACCGTTAATAAAGTATTAAAAATGAATAACATAGATAATTTAGCTTATTGATTTTTGAATAATTATATTGAATGAATTCCACACAAGTTACACTTCTTCAAAATTGAGCGCCCCCCACTTTTTTTCTTAGGACTACACCACTGGATGCGACATAAATTACCAAAACTTAAGCAATTAAATAACAAGTGTCTTTTTTTCCTCTATTTCAAAACAATCTACATTTCGTATTATTAAAACGTAATAAAATATCATTTAAATTTCATCCCAATGATATCATCAAATCTATGCGGAAGTTGAGTTAAATAAAGAACCGAAAAAAATCGTTTAAAATATAATCCTGGTTAACATTTAACCCATTTGTACCTGGATACTTTTGCGACTTTCTTCGATTTTTACTGATAACAGAAATAATAGATAAATTTCTGACGTCAACTTCTTGAACAAGGGATGATTTCTTTTAAAATCATTATGCATAAAAATCGAAATATCAACATCCTACTTGGTCATGTTAAAATATTTGGTAGAGTTGAGGCTCGATGCTCATGAATAAAGGCTAAGAAAAATAAATAACGTTTTCGACTAATAGCGAAAATGCCGTCCCAAAAAAGGGAGGCTAGGCATAAATGGGTTAAAAATTCTAAGGAAAGAATTAGGATTTCAATTCA
Source organism: Cheiracanthium punctorium (assembly GCA_038373885.1). Taxonomy (NCBI): domain Eukaryota; kingdom Metazoa; phylum Arthropoda; class Arachnida; order Araneae; family Cheiracanthiidae; genus Cheiracanthium; species Cheiracanthium punctorium. The sequence continues at coordinate 6,396 of JAWZYV010000295.1, forward strand.
ATAAAAACTTTGCACTGCAGGGTGAATCTAAACTCTTGGACAAAATTTCAAGGGGTGACAGTACACATGAAGACAAACAATAATTGCATAGGAACGTAGAGGCGCAAACTTTCCTTCATGTACCTATTAACCCATTTATGCCTAGCGTCCCTTTTTTGGGACGGCATTATCGCTATCAGTCGAAAACGTTATTTATTTTTCCTAGTCTTTATTCACGAGTATTGAACCTCAACTCCAAAAAATATTTTAACATGACCTAGTAGGATGTTGACACTTCAATTTTTATACATAAAGATTTTAAAAGAAATCATCCCTTGTTCAAGAAGTTGACATCAGAAATGTATCTATTACTGCTGATATTGGCGAAAATCGAAGAAAGTCGCAAAAATATCTAGACACAAATGGGTTAATAAGCACTTACGAAGAAATCCTCAAATACTAGCGAACTTTCCGACTATGGTTCTTCAAAAATAAATGGACCTTTTACAGAAAGCACTTGACTAAAATTGATACTTTAGAAATTCCTTTTCATTTTATTGATAAAATTTTCAGAGACAAGCCCATTGTTAATGAAACTGAGTTAAGAAAGTAGACGAACACTTCAGCATTTTTTCCAAAGTTATTATTAAAAGGTACATCAAGGAGGTGCTTGCGACCCTGTGTTCCTATGCAATTATTGTTTGTACTACCACCCCTTAAAGTTTAGCCCAAGAGTTTAGATTAACCTTGTATATATTTTAATGAATTTGCATACTTGCTAGTAAACAACTCCTTGCTAAAAAATATATGGGAAGTGTAATTTTGTATCGATATATATACACAAATATACTAACTTATCAAGTTTTCTTTTGATTTCTATAATTTCTCACGCTTTTCTTCTGTAATCTTATACATTTGAAATGGCTCAGAAATTCGAAACTTTAAAAATTCGATATTAGTATTTGAAAGGAGGGAATATAACAGTAAGTGCAAAATTGTTACCAACAGCCAAAATTATCGGCTTCATTTTTTCAAGCTTTTTTCTTTTTTTTTTATGGGAAAGTACATTATATTATTATTTTTTTCCCCAAATAATATTTTGAATTTAACCATTAATGCAAATACGCAGATGAAATTTTTTAATTTTTTATGGGGGGTAGGGGGTTAAAGGTTGTACTACAACAACAAAAAAAAAACAGAAAAAAAAGCAAGGGGAAAAAGTACAGGCCATTTAGGGAAAATGACCCATACGAAAGATAAGAAGTAAGATGACCGCTTTTTATCGCCCAGCAACTGCTCTTTTCTCCCCTAATTGGATCAAAGAGAATGTATATAAGAGTTTCTTCTTGGGGATTTAAAGGGCGCCCCCTATGCCGGTGCATGAACTAATATCCAGGACGTGAAGCGAGCTTGGCGCTGCTTGCATAGATATAGGAATAGTGAACTAGATTGCACACAAGGGAGGAAACTTGTTGCCAGTGCACTTCCGGAGCAGACGACACGATAGTGGCAGAAAGACGAAAACGTCGCTGCTTACGACTGCTATGCAACAGCATTAATTTACATTTAAATACAGAATTGATGATTCCTTCAGGCATTGAGAATACGCATTCAGAACCAAATTCAACGAAAAAACATTTTGTTATGATATTTTGCTAGATATTTTTAGTTTATTTTTGCTGTTAGATGGTCTAAAAATGTAACACATTAAAATAATCGATTAAATGTTTATTTTTGCACACAAGGAAAACAAAAACTTTTTCTGAACAAAGATGTGAACTGAAATAAAGTATCAATTGTGTATTGGAAGTACTACTGTAAAAGACCGAGGTGTCATAGATCTCGTAAGAGAAAACTACGTTCATATTAAGGGGGGGGGGATTGTGCTTCGTGTTACATTTTAAGAAAATCATAATATTGTGGCATAGTTTGGTGATTAAGTTTGGATCTTTCTTTCCCTCGTAAATGTATTTCTAACGTTCTTGAGATTCAAATACGCCTTCTTCTACTTTTTTTTTTTAAGCAAAAAGGCTATACTTAGGAAATTTTATCATTTTTGAAGTGGGAGTCCAAAACGTGTTTTTTACACGTCCTTTATATCTTAAAAAGAAACCGATTTCCAAAAAGTTATAATGTTATATTCTAATATGTTATAATGTAATAATGTTATAATGTAAATTTCGTGGTTTAGGTGGAGGTCTTGGTTTTCGTTCCTAAAAGTAAATAAAAAAAAACTTTCTCTGTAAAAGAATATTTTAATGTATATAACAGAGTTGCATTAATTTAAATCAATTGATTTTTTAAAATATTACTTGATTGAAATCACTTTATTTTAAATATCAAGTTAATCTACTTCTATGAAATAAAATTTTTTATGTATCTTTTGCTTTTTAAAAATGAATATTTAAAGAAACAGGATACAGAATTAAAAAAAATATATATTTCATTGAATTTGTGTAAGCAGGGGTTGGCCTAGTCACTACTTTTCTAAAATACCTACATTTAGAAACAGTTTTACTAAAATTTGTTAATGGTTTAGCAGTTGTTTAATGTTTCTTTAAATTTAAGATGGCATTCATTATTTACTTAACCATGAAAATATGTAACAGTATGTACACAGTAAAATGCATAACTAGTATAAGATTTGAAATGGATGTTTTTTCTTTATAAAATGAAATATATTCTGAAAGAATCATGTTCACAAAGAAAGAACATAATAAAATGTAGTACATAGTAACACGTTTTTTATTAATTCTACTAGTTTACTTGTTAGATAAAGAGTCTTTATCTGACAATTATCTAATGTTAGATTCAAAGATTGTCAAATAAATATTAAATGTCTGATTATAAACCTAGATCAACTCCAATCAAGCCTGAAGAAGTAATTAAAATACAAACAATCATTAAAACAATTCTGCCAAATCTGTCAATACATAATTATAATTGAATTTAACACATGAATGTCAATTTAACAAAATTTAATAATTGGATTTTTTAAATTTAAATATTAATTATAGCTATATATCAAAATAGATGTACTATGAGTCTTATTTTGTGTATGTGGAAACAAAATATGGAAAGGAAGAAAAAAATGAAAAGGCAATTAAAAAAATAACGATTATCTTTATTTTCGTTTTTACAACAATATGCATTCTGAAATTAAGTACACCCTCCAAAAAAAGTATTCGTGCAAGAGAGAAATTTCCTATATTTTAGATTTGCGAATAAAATCGAGTTTTTGAAAAACGCACAACTTGACAGAATTACGGAAATTCATATTTATACATAGGCTAATTCATATTCTATGATAAATAATTTTTAATATACAAAACCAACGTAGGAAATTTAATCTCTTGCTCGAATACTTTTTTTTGGAGGGTGTATATTATCAATTTCTAAGGCATGAAATATACATATAAAGGCATTATATTAATTACTGTGTACAATAAAAACTTTTTAAAAGCTTTTGCTGTTTCATGCTCTCTGCTTTGGCGGCCGAGAAATCGGCGTCCTTCCTGACTTTCTATGCTGTGCTGATGAAATCGGATTTGCAAGCGTGATCAATGTTCAATCTTCGCACTAGGGATGGACGCGAGACGCGAGAATTCTCGCATTGTCTCGCGAGACGAGACAGGCATTTTTTTTGCGAGACGAGACGCGAGACGAGAAAGAAAATATTTTGCGGAACGAGACGCGAGACGAGACAGAGTCTTGTCTCGCGCAAGAATTCTCGCATTTTCTTCCGTCTCGCATAAATACGATCGGAAAAGCGACAATTTGCCTGAAGCCTCTACCGTTTAACTTGCGTCTCCTTCGTTTTCGGTACTGGTATACTATCAGCACTCTACAATACGCACAAACACGTAACATTTAAAATTAGAACAGACCAGATACAAAACACACAAAGGAGAGGATAAAGAAAGAGGCGGAAAAAAAAAGAAAACAGAGAAGAGTTGAAAGAAAAATAATTGGCAACAGTTTGGCAACTCATTTGACGAAAAAACAGTTTGGCGGGAATGACCGCCGGGATAATACGTAAGTACCAAGAAAAGTCCAGATGTGTTTCTTAAAGTTCGTAAATTTCCAAATCTTACCAATAATATAAATGTGTACGTTTATGTGTTTGGATGTTTTTGACTGAATCACACAAAAATGGTTGGAAAAATTTGTAATGAAGATAGCTTATGCCCTAGATTAACATACAGGCAACCTTTCAAGCATATAGCATAAATAATTCTTTTACAAAGACACTCAAAATAATGCTAATGCATTGCGCTCTATGGAAATTTTGTAGCTACTAAACCGATTTTAAAACTTTTTTCACTAATTGAAAGTCCTAGGCCTATATGGGGAATTCCTCTGTGTGGAATTTTCTAAGGGATCCTAGCCCGTATTTTCGCGGGGTTTTGGAAAAAAAAAACACGGAAAACTGCGAGCGGCTAGGTCGACAGGCGCGACCGGAGTTTGAACCTGGCACCTCCCACCTTCCAGTTTTGAGAGCAGAACCTCTTAGACACTGGGGGGACCCTGAGTGTTATAGGCTACCTTTTATGCATATATCACAAATAGTTCTTTTACAGGGATACTCATAAGAATTACGCTCTATGTGTATCTCTGTAAGTACTGAACCGATTCCAAAACTTTTTTCACTGATAGTAAGCTACACTATTCTTGAGTATTATAGGCTAAAATAGTACCTTTACAGGAACACTCAAAATAATTCTAATACATTACGTTCTATGGGCATCTCTTAATAACCGATTCTAAAACTTTTTCGCTAATAGAAAGCTGCACTATTCCTGATTAACAAAGGCTAAAATTCATGCATAGCATAAATATTTCTTTTACAAGAACACTCAAAACAGTTCGCAAATACTGTCGTAACTGTCTCTATTCGCCAAACGCCTGAAAAAATTCTAAATTTAGTAATTCTGCATACTCTCTTATTTTAAATGAAGTATACTACCATGCATTATACTTCATTTAAAATAAATAAATAGCAAATAATATTTAAATGCAGTTTCTTTAGTTGCAAACATATTTGTTATTCACACATGCTTCGTTTCTCTCGGGAGTTAATTCTAAAGCCGACGCAGACGAAGTCGCGGGTAGCCGCTAGTTAAAATATAAATGAGAAACTGACCCCAACCTGTGACAGGCGGGGGGGCAAGCGGGGACAAGCCATGGCAACAACAACACCGGCCACGGAAGCTTCCGCTGACGTCACGACCTCCGTCCTAGCAGTCTCAGGCGAATCGGCTTTTAGAATCTTTAAAACGTTTATATTTTCAATGGTTTTAAAGATGCTATCTAATTCTTAAACTGAGATGACATGGCAAGTTACTGAAATAACATTAAATGATATAATTCTGAATTGAAATTGCAAAATATTTATGAACAAGCTATAATGCTTTTAAGTAATTTATCTATAATATATACTAGTGTACATTTTCTGAAAAGTTTAGGTATTATGTCTTCTACACCTTCCATTAATTATTTAATTAAAAAAACACACGAATTTATGCTTAAAAAAGAAAAATAAAGACACACTAAGAAGGAAAATAAAGAAAAGTATTTTATTTAAATTTACAAAAATACATTTAAAGATAATGAAAGCGATCTTATTCATGATTATAAATGTTATAATCCAGTTATACTCTTAACCAGTTACAGTAAAACCTAAATTAATAGAATAAATATAAATTATTTTCTTTCTAATTATCTTAAAGAAATTATAATAATAAACATAATAAAAGCACTTTATTAGTATTTTTAAGGCTTTATAAAGAATTAAATATTATTTACATTTAGAGCAATATATTTTTTCACAATTTGCGCACAGCATGTATATCCTTAAAGTACATGTATAACAATATAAATGAAAAATATTAAAATAAATCCAACCTTTATTTTACCGAAGAACACATATTAAACATTGATCAATTCTAGCACAGTTAAAAACTCTTGACATATAAACTATTTTTATCGTAGCTAAACCAAAATTAAATGTATATGTACATGTAAATATATCTTTAAACGCTTTTGTTTTCCCAAAACTGGCAATAGTACTTGAGCAAAATAATCATTATTACTTCACTGAATAAATTTATATATTTAAGTAGCCATTTAATATAATTCAGACACATGAAACAGCGTAAGAACAAATCCAATCTTTTCTGAAGAAAACGTAAAACTAATCCTTTAAATTGCACATATACCTATGTTTTATTAGTGCAGGAATTTAGAATAATACTGAGACAGATGAAATCTATTTACATTTTCGATTTATCAGATAACTTCATCTGCTCTAGAATGAACTGTTTATTGTTATAAACCTCATTTTCCTCATTTTTAATGATGCATTTTTCTCATAGTTTCAAACAATTCTCTTTATCATTTAATACGGACTCATGTAAAGCATTTTCTTCGAGGTTTTTTACTGCACTTAGTAAATTTTCAAGGGTACTCCATCGTACAAGAAGGTCTTCGGGGTGATTTAAAATGCTTTTAAATTTAGTAAGAGGAACAGCTGTATCACCATAAAAGATATTTACACTGATATCACTATTGATTTTTATGCTTGATATAATAGTTGGAGCCGAAACAAAATTAATATTTAACAAAAAAACTTCATTAGCATTATTTATCAGAACAGGCTTTAAATGCAAATTAAATTTATCGACTTTTATCTCAATCTCTTTCTGCATATCATTGAAGCTTTTGATTTTATCACCATCTAAAATTTTCTGATAGTTTGCATCAGCCAATTTTGGTAGCTTTTCAGTTCTACTTGGTCTTGAAGGAATTTTATTTTCCGTCAGGTATTTTGGGCAGTTTTTAAATATTGAAGGATGAGCACCATCTCTCAGTTGTGGACATTTCCTTGGAATTTTTAAAATTTTACCTTCTCTATCAGGTATTTCATCAATCTTTATAAATATCAGATTCCACAAAATGCTCTGCACACACGACACTTCTAGCGGATGGTGACCAGTCTTTACGCAGAATTTTCTTTATCCACAGATTTTTTTCGTTTTCCCCTTTAGGAAATTTAAATACTGATATATATCTGCCAGTTTTGTCATAATTCGACGAGCAACTAGGCACACAACAACAATCTGGCATTTTTAATTTAAAAAGATTTTAAAAATCGCAAACAACGTGGTCTCTTATGAAACAATAACACAAACGGGACTGCTAGCCTTCTAGGCATCCCTAGCTCCCGAGAAGCAAAGGACGGAAATAGTGACGTCACGTCACGTGACCCGCGTAGCTTCCTTGGCCGGTGTTATTGTCGCCATGGACAAGCACCGGGAGACATTCTAAATGGATCGCCAAAATCAGTTATAGTTTCTTGGGATGGGGCGCGGCTCCATCCGGTTACGTGCTCCTAGCGTACGTGCTCATAGCGTACACCCCATCAAGCGTGCTTCTAGCGTACATGTGGTGCTCGTAGCGTACATCTTCCCCGCCACCTGTTTTCACCACAGTAATAATTGAAAAGAAGAAATAAAAAGGCAAATCCAGCTAAATATAGATCTACTTTAGTAGCGGCCATTATAGTCCACAAAATCGTAGATTTCATTACTACTATTTATTTTGAACAAATAAGGTGAAGTTTAAAATCAAGTCAAGAAAAAGTCACTGTAGGTTTTTTTTTTTTTTTTTTTAAGGAACTGTTTTACGGCCGATTCCCAATTATAATGAAGTGTTTAAAATAAAAAATTGTATCAAGCGGCGTATATTTCAGAATGTCTTTTAGGATGTTCGAATGCTGGATAGAGCTTCAAATATTAAAAACAGTGCTGGCTATAAAACATTAAAGTAAAACAAAAGGTATCTCAGACGCAAAAAGAGGCATTTTTCTGTTTAGTAATATTTTTAGTATAGTAATATTTTTTTATAGACATAAATGTCGAATACGTGACTGCGGCTTTTCTAGAGCAAAAATATTTTTAGAATTTTTGTCTGCTTCAAAATGGGGGTGAAACTATTATGCGAGGGCGACTATTACGCAAATAAACTCGTTATGTTTAATTATAAAAAAATAAATAAATAATAACGAAATAATTTTGTTTTCTTTCTTTCATTTATTCTGAAATATCGTTAAAAGATCCGCTAAAAAAATGCGGATCCGGATATTTTTTTTTCATCCACGGATACGGATACGGATATCCGGAACACCTCTAAAAATAATCATATATCGATGTCTTTCAGTGTCCAGAATCCCCCTCCTCCACCCAACCCCCAAAACCTACTGAATTGCTACGTTACTGCGCTGGATCGGATTGAGGGAGACCTAGCGTTGAGCTATGGATTATTATTACTGGTTTTCTTTTTATAAGTGCAAGAGTTTATTCTGATTCATGGTAATTTTTCTTGTTAGCTCTTTGTTTTTAAATAATAAATTTTAAAATAAGGAAGATTTATAAGTATATATATTTATATAATATTTTTATTTCTGAAAATAATCAATTTAAACATTGGTATTCTTATTTTAAGGATGCCTTTTTAAAAATTAAGTTATGGTATTAATAAGTCAAAAAGAACTTTTTAAAAATACTTTTTAAATTAAATGTTAGTGTAATTGTAATGTTTTTAGACAACTTTTTAAATGCTGAAAAAAAAACAGCAAGACTTTTTGAAGGAAACTGGCTGAAAATGATTTAAAATTCATTTCTTAAAATGTAAAATATTGGGTATATATAAGTGATTAAAATTAATAGTTAATTAGCTTTGTTTGAATAGTTTTAATAATTATATGTTTACTATTTTTGATATTGAAAAGCTTATTGTCCCTCACAGACTTTGATTGAACATCTGGAAGCCTTCTGATGAGAAAGCTTAAACTTTCTACATCACCTCATTAATGCAAGGGTGTATATTTTATTTATTGGGAATTTGTGTAAGAGGGCTGTATAAAACGTAAAAGTTTGTATTTACTTACATTTAATTTCCTGAAAATTTTATTCGACACCATAAAGTAACTTTGTAATTAATTATATATGTCTAAGATCAATATTTAAAGAAGAAAACCCTAGGTCAGTGCTTGTAAGACACCCTCTCTAATAGGGTATAGGGCTGGAAGAAATAATGATTTTTATTTAATATTAAAACTATAAAACTTTTTACTTTCAGTGCAGGGTTGGAAAAAAAAACCGGTTTATTTGAAAAAAAAACCAAAAAACCGGGTTTTTTTTGGTTTAAACCAGGTTATTTTGGTTTAAACCAGGTTTTTTTTAAAAATCCTTTTATAATTACCTGTTACATACTTATAAATAAAATTAATTATAAAATATTCAAATAACAATTAGCATTCCTTCTGAAAGTAATTAAAAAAGAAAATAAACAATTGTTGCTATACTTATGTGGACATTGAAATCATTCAATTTTAATATTTTATTTAGAGATGCTATTTTTTATATTTAGTATATAATATAATACAATAATAATTGTTTACTACATTTTACGTGGAATCTTGCACTTAGATTCATCAGTGATAATGGTGATAAGCTGTTCAAAATGATATTTTTAACGTTTAAAAATAAGTTGTTAAATCACAAAACCTCTATTTTAGAAACAAATTAAAAATGCAGCCTATAATTTAAGTTTCATTAATAATTTTTAATAATGATAAAACAGTAAGGTATCTATTAGATTGATATAAAAACTTATTGTTGATACTTATAAGGATAATTTTAAAAGATATCGGAAAATATTCTATCTGTAGTATTCGGAATTTTAAATTATTCTTTAAAAAAAAAACCAATTGGTTTTTTTGAGCAAAAACCCATTTGGTTTAAACCGTGGTTTAAACCAGTCGGTTTAAACCATGCCAACCCTGTTTCAGTGTAAGTTATCATGTGAGTTATTTTGATTTTGTGTTTAAGGCAGATCTACATGAGGGCTGCCTGCTTAATTAAGGCATGCCTTGAGCGGAGAACTTTTTGAGGGGTTCTAGCGCTTATTCAGGTTACAACTACTGAAAACAGTCGCGCTGTAGGCCAGAACCCTAGATCTACATACTTCAGCCCTTTACCAAATTGCCATTAAATTAGTAAAAAGTATTCATATTATAATGTAAAAAGTTAAAAATAATTTTTTTAAGCTTTATAAGATAAATTTATATCTTATAAAGATCTTTCTCTTCTTTATAAAACTTACAACTTGTTAAACTTTTAAGATTAAAAAAAAAAAAAAAAAAAAAAAACTGGCTGAAATATGCAAGAATAGTAATAGTAGATGGATAAATTATCGAATATTGAATTTTATATATGAACAAAATAAAGCAAGGTAAAAAAAGATAAAATAAATATATTATAACAATTAATATAACTTCATGTAAATCCGTGAGAATTACTTAATTCAGAAAAGTGAAATTGTTTTTCACTTTTGTTCAACAAATAAAACTTTTTTTTAAATAAAATAATTTATAGAGCATTAAAAAATAAAATTAAATGAATAGATATTTAAAGAAACACCATTATTTAGAAAGATTTCAAAACCAGTACAACAGATTGGGAATGAAATTGTTTAAACCAAGCGCTTAAAAAATAACCTTGTTTAAGTTAAACCTGAAACTTCACCCTGACGGTGAAGATTTTTTTAAATAATATTTTATCAAGACCCAGACTGGAGTTCCTTTTCGCATTAGTAAATGGGATGGTTAAAATGACAAAGATTTTGAGACGAAGTTTTTTTTTTTTAATTATTTTTTTTTTGGGGGGGGGGGAACATTGCGCCCTGTAACACCCCCCAATTTTTAAGCTGTTTCTTTTAAATTTTACAAGAAATGATTGTTTAATTGATTTTGCAACGAAGTTTGGGAGCACACGGGGATACGTTTCCCCCACCCCCGATGCTACGCCTAAAAGGGAAGTTTATTAAAAATTTCAAACAAATATTTATTTTTAAAAAAATTGAGACTTTTATTTTGGGGGGTGGTGGCATTTATTATTATTATTATTATTATTATTACTTTTTTTTTTAAGCGGAAACCAAAAGCTTTCTAGGAAAGCCCCCCCCCCCTTAGCGCCTACCGAATTATGGCCTGGTAAACAAAGTACATTAAACCTCATAATTCAACTGAATACCCCATTCCACCCCCCATTTTCTGCAAAACAAAAGAAATTTATAAATTATTACACAAATATCTTTTCAGGTAGCATTTTATCCAGCGGCGTTTTTTCCAAGCATCCATTTTTCTCCAGAGGCATTGATTAAAGTGGAAATTGCAGCCTGAAATTTGTGCCTGTGGAAAAACCTCTATAGATGCCTGGATTGCAGACGTTTCAAAGTCTAATTTAATTATTTTCGGCTGCCACTCGGGATATTTTTTCTTAATTTCACTCAGCATTGTGAAATAGGTGATTTCCTGTTTATCTGGCAGTAAAGCGAAGATTACAGGTACAACAACCGTTTCCGTTATAGTGCTGCCAAAATCCACATGGATGGTGTATAGTTGGCAAAACTGTTCAGGGCAACTTTTAAAAGTCCCATCAAAAAAAAATATTTCACCGTTTTTAAGCAAGTCTGGAGTATTTTCTACGCCGAATACTAGTATCCTCCTCTGATTTTCATACTGCGTGTCTACGAGAAGAAAACTCTCACCATTATGCAGTCTGAGAATTTCAGATGTTAAATTAATGTCTTTTGCATCTTTTGGGTTTTGAGTTGTACCCAAGGTTTCTCTTCTTTCTTTGCACAAGCGACTTTTCACATTTCTATATGCTGGTGTAGCAGCCACTAAATCCAATCCTTGGTCGTATATAGAAGATATCTCCTGATTGAATATTTCTGAGACTGGAACAGAGCACTCGCCTCTCACTCTTTTTCTGCAGATTTCCAACTTTTTTTTTTACTTCTATTTCTGCAACATTTGGAATGCAGGAATGGTGCTCTTTGCTCAGAACTTGGTTATTTAAGTCAGTCTTCACTTTGCCCGTACAACCCG
>JAWZYV010000296.1:0-20456 GCA_038373885.1 Cheiracanthium punctorium
GTAAAATATATTTCTTCTGTGGCAGTTTTGTCTCAGAGTAATTTGTCTTACTCTCTCTAACCTCGTAATCTCTTGAACAATGACACAAGAGTTTATAACTTTCTGCTTTCTATATTTCTGCCAGTATGTTAATTCCATTTTTTGTACTACTACAATGCAAACGAAATTTTGCGCGGTTAGTAAAAACCCATCAATGACGGATGGGTACATCAGCTAGTAAAGTGATATAGAATGATATTCTTCGGAATATTTTTTAACAATTCTTTTACTAATATGAAATGTATTTTTCAAATTCGAGACAAAACGCCGCCCCGGACAGGGGTCCGGTTTGTCCGGCCCTAGGGCCGCCCCTGGAAACATTGAACTAAAATATAAGGAAGATGAGGTGTCTGCGCTTAAAAAAAAGAACTAACTCTCCGAAGGAACTAAAACAATTCCAAAGGATTTAAAACCGGGACAAGTTTGTTTCGGATTTTATATAGCAAATAGCAAGTCCGAGGTTTGACTCAAAACTTCGTAGTTTCATTCTAATTTATGAGTGAAATTTAACAATTAGTTTCTTATAGGTATACTCATATTTCCATAAAACTCTCAATTTAATAAATCTCCATGCCAAAAGTTTGATTTGAAGCGTATAAATCTCTTATTTGACACTATTGCACAAAATATTTTTACAAATATTAATCAGTGTAACTGATTACTTACCTATAAGAATGTCACCATTTATGTCATTTTCATTTTTTAGAAGTATGTTGAGAAACTTCGTGGATGATCTTCCGATTAAAAATATAGTTTTCGATTTCAGACCATGAACCTGCAGTTTCCATCCTTCAGTGTCAGCCCACGATTTTCGAATAGCCTCTCTTCGTTCAAAATTCTCTGGAGCAGAGGCTATCAGAATCAGAAGATAAGGCTTACTTTGACAATAAGGATAGTCTTCGAATAATGCTTCAACGACATCATCATACTTCCATGGTGTCTTAGTTTGACGAGTATTTGCTATTGGCATCGCAGCTTTCTGAGAGGGTATTCTGGGTGATTGATCTGATTTGTTGACATCAAGCACGAGACTGTAATCAGCTTTTTGGCGTGGATTTTTCTGAAGCAAACCTCTTACCCCAAGAATTCTACGAACCTCAATTAGCATGAAAGAAATCATCGTCATTATTGCCAAAGACAATATGATCCATGCGATGGCTTTTCGTGGGATCATGCAGATTGCATTATTGCTCATTCGAGCGTAGCGTTTCATATTGATTCGAATGATTATTAATTGTTTGTCACTATTATAACTTATCTATTTATTATTTGATTAACTGCTATATTACACGTTTTATGATGATATGGTGGATTCTTTTACATTATCCAGAAATAAATTTCTGAAATGTGTTTTCTTCGTGGGATTTTTTTTCTTTGTCAGTTGCATAGGAAGAAAAGGGGTTAAAATTATAGAATTTCTTGTTTATATTTTATGAAATACTAATGGTTTTAGAAGGGGGGGGGAATGTTTCAAGCCAGTGTTACTTTATCGGTTTTTCGATCGAATTTGTTTCAATCATAATCTTTGAAAAACATGGTTTGATGATCAGAATTATAGCATTTTCATTTCTTTGACACCAGGCTTTGACTAATGTTAAATATTCCTATTTATTTAAAAACCAGTTTTATGTAAAAACTTTTTAAGCATTTAGCGGGAAAAGTACTCACTTGTCAAAATTGAACTTTCTTAATTCAAAAATTTCACTTTACTATTTAACGGATGGAAAGCTCACCAGCTACTTCGAAAACCTCCACACAAACCTTCTTTGCTTTAACAAATGTGAAAGAAGTAAATTTTTATCTAGTTTTATTCTATTTATTTTTTCAAGAAATTGCATATGTTTCCTTTATACTTCTTTTTATTTAATTCAGCTTCTTGACCTTACTTCACTGTCTTCCCTCTTATGGCAATAAGCCGAATTGAAACTGTCTTCAGATATCCGCTTTTACTTCTTGAAAAATTTATGCTATGCTTTTTAGGTGAATACGCATTGGAAATAATAAACTCTGCTTTAAAGTTTCCGCCAAAGTTATTAACATCTTTATTCTGTTTCAAATATAGCTAATCTAGTGCTAACAAACTGATACATGTTACAAACTTTTTTCCTTTAATGATTTTTTTATGAAATATTTTCGTTATTTGTTAATTTTTGACATGTTTAATTCTAGTTGTTGTGCCATTATTTTATTTTCGACTTTATTTTTATTGTTTTTCTCCCTAGCTTAAAAATGTTCTAAAATTTTAATCTGAAATGTTACACTTTGAGTGGTACAGTATCCAGAAAAATATTTTTCTCAGACACATGAATAAACATATTAGTGATATAATGCAGACTGTGAGTAGCATCTTAGCTGCAGCAAATAAATAAATAAATATAGAAGACTTTAACAATAATTATGCAAATGACTCGTTTTTATAATAGGATATTGTGTATAAATAACAGGTGGCTCTCTTCGAATATTTAATTAATCACATGTAAGAAGGTCAAAGTCCTATCGCATCTTATCATTACTTTTAACGCATAAATTGTGTAATAAGCATAGTATATTTTATTCCTTATATTTATTACGTAATTTTAGTTACGAATTTATTTATAAAAAATTAATTTTCATTCGTAATTAGAGAGAACCATAAGAAATAAAGTTTAAAAATAAAGTTCATTTCTTCCATAGTGCATTCAAGAAGGAATCAATTCTTCCACTATTATGCTCCAAGACTTAAATACCATTTATTATAACTCTTTTATAAGAAATATAAATGATGATTTTATACGAAATACACATCTTGAATAATTATGTTCATTAAAATAATTGCATGAATCTTTCAGATTTCAGTAGGACATAATAAGGATTCAATAATTTAGTTCACTTTTTTTCTCCGAAGTCATGTTAATACTTACATAAAAGCCATTATATACTTCAGTTGTTCACTTGTATTTTTAGAAAAGTTTTTGACGTAAAAGATTTTCCCATAAAAACTCTGATAAACACAAAAAATATTCATTGATATTCCTAATTAGTATACCAAACCCCTGAAATGAGAAGAGAAAAAAAAAAGTGGGGCAGTAAAAATACCTTAGTTTGTCATGTCAACATATATTTTACTAGGAGTTTGTGCATCTTGTATTTGACTTCTAATATGAAAATGTTATAATATAAACGATGATCAGATAATGCATGTTTTTATAACTTCCTAAAATATGATTACATTTCTTATTATATTAGATTGATCTACTTATATGGAAATTAATCAAAAATCTGTTAAGTTTTTTAAAATTATTATTTTATATCTAAATTGACATTTAAAAAATAGCAGTCAAATTGTTATTTTTAACCAATTGTTTCACTTTGACTTTCATATCATATATTGTTATCAAATCTCACAATTTGATGATAGCTTATCACATTTTATGTTACTCATCTATTCATATAGATATCTAGAAAAACTCACAATAAAAATTTTCTATTTTAAAATGAGCATCCACATAATCCATTTGATTGATATTTTCAGTCGCTTATGTAATTACGTCAGTTTTATCAATTAGGTCATCAAGACAAGTTTTTGGAATATCATAAATCCTTATTCATTTCTAAACAATTCCAAGAGCTTGAAACATTGGCAAAAAATCCTACAGTGCAGACAGACTGTTATTGAAGAACACTGAGATCACACTGCATTTTTCACATGTAGGTCGTGTTATATCGGCACGTGTGTAACAGATCGGAGATTTTTCACTTTTATGAGAGAAATTCTAATTGCCTTACACTGCACTCCACTGAAGCTCTACAAGAAGCCGTATATATATGCCGGAGATTTAACTGTTGAATAGAAAGGTTTTTGTGTCGACAACGATATGTGAAACTATACAGCTGGCTCTCTGTTTAACGACGAATTCACAGTCCCGGAACGTCCGATGTAAAAACCCAATTTCATTGTATCGTTTGTTTGTATTCTTTTCTTAATATAACTTAAAATAATTATTTGTTAATAAAATAATGAATAAAAATAACATTTTTAAGCACGCCAATACATTAAGAAATATATTGACTCTCCTAAGCTTGTATAGTGTGAAGGGAAATGTTATTTTTTCAGATTCTTTTTAAGGACGATGTTTCACGGTTCCTTGAAAGTTGTTAAACAGAGAGCCAACTGTATATTGCCTCGTTTAATTCGGGATTTCTCAACCTTTTTCTCTGAAGGAGTAAGGTGGTCTTTTTAAGTTTTATAACGAGTATTTTGCGCAAACCTTAGTCTAGAGAATGTAAAGCTAAGGTAACGAGCTATATTTCTTTATGGAGCACTCGACACCTTAGCAATTCTGAAAAACCCTGGTTTATTTATAATGCTATGGTAGTTAACGCACTATTCTCTACGATTATGGGCCAGGGTTTGACTCCCGGCTTGGGCTTGGTTGTTAATCTGTCCTTTCCATTTTCGTCCATTCATGTCTATTGTTCCTTCATAAGGTTTTAGATTGGCCCACCTATTGGGCGCCCCAGTAATAAAGAAGCCCACCCAGTTGGCATTAGTAGTGACAAAGGCCTCTTTCAAGTGCCCGTCCGAGAGGCGAGGAGGGGGGGGGGGTCGAGTATTTTTCTTTGCAATAATTCTGTTATAAACTAAGGTAACCAAACGTCCCCAATTTCTGCAATTTTTCGATTTGCCCTCAAAATGTGAAAAAGCAATTGGGGATAATTTTTAAGTGTTACGTTTTTTTTCAATTAGATTACTGCTAATTATTTTATTAATTATAAAATGTCCCAATTTTGTTTCAGAAATGGGCACTTGTCCCCGATTCTATGTTAAAAAATCTGGTCACCTTATTCTAAACAGAAAATATTTAAAGCTTCGGTTCGTCTGTCTGCTCCAGCTCTGATTTCCTTGAATGTGTTTATATTGTCAATTCATAGGTAAGTTCTTAACAGTCAGTTCTACCATATAATCAAGGTGGGTCAAAATCTATTCACTGTTTTCACGCTATCGACCAAAGTACTTTTGCACTGCATTATTGAAATATTTTTTCAGTTTATCACGCCTATTCTGTTTTTAAAGACTTCAGTTATTGTAATATTAAAGTATAATTATGTATATATTTTCTGATACAATGTTGCTGTGCATAATCTGAAATCTGACAGCTGAATTTGCGCACAATGAAGCTCTCCAATCTTATCTCGTAAAATGATGCAGCTTGCTAAACCCCTGCCCCAGTCCAAACTTTACTTTTTGCCCTCTGTTCAGGTAAGCCAAAAATAATTTTAAAAAGAAAAACTATTTATGTATCTGGAGCTAAGTGGTTACAGCAATGACTTGTACCCTAACGTACCACGCTTTTTTATTTTCATTATTATATAGCAACTAATAGCGTATTTCTCCATAAGGTATATTCTAAACGTAAGGTACTGTATTTTTACACGCGTAAAATTAATTTTTGAGAATAAGAAATGAAAAGTGGAAATACGACTTATAGTCAAGGAGGTTTAACCGGGGCCTTCGCAATTAGTAACGGGCCTGCGCGTGTATTTTGATGAGCCATCCAAAGAGGCCTGCGGATGCTCGAGTCTTCACTTATACATCAGGCATTTCTTAAGCTTCCCAGTGCTTTCAAACGTTATTTAATGTAGTTTTAAGTAGTAATTGTGTTACTAATTCAAGTACGAACTCATGATTAATTTGTTTGCTATGATACATATTTACATAAAGAAAATAGATGCATATAATTTGAAGGAAAAACAAAGTAGCGCTTACTCTCATGATTCACGATTGCTTATTTTAGTTTCAAGTGGATATTTAATATACTTTAAAATAAATAAATACACAAATGAGAAAGACAATTTTATAATGAATATTTCATGAACGTAGTCGTATTTCCTTCGTTTTTTTAAACAATTCAAGATTAATCTTTAACAATGATGTATTAAAGCCCATTTCAGTGTTTTCGGGATGTCCTGTATATTGGAGAAAATTGATAAAATACGCTCTATAGCGCGATCCCTGAATTAATTATTCTTTAATAAAGACATTTCATGTAGTATATATTATTCTTTTGTCGCTTTCTCAATCGAACCTCGGAATCGAGCAAGCATAATGAACGCTTGTACAAAATATTAACTACATTTGAAGTTTCTGTATTGTTACGAAAATCGCCAAATGGGTGTATTTCAAAAGAGTTCAAACAGCACAGTAAACAAAAATAACACTTTATTTTATGGCTCGCAGCTCAACAGCTCAAAATAATACAAGAAACTTTAGCATACGCTAACTAAAATCACAAATAAGCATAACAGAATCAACCGTGCGTTTCAAAGTCTTTCACTCAACTGAACTCCCCGGAGAGAGATCCTAGCGCTTTTATAGAGATGATGACGTCACCAGAATCTCCGAGAATTTTCTGGAACAATCTTATCAAATTGAAATATGGTCTCGAGACATGAATTTTCTAGAAGCCACCATTTGTCGCCAAGGTCGCTAAATCCGTCGCCAAGATGATCGCCAAGTTTGTCGCCAAGACTACATGGGTTACCATTATCAGAGGACCGCTATTATGCCTGCAAAACTAGTTTCACGGCGGCACATGCAATACGGGAGCAAATTAAGTTATTATTTTCGCAACACTGCTCCCCTCTTTAAAAAAACTGACGACCCGGCAGTCTAATCACACAACATTATGACCAGTAGCACCATATGGAGCTAAACGATTAATGTGGACGACTCTCGGTTTTGAATTGGGCGACTTCTGGACTCTGTAGATAACGTCGTTCAATTTCTTGACAACTATATAAGGTCCTTCCCAGTTCTGTTGCAACTTAGGACTCAGACCTCTCCTTCGTTTTGGGTTATACAGCCAAACTTGATCACCCTCCTTAAATTGGTGATTCGTTGCTTTGGCATCGTAACGAATCTTCATTCGGTCACTCGCCAAATTGATTCGCTCTCTGGCAAACGAATGAACTCTTTCTAATCGTGCTTCTAAATTACTCATGTAATCATTTCGTGAGGAGGGCGTATCACATGGTCGTCCAAAAACAATATCACTGGGTAATCGAAGAGAATGGCCGAACAACATCTCTGATGGAGAATATCCGGTCGTCTCATGAACCGCACTTCTGAAAGCCAGGAGGAAGAGTGGCAAATACGTATCCCAGTCGATTTGATTCTTCGAAACAAATATTGAAAGATGATTCAAAATTGTTCGATTGTGCCTCTCGACGATGCCATCGGACTCGGGATGTAACGGTGTTGTTCGAGTCTTTGTGATTCCCAAATATTCGCAGAGTTCCGAAAATAGTGCTGAATTAAAATTTGTACCTTGATCCGAATGTAACATCATAGGCACTCCGTAATAAGAGATCCAGTTTCTGATCAGTTCTTCAGCTACCATTGAAGCTTCCTGATTTGGGATGGCAATCGCTTCTGGCCATTTGGTAAAGTAATCCATCAGGACTAAGACATATCGATTGCCTTTCGATGTTGTAGGCAGGGGTCCTAGGATATCCAAAGCCACTCTTTCGAAAGGCGCGCCAACGTTATAGCGCTGCAAACGACCCTTGGTTTTAATTTTAGGTCCTTTCCGGGCACCGCAATCGTGGCATTCTCTACACCATTTTTCCACATCGGCGCGAAGTCGATCCCAATAAAATCGCTCCCTGATTTTATTTAACGTCTTCATCACTCCAAAATGTCCCCCACTTGCACTATCATGAATCTCCAGCAGAACCTCTGGAATTCTGCTACGTGGGAGAATTAATTGCCATCGGCTTGATCTTCCGTCATCGCTCTCCCATTTCCGATATAAAACACCGTCCTTAAGATGTAAAGAATCCCAAAGAGCCCAGTATCGCTTTGTAGCGGGACTCTTTGGCGCGATCTCTTGCCAAGACGGCCGATCCGCGGAATTTAGCTTCTTCTCCAAAATTGGCCTAATATTGGAATCTTCTAACTGTGCTCTCTACTTCACTCGAAGCCCAACGATCCACAGTCGTTGCAGTCAAAACCTTTGCGAAAATATCCGTCTCCGTCCCGTACTTTTTCTCGGCGTTCACGCAGTGTTTACAGTCCCCTTTACAAGGTCGTCTGGAGAGAGCGTCTGCATTTCCGTGCGAAGTTCCTTTGCGATGCTGGATTTCGAACTCATACTCCTGCAGCCTTTGGATCCAGCGAGCTATCTGACCTTCAGGTTCTTTAAAATTCAAAAGCCATCTTAAGGAAGCATGATCAGTCCGGAGAAGAAATTTCCGTCCATAGAGGTAGTGATGGAAATGCTCAATAGATTTGATAATAGCCAGTAATTCCTTACGAGTGACACAATAATTCCTCTCTGGCTTACCCAAGCTCTTGCTGAAGTAAGCTATGACACTTTCACCGTTTTCTGTTTTCTGCGAAAGCACGGCTCCTATCCCTTCATTACTGGCATCTGTATCCAAGATAAAGTCTCTGTCAGTCCGGGGATATGTCAAAATAGGAGACGTCGTTAACGCCTGCTTTAAACTGATGAACGATTTCTCGCATTCTTCTGTCCAATTAAAACTTGCTTGGGTTTCAGTCAATTTATGTAAATGTCTCGCTATTGTTGAGAAATTTCTTACAAAACGGCGATAATAGGTGCACAGTCCGAGAAAACTTCTCAGTTCATGTACCGTTTCCGGACGATGCCAATCGACAACCGCTTTAACTTTTTGTGGATCAGTCTTAACTCCGTCTTCAGAAATAACGTGACCAAGATAAGTAACTTCTTTACGTAAAAATTTGCATTTATTTGGGTTTAGTTTAAGGTTAGCATTTTGTAATCTAAGAAACACTTTACGAATATTATTTAAATGTTCTTCAAACGTTTTGCCCACTATAATAATGTCATCTAAGTATACTAAGCAGGCCTCAGACGAAAGTCCACGTAATACCGTTTCCATTAGTCTTTCAAAAGTAGCGGGGGCATTGCAAAGACCGAAAGGCATTAACTTAAAGTGCCAGAGTCCTTGTCCGGTGGTAAAAGCTGTCTTTTCTTTATCTTCAGGTCGGATTTCGACTTGCCAATACCTGCTCTTTAAGTCCAACGTAGAGAACCACTGGCTTCCATTCAAAGCATCTAAAGTGTCATCTATTCGCGGGAGGGGGTAGCAGTCTTTCCTCGTAATATCGTTCAGTTTCCGATAGTCGACACAGAAACGTGTCGATCCCTCCTTCTTTTTAACAAGAACGATTGGTGACGCCCAAGGTCCCGACGATTCCTCTATTATGTCACAGTCCACCATTTCTTTAATCAGGCGTTCAGCTTCCTCTTTCTTTGCAAGAGGCAAACGCCTTGGATACTGCTTGATTGGTGGATGATCACCCGTATTAATTTTATGTTGTGTCACATTACAGTGGCCCACATCAGCGTCACCGGTAGAGAATAAGTTTTGGAATTTCTGGAGTAATTTTTGCACTGCTATTCGCTGCTCCTTACTAAGTCCTTCAAGATTCTCCAGCATTAGTTGAAAATGATGACTATTAGAATATCCTTGAGGACGGGCGACGATATCCACCACTGGTTCACACGTCGCAATAACAGCTCCTTTTTCTACAGTCTTGGGTTTATCGTCCAAATTCAACACTCGAATAGGTATAGCTTCCCCTCTTAAATCCACGAATGCGGCGGCCACCAAGACCCCTTTTAAGGAGAACTGGATAGGAAAGTTCGTTACGACATACCGGAAATGTCCAGAGGCTTCAGGAACCCCTTGGATAAGAAATTCAGATCTCGCTGGTATAGTCGTCTTCTCTTTCGCGAATATAGAACATGATTTTGAACACTGCTCGCTTCCTGAAAACGAGGGAATCTCCTCCCCTCCTGTCCGTATCTCGTTCTTCTCTAAGTCTACGGTAAAGTTAAATTTTTGAAGGAAATCCAGTCCAAGGATACAAGGATCAGTGATGTTAGCCACGTAGACCCTGTGCCGGAATTTCTTGGATCCACATTTAATGGATACATCCAGTTTTCCTTGTATCTCTGTCTTTTCACCGGTAGCGGTCTTAATAGAGACGTTTGGAGACGTGTAGAGCAATTGTTCCTTTAGTTTCATGGCGAAGTCCGATTTTAGAAGAGTGACATTCGCACCCGTATCCACTAGCATCAAACAAGGGATACCACAAATAGTTCCTTCAACATAAAGTCCAGTTTCTCCTCCGCTAAGTGTGGAAACTTCAAATTTCTCTTCAGGGGCTTTATTCAGAAAAGGCAGCCTCCGCCCCGCAAGACGCCCAAGACCTAGTTTTTCCTGTTTGGGAGAAGTCACGTCGCATTCTCTTTGCACGTGTCCCCTTTTGTGACATCTCCAACAGGTCACGTTCGGATTCCTTCGGGGAGAGCCCCTTCTCCCAACAGCGATACTATCCGATAATTCCTGGAGTGCCTTGAGTACGGAATCCAGTTTATCATCCTTTGCCTTGGCGGCGTTTTCCTCTATATCCACAGACCTTACATGCCTGGGTGTTTTCGAAACGGTTCTCGCAGCTTCATATTTCATGCTATACGCCAGAGCTGCCTTCGAATCTTTCGGGTCTACCAGTCTCGTGGAATGTTGTGTATCTTCGTCCCTGATAGCGTCGACGAAGTACTGGGCTGCTAAACTTTCTCGAACATCTAGGGGACATTCCGCGTAAGCTAGGCTCATTAATCGCTCAACATCGGCGGCTAATACCTGTAGACTTTCTCCAGGCCTTTGTCGCCTTGCTTTCAATTCAGTCCTATAAAACTGGGTAAGATGGCTATTTCCAAATCGAGATTCTAGAGCCTTTTCGACGGTCGGTAGGTCGTTCAACTTGTCATTCGGTATTCCTAGGAGAATCTCCGCAGTTGATCCTTGTAGAGAGGCCACAAGTTGACTGGCCTTGAAGCTATCCGTCCATCCATTTGTAGAGCTTACGACGTCAAACTGAGTCTTAAAAACAGTCCAAGATGTTTGGCCGTCAAATGTTAAATGCTTTACAGTGGGTCTAGAATTAATTATTTCTCCACTTGCCAAAATATTGCTTGGCTTCCTCTCAAGATCAGAAAGTCTCTTTTCAAAATCGCTGATTTGTCCTTGCACATTTCTACGTACTCCCTCGATTTTTTCTTGTACGTCGCTGATCTGTCTTTGCACTTCGCTTCGTACTCCCTCGACTCTTTCATGAACAGATTGTATTTGAGTCTTCATTTCTTCTTGTCCTGAACGCATTTTCGGCCTATGTTCCGTATCCGGTGCCCCTTGGTTCTGGCGACATCGTGAGCGATGTTCAACGTTCGTAAAGTACCCTGCCGATGGTAGTTTGACTGGCAACCATAAAGATATGTGTAGAGCTTGGCGACGTTTTTTTTTGGAGGAATGATAATGCGTCAAATATTGTAAATTGGATAATTTAGAACTATTGAAAGATGCGAAATTTCTTGCACTTTCGGGCATGCGTAATAGTTATTTTTTAATCTAGCTACTGTGTATGTGTGACGTAAGCAGATGAATGTAACGAATTCGCTTGATCAATTTGACGTCACTAAGCTGTTAATTTGCGTTTTGCGCATGCGTTATTGTTATTTTTCGTTTTATCCTGTTCCTTCGTCTACTATTCCAATTTGCTTCAACTTGTACTAATGTTTTTTTTTTCTTGACGCAGAGGGGCCCGCGTTAGCATATTTTCGAATGTATGTATCGATGAATGTAACGAATTCGCTTGCTCAATTTGACGTCATTAAGCAGTTAATTTGCGTTTTGCGCATGCGTTATTGTTATTTTTCGTTTTTTCCTGTTTCGTCTACTATTCTAATTTGCTTCAACTTGTACTAACGTTTTTTTTGGGGGTCTCGCAGAGGGGCCCGCGTTAGTATATTTTCGAGGGGGCCCTTTTGAGGCGGTGGTCGGACCCACTGATGTTTTTTTTTGGGTCTCGCAGAGGGGCCGCGTTAGCATATTTTCGAGGGGGCCCTTTTGAGGCGGTGCCCGGACCCACTGATGTTTTTTTTGGATCTCGCAGAGGGGCCGCGTTAGCATATTTTCGAGGGGGCCCTGTTGAGGCGGTGGCCGGACCCACTGATGTTTTTTTGGGTCTCGCAGAGGGGCCGCGTTAGCATATTTTCGAGGGGGCCCTTTTGAGGCGGTGGCCGGACCCACTGATGTTTTTTTTGGGGTCTCGCAGAGGGGCCTGCGTTAGCATATTTTCGAGGGGGCCCTTTTGAGGCGGTGGCCGGACCCACTGATGTTTTTTTGGGGTATCGCAGAGGGGCCCGCGATAGCATATTTTCGAGGCGGCCCTTTGAGGCGGTGGCCGGACCCACTGATGTTTTTTTTGGGGTCTCGCAGAGGGGCCCGCGTTATCATATTTTCGAGGGGGCCCTTTTGAGGCGGTGGCCGGACCCACTGATGTTTTTTTTGGGGTCTCGCAGAGTGGCTCGCGCGCCCTCCGAGAAAAATGTTTTTACACTTTATAAATGGGGCTTTTACCAATATTTAGCAGGCTTCTGGTTCCGCCCTTGGAGAACATATGTAAAGCTGACGTCATAAACTTGAAAATCGTCTGGATTTTTTATCACATGTTGGTCTGGAAAATCGTTTTTTTTTTTTTTTTTTTTTTAAATCAGAATCTGAGTGGCAATTCTGATAATTAAACGCGGTGCATTTGAAGTATAGAATTTTCATTTAGTGTTAATTGCATGAAGATTGAAGTTTGGTGTTCTTTGATTCTGAGTCGAATAAGTTTGTGTTGGATTTTCCTTGTGGTTTTGATTCCGTTTTACGGACCCTTTACCGTAAGTTAGTGAGCGTCTCGGGGAATTTCTTCGTTAGTATGTGTGTGGAATATAGAAAGTGTTAGTCGATGTGTGGAATATAGAATGGGGGGGGGGAAAGTGAGGTAAGGGCTTCTTTAATTGTACTTTCTAAATGTTTGTTGTGGATTTGACTCTAATGTTTTGTTGTGGATTTGACTGTTTTATATAGTGTCATTTACTTAGAATTTGTGTTTCTTTGTAAAATTTTAGTGGTATATAACTAGGTTTATTCGTCACAAGACAGCGATAGCCGTTGGAGCTTGGCGGTCGCCAGGGAGGCTTGGCGCCAAGGTCTGCAGCGCTCGCACTTGGCGATCGCCAAGCACCAGCGGCTATCGCAGTGTTTACATGAGGGGCACCGTCTTGTATGATTTTACCGCATTTTCTCTTGTAGACTATCTAGTCCCGAACAGATTTTCTCTTCCAGACTCTCCTGTCCGAACGATATCTTTTCTTTCAGACTCTCTTGACCCAAAGACATCTTTTCTTTCATATCTAACATCATATCAAACAGTTTTTCCATTTTTTCTTCCATGGGTGCTCTGGTTATTGGCATTCAAACAGATCCAGACCCCACTCCTGACACCAATGTTACGAAAATCGCCAAGTGGGTGTATTTCAAAACAGTTCAAACAGCACAGTAAACAAAAATAACACTTTATTTTACGGCTCGCAGCTCAATAGCTCAAAATAATACAAGAAACTTTAGCATACGCTAACTAAAATCACAAATAAGCATAACAGAATCAACCGTGCGTTTCAAAGTCTATCACTCAACTGAACTCCCCGGAGAGAGATCCTAGCGCTTTTATAGAGATGATGACGTCACCAGAAACACCGAGAAATTTCTGGAACAATCTTATCAAATTGAAATATGGTCTCGAGACATGAATTTTCTAGAAGCCACCATTTGTCGCCAAGGTCGCCAAGTCTCCAAGATGATCGCCAAGTTTGTCGCCAAGACTACAGGGTTACCATTATCAGATGACCGCTATTATGCCTGCAAAACTAGTTTCACGGCGGCACATGCAATACGGGAGCAAATTAAGTTATTATTTTCGCAACACTATAAACGGGCAAAAATCAATAATTTATAATTTACTGTATTTCTGCACTGTACCAGATGTAAGTCTGAATCACACAATCAAGGCATATATAACTGATAAATAACATTTTCAACTTGCAAAATTAAATTGTCTAAATTGTATTACAACGTCATGCTTATTTACAAGAATAAAAACTACTCAAGTAATACGATTTCTGATTAAAATAATTTATTTATAAATAACGCATGAGTAATTATTCACTAAACATGATTTACATACATATTTTTAGAATTTCTAAATACATTATAAGCGTTCACTTACCTTTACATTCAGAGCAAAATGTTCGAATTTTAGGATAAATTTTCATGAAAGAAAATGGATTCACAAAACAATTACCTACATCTAAAGTTCTTTAGTACGACGAAAGTATAAAAAAATTGTTTTAAAATAATAAAATAATATAACATTTATAATACTTAGAATAATAAAATAGAATACTGTGACTGGGGAAAACAGGCCTCAATGATAAACTCATTTTTAGCGATGGCAACTCATAAGCAGGCCCGTTGCTTAGGGATGGCCCCGGTTTAACTTATGGAGGCGCCCATGCTGCGTTACGCAGTGCTAGGAAAGTGAAACCTGCCACGCCCCTCACTACCCCAGAAGATTGAAGAACGCATAGAGATGCATTGAAAAAACGAGTTTCGGAAAGTGTTAATAAAAATAATTTAGTACTAACCAATAAGTTGCTAACCAATTTGTTTTTTTTAATCCATTTTACGTTTATGGAAGATTGTCTACATGTATTAACTTGTTTTTTATTGCATAATTTCAAATTCATTTTCGTGCATTGCGTTTTAAACATCAAGTGAAACAAAAAAACAGTTATTCTTATGATTATAGTACTATACTTTGCAAAACTGGTTATATTTTTCCATGATAATTTTTTTTATTATAATAAAAAATTGCTTTTTATATTTCTAGAGAGACATTTTTGTTGTTACATGGGTAAAAATAAGTTTTATTTTTATTTCACATCAGCTTTAATTATTAAATTGCTCACATTATATTAACAATAGTTTTAAGTCATACCCTACTAGCAATTTTGCTCGGGCCTTCACCGGCCGCGTAGCCTTGAGCCGATGAGAAGGAATCGGGCCGTTCACTCTGAAACTGCTCGGATACACGCAGTTCATGTCCCCTCGGACGTGAAAACGTCCGAAGTAGTCTAACCGATGAGTTTTCATCGGCTTGGACATGGAAATAGGGAACTAACCCGTTCACTTTATGCGTGAGGTTGGCCAAATACCAGGGTGAGTATCACTTTTCGATAAGTTCTTATGTGATGTTGACATGCATTTAACCCTTTCCGTCCCTACGATGCAATTCGAATGGTAACATTCACAAGTGTTTTAAAGATTTCTTTTACATTTGAAATATATTTGCAATCGCATATGATAATACAGTGCAGAAGCAATACAGTAGAGAAGAAGTACACTTTTACTACACGACGCCATGTGCATGCATGTAGGTATGTCGTATACTCCATCTATTTACGTATATAGTCGTACTATATACTTAACTATAGTATACGTTAGCGTACTATAGTCGTATACTCCATCTACGTATTAAAGTAGATACGTATGTTACATGTTCGATTTGTTTTAACTAGTTCGATCGCATAGCGCTCTGAACTGTAAGACGGAAGATGCTTGGTTCAAAATCAGGTCGCGTCCGGCGACCTAACCGTTCGGAATTTGCAGTGGTTTTTTCCGAAACTTAGCTGGGGCCACTGTTTGGGTCATGCTTAAAATTGCCAATTTTTCAGCCAGGAATGAGTTTTCAATGGTGATATCCCTTACGCTTAACAAGATATTGAAGTATCGCATTTCAGTTTCCAATACATTTAAATGAAGTGCATCAAGAATGTGTAAAGTTTAACAGCCATACAAGAAAACTGTGTAGTTCACATCAGGACTTTTTACTTCCTTGTACGGAGTATAAGGAAGTAATGTGATCCCGAAAAATTTCGGGGGCCAAATTTCGACGAAAACACCGATTTTGACTACCTCTGAATTTACTTTAGAGAATTTTTTCGATGCATATAATCGTAAGCTAGCATGCATGATCCTATAAACACGTCTGCAATTCATTTTGACCAGCGGCGAGTCCATTTTGGCCAGTTTTTCTATACCGTCAGTACGTGCGAATGTATGTATGTATGCATGTAACTCGCATATCTCAAAAACTATTGGTCGTAGAATGTTGAAATTTTATATTTAGGATTGTTCTATGATCTAGCTGTGCACCTCCCCTTTTGGTCTCAATCGACTTGATAGTTTAAATACAGGGCCGCCCAAAAGATTCGAAATACATTAAGCTCTATGGGCCGAAATTCATTAAACTCGCATATCTCAAAAAACTATTAGGCATAGAATGTTGAAACTTTATATTTAGGATTGTTGTAACATCTAGTTCTGCACCTCCCCTTTAAATTCCATTCGACAGGATAGTTTATCTACAGGACCGCCAAGCAGATTCGAAATACATTACGCTCTATGGGCCGAAATTCATTAAAGCGTATTTTAGAGGTATTGCGCTATTTCAAACGACTCAGAAGTAACACATGCTGTTAAGAGTTACAAAATGAATTTCTACATTAAAATAAGTATCTTTATCATTTATAGTTCTGCTACAGGAACACTCAAAAGATTTCGTATACATTACGGTCAATGGCAATTTTAGGGGCATTCATCCATTTCAAGCACAATACCGTCCTACCATATAAGTTAGGTAATGGTCCGACCACGGTCACATGCCTCCATCAAGAAGTCGCCAAGCTTGGCGACTTTTGGTGTACGAGTGCATGTATTTAGCTCTCAAATTTCAATATAAGATTGTTGTAACATCTAGTTGTGCATCTCGATTTTTAGTTCCAATCAACTGGAGAGTTTATTTACAGGACCACCGAAAAGAATTTCAGTACTTTAATGTCTATGGACATCTTCAATATAATACAACTGTAGACAGTCATTGTTTGGTCCATGCCCAAAATATCACCGTCTGTCGTCGCCCTTGACGAGTTTTGACAAAATATCGCCAAATTTGGCGATAGTGAGTCATTTGGTCCATGCCCAAAATATCGCCATTTGTCATCGACGTAGGCGAGTTTTGGCGCAATATCACCAAATTTGGGGATAGTCTGTTACTGTTTGGTCCATGCCCGAAATCTCGCCATTTGTCGTCGGTGAGTTTCGCCGAAATATCGCCAAATTTGGCGCCAAAAGTTATTTCGTATTTTGTATAACTCTAAAACTTTAACCCGTAGAATTTTTAACTTTGTATTTAGAATATTGTAATACGTAACTGTTTTCAATATCTTTTTTGACTGCAATCGACTGGGTAATTTATTTACAGGGTTAGCCAAATGACTTTAAATACATTAAGGTGTATGGATGCATTCAATTCATTGAAAGTCTGTGGTCAATGACTACTTTGGCTATCCCCAAAATCGCGCAAACTATCTCAAGCTTGTCGGCTTTTTTTTTGAAATATCACCAAATAAAGTGTCAGAAGGAAATCTTTCAGGAAGGAAAACTGAATTTAGCTTGGCGATATCGAAATATTTGGCTAGAAATCGCTCAATCTTTCTATTACTACAGTATTTTATCTCTTTAAAACAAAATATGTTTAGATGAAGTGTGCCGAAAGTATTTTTGATTTAATAGACGTGCAAGGAAGATATGTGTTGTCCACATCAGATTTTTTTTTAATAGGAAATCGACTGTCCGAACTTTCTTGAATTAGCTTACAATTTGAAAAAAGATTTTTGACCACTGGAACTTTATAGAACTAGCTTATAGTTTTGAAAAATAGATTTTTTAAAGAGCATAGACGATAAGACATAAGATCGTTAGAATAATTTTAAAAATAAATTCCAAAAATTTTTATTGAAATTATTCTACACGAAATATATGATACACATAATTTACAAAAGAAGTATTTTCTTTGAGTTTTGCAGCAGCATCTTCAAACATCTTATTTTATGAGCAGCTTCTAGGGGAAAAAAGAAAATTTTTAAAACTTAATTTACACAAAGAATAGCAAATGCAGAATTAGTCTGCTCCATATTTTCTTTTCCATAATTTCTATATCAAGGATTTCCAACTCCCTAGAAAATGTTTTTTCTCCATTGACCCCTACTTTTTTCCCCGACACAATGGTATCTCGTAAGATTTTCCAAATGCACTCGAAAAGACAGTAAAACATTAGGTGAAAAAAATTTTTCATGTGTCCGGCAGCAGAATAGTTGGTTAAACTCGGTTCCCATTGGAACACCGAAAGGGAAGCAGCACCTGCTTGGCCAGTGCCTAGAAGGGTAAACTCCTTTCTCGACTGAGATTGATGTAAACCGTGTACGCTGTAGGGAATTAATGCACGTAAAATGTGTTATGACTTCAATGTTTTCCATGTTCAATCCATATCTCTCTTTGGGGTACCAATCCAGCTCTTAGGTCATCCAGCTGTCATCTGAAATTGGTTCAAAATTTAAGAGGGAGACCCGGGATAAGTCGGTATTCCCCTCACTGGGGATCAGCAAAAAGGAAGCTGCTCAATTAAGGACATTTTCGTTTTATATAAAGGATCTGATCCCGCTCTGGAGTTGGCCAGAGGGTTTCGAAGCAACAATAACAATTTTCATGTTCTGCGTTTGCAGAATTTACCATGATTCAGACTGCAGGATGTAGAAAATGACCCCAAAGACGGATTTTTACATATCCCTTCTTTTTTCAACTTTTGAATCCTCTGGTCTTATTTCATGTAAGTTTGTTTGATTGTGTTGTGATGGCAACGCTAAGGGTGGGCGATCATCCTAGGATGAGGGGTTATCTCAAAATGTAATTTTTAAAAATATAATTCCCAAATTTTGTACATCACCTCATTAGTGTATGGGAATGCTTTTGTACGAGGGTCATATAAAAATGTAGAAAGTGTAACTTTTTGAAAATTAACGAGAGGAATTTTTTTTTAACGGAGTCTTACTTCCGACCTCATTTTGAACATTTTTTTCAATTTACACTGCCCACTTATCTCTAATAGATAAAGAATTAAAGCCCGTTACCACCTTTTTGGGACACCCTGTATCAGTCTGGTTTATAGTATCCGCAGGTTCTGAAATCATCATTAACCAGTGTTCTGCTTCAAAAAACAGTGGTCTGCTTTAAAAAAGAAAAAAAATCACTGTATTTACGTATACTATTTCTAAGCTAATCTAAATTCATCAACGCGGGTTTCGAAGTTTATAAAGCGAAACAAAACAGTCGTTTGAATATCAAATCAATGCTGTACAGCTTCTCATTTCCATAACCCTAAGAATCTGCGCTTTATGCCTTTGGAAACTATCTTGGTGAGTAATCGCATCGTTTGACCTTTCTTTTTCTTTTTTTTTATGGTCAACGGATGCAAATAATTGGTACTTATTTTGCCGTCGATAATTCACGCCAACAAGTTTTTTCGCCAAAGGATTGCAATACACTACATTGTAACAATGAATCTGACGTATTCCACACGCACACGAAATCGCTCTGTTTGGCTGAATGACTGTAAAGTACATAAATACCAAATAAGCTTGTTTTGGTCGGAAGTATGATTTTTTTTATTAGATTCAATGAAAAATTTACCCGTATATTTTAAAACTAAAAAGCGATTAACTGTATGAACTAGTGTAATTACACACTGTACGCCATGTAAAGATAGGAAATAGATACTAATAAAAAATAGTGTTATTCCATTAGTGTTATGCAACAGTATCAAGAGAGAAAAAAATAATTACAGAGATTTGAACTTGTACTTTACTTATATTAGACTAATACTATATTAAGAATGTCAAAAATTTGTTACAAATGATAGTTATACGTACCAATATAGACTAATCACCACCAAAAAACTTCTTTTTTTGGTGTCCACCAAAAAACTTCACCTTCCAAAAAATAGTTTTTTTCGTCTCCTATTCTTATGAAAACAAACATGGCACCTGCCGGTAGATACTCGGATGTTGCCATCGCTCGACTGTTGCATGAACAGAGCGCATGCGCCAATTTTCATCGGCTGAATGCCGCTCGGCCGTTATGCGGGCCGAAATTTCTTTTCAGTTCAGCGTATTTTGATCAAATTTAGGCATATGGCCCGATAACTCAGGCCGGATATCGTTCCGAGCATCGTTTTATGGGTACCGGACCGATCAGTGTCTGCCGCTCACATAACAATCATCGTTTTTAGATGGAATTCCGTGTCTGGGCCGAGTACCGAATTTCGGTGAGCGATGAGTTGCGATGAATGCCGGTGGTTGGCCGAGCAGAAACAGAGAATTGTTGCTTGTAGGGTAAGTATAAGAAATTTTATGCCGATCAGTCGAACGGTATAGAAGTTGATGCGTTGCAGCGCCATTTAGCGGCAAGTTACAGCAAAATGGATACTGAAAAATATTCTCCGTGTTCTAATATCCGCGTGTGCCAAATTTCATCGTAATTGGTTGGACGATATTCGCATAGTAAACGGCTAAACGGAATAGAATTCGACGTTCTGCTGCGCCACC
>JAWZYV010000297.1:0-21645 GCA_038373885.1 Cheiracanthium punctorium
TGGTGCTATGTCATCCGCAATAATTTTTATAGAAATCAAATCTATACTTCGTGACTGGCAACAGTCAAAACGACAGAGTTTGGTGTTCCCAGAGCCGGAACACTGCGAGTTAAAGCGTTAAATACTTAAGGAGGATATCTTGATAGACTACCCAGTGTCGAAAAAGTGCAGCGGTTGCCATCGCATGATTTAACTACCAGCAATTTGGCAGGCGACAGTGGGCGCCGGCGCCGCACAGCCAGCTGCGTCAAAAATGTTTTCGGGCTCTGTATCACGCACTGGGCGATTCGATCGACCGCGGAAATAGTTGCGCTTCAAAGGGTTAACCCTATTTCGCATGCTAAAGTTATCGGTAAGAAATCTTCCAATGACTTTTGAATTACTTCGTGTGTCAATTGTTTGATGAATAAGGCCGGTAGACCAGCCAATGGAAAACTATCACACCTAAGAAGCATTCTCTCAAGTGTTCCAGCATGGCGGATCCGCGGATCCCGAAGTCCTAATCTAACGGCCGTATTCACTAAACACTTGACACGCGGATTAATCCTGAAACGCGTGTTATAGTCATCGGTAAGATATCTTACCGATGACTTTAACACGCGTGTTTGGTTTAATCCGCGTGTCAAGTGTTTCATGAATATAGCCGCGTGTCAAGTGTTTAGTGAATATAGCCGGAGCACAATCTGAGAGCTACACTTTTTTAAAGAAAGGAAATAAAAAGATCGAGCACGTAACCCCAGATCACGATTTCATACAGACAATAATTGCCAAAGTATGTTGCCAAAGTAAAGAAAGCGAAGTTATAATTTTCATGTATTGTTAAAATATTACAGGTTAGAGAGTAACTAAGTAATATCATTTCATTCGCTTTAGTCGTAATTATGTGATGCGCGAACGAATATTTACGCATATTGAAATAATTTTCGCAAAATCTCAAAATTTAATCAACATTTTTGAAAAATTTGTAGCCTAGAATTTAAGTTGAGTGACAACCTATCATGTCACCCAAATTCGTTTCATTCCCTGCAGTCTTTATTTCGTGATGCTGGAACAAACTTTCAGCATTTTAAAACGATTTTCGAAAAATCTCAAAATGTAAGCAAAATATTTTCTAAATTCAACGCCTATAAATTAAGATTAGCAACTACCTATCATATCACTCAATTCCGTATCATTCGTATTAGTCGTTATTACGTGATGTTTGAAGAAATATAAACGTATTTTGAGAGAATTTTCACAAAATCTCAAAATCTAATAAAAATGTTTAAAAAATTAGACTCCTATAGTTTATGTTGAGCAACCATCTATCGTGTGACCCAATTTCATATCATTCGCTTTAGTCGTTATTACGTAATACGGGAACAAAAATTCACTCAGTTTTAAACGATTTTCACAAAATCTCGAAATCTGATGGATTTTTTTTAATTAGATGCTTATAGTTTAAGGTGAGTGACCACCTATCATTTCATCAAATAGGGATGGACGCGAGACGACTTTATTGCGAGACGAGACAGAGATTTACAGCTTTTTTGCGAGACGGGACACACATTTTTAACATTACGATATAGGGATTTTTGCGAGACGAGACAAGCTTTTAGGCTATTTTGCGAGACGCGAGACGCTTATTTTTCGTCTCGCGTCCATCCCTATCAAATATCATTTTTTCACCTTTGCAGTTATTACGTGATGTGCGAACACAAATTTACGCAGTTTGAAATGATTTTCGCAAAATTTCAAAATCTAATCAAGATTTTTTTTTTATTCGACGCCTATATTTTAAGTTGAGTGACCACCTATCATGACACCCAATTTCATATCATTCGCTTCAGTCGTTTTTACATGATGCTTGAACACAAATTTACGCAGTTTGAAAGGATTTTCGCAAAATCTCAAAATCCAATCAAAATTTTTTAAAAATTGGACACCTATGTTTTAAGTTGAGTGACCACCTATCATGACACCCAATTTCATATCATTCGCTTCAGTCGTTTTTACGTGATGCTTAAACAAAAAAAAAGCGTCACGGACAGAATGACAGAATGACAGACAGACAAACTTTTTTTTGAGGGTCGCATCGGATTCCCGGGTGCTTGAAACGGATAGAAATCGCAAAATTTTTGAATTCCAAGAAATGTACATACAAAAGTCTAATTTTATTTATAGAGATAATATTTCTAATTTATTTGCTTTTGACGCTGGTATTCAACTGTTTGGGATCTCACGTAGTTCACTTGATCTGTACTACTCAACTCATAACACCAAGTGAATGTATCGCGTACGACTCGGAGGTTTCACTTTTGACTCCCATGCTGTCGACCTGCGTTCAAATACCGACCAGGGCCGGTTCGATAGGGGGGTTGTGTGTGTGTGTGGGGGGGGGGGTTCACACCCCCTGAAAAAATACTATTGTCGGCAAAATCGTCAGTTGTCAAAGGACTGTCGGCAAATTTGAGCTTTAACCGCCAATCTGCATAAAATGTGTTGTTCTTTTGTCCAAATTACTAACTACTTACAAAGGCTACAAATGAAGAAAAAATGCGCAGTTGATGCCTACCGAACACATAAAATTGCGAATTTTACGTTTTCGCCCACGCATACAGTAGAGCAATTATTATTCGAAGTAAAGAAAATTTCTTAGAACGAAAAATATTTTTAAGCGCTGTCATTACTTCATTCTTAAACGGAAATTATTGATTGAACCGGTGACGGCATAAACGCAATATTTCAAGTTTTTGAAAAAGAATAATAGGTTCTTTCAATGCGCATTTTTTTCCGCCTTTGCATAAAAATAATTCTTTTACGTCACGTTTGAAGCTGAGCATAGTCACCCTCAAAGTTAGAACTATCAACACTGTTTCTATGGCGACAGAGTACCGGAGAAAAAAAGCATGAATATGCAGAAAAGAGAAAGGAGGTTAAAGAATTTGACAATCTATATAAATAAAATTAGTCTTTTGTCTTTACATTTCTTGGAATTCAAAAATTTTGCGATTTCTATCCGTTTCAAGCACCTGAAAAACCGGTGCGACCCTCAAAAGGAAGTTTTTCTGTCTGTCGTTCTGTCATTCTGTCTGTGACGCTTTTTTTTTGTTCAAGCATCACGTAAAAACGACGGAAGCGAATGATATGAAATTGGGTGTCGTGATAGGTGGTCACTCAACTTAAAACATAGGCGTCGAATTTTTAAAAAATCTTGATTGGATTTTGAGATTTTGCGAAAATCCTTTCAAACTGCATAAATTTGTGTTCGAGCATCACGTATAAACGACTGAATCAATTGAAATGAAATTTGGTATCATGATTGGTGGTCACTTAACTTAAAACACTGGCGTCAAGTTTTTAAAACATCTTGAATTTTGAGATTTCGATAAAATCGTTTCAAACTGCGTAGATTTGTGTTCGCACATCACGTAATAACTGCAAAGGTGAAAAAATGATATTTGGTGAAATGATAAGTGGCCACTCACCTTAAACTATAAGCATAGGTTATAATGATAGGTTATAATATAATGATAGGTTGTCACTCAACTTAAATTCTAGGATTCCAATTTTTCAAAAATATGGATTAGATTTTGAGATTTCGCGAAAATTATTTCAATATGCGTAAATATTTGTTCACGCATCACATAATTACGACTAAATCGAATGAAATGATATTACTTAGTTACTCTCTAACCTGTAATATTTTAACAATACATAAAAATTATAACTTCGCTTTCTTTACTTTGGCAACATACTACATCCATTCTGTGTACTCCTACAATGCTGACGAAAGTTCTTGCTTTTTGAAAATTTGCATTCAGTACAGTTCAACCCGTCAACGACGGGTACTTCAGGTAGTCTCCTATAATAAAGTTTAAAATGACAGCTTTTAGTATGTCATACAGTACAATCTCCATTATCCCAACCTCGCATATCCGATGTTTCGTATTAACCAAGCTTTTTTCTTTAATAGGGGCGCCACCTCGATTAATAAGGTTAAACATAGATGTGAAGTCAAGTATAACACTGATTAATGATTTTCCACGCTATCCAAGAATTCGGTTATCCGAGGTATGGTCAGTACTGACCAACTCGGATAATCGGGTTCACTGTGCCATATTAGTGACAATATTGCTAGTCTGACAGAATTCGTAGCGTTCCTATTTGTTGTTGTTGTTGTTGTTATTTTCATCAGATAGAAATTAAAATAAACAGACGATTTTGCAATTTAAAAAAATCATGTGTCCAACACATGACTTCCTTGCACGTCTATTAAATCAAAAATGTTTTTTACGCACTTCCTCTAAACTTATTTGTTTGAAAGATATAAAATATCAATAATAGTAAGATATAGCGATTTCTAGCCAAACATTTCGATATCGCCAAGCTGAGTTCAATTTGAAAGATTTCTTTCTGACACTTTATTTGGCGATATTTCACCAAAAGCCGACAAACTTGAGATAGTTTGCGAGATTTTGGGGATAGCCAAAGTAGTCATTGACCACAGACTTTCAATGAATTGAATGCATCCATACACCTTTATGTATTTAAAGTCATTTGGCTCACCCTGTAAATAAATTCCCAGTCGATTGCTGTCAAAAAATATATTGAAAACCGTTAGATATTATAATATAGTTCTAAATACAAAAGTTCAAAATTCTACGGGTTAAAGTTTTAGAGTTATACAAAATACGAAATAATTTTTGGCGCCAAATTTGGCGATATTTCGGCGAAACTCGTCAATGTCGACGACATTTGGCGAGATATTAAGCATGGACCAACAATGACAGATTATCGCCAAATTTGGTGATATTTCGTCAAAACTCGCCAAGAACGATGACAAATGGCGATACTTTGGGCATGGACCAAATGACTGACTATCGCCAAATTTGGCGACATTTCGGCAAAACTCGCCAAGGTCGAGGACAGACGGCGAGATTTTGGGCATGTACCAAACAATGACTGTCTACAATTGTATTATATTGAAGATGTCCATAGACATTAAAGTACTGAAATTCTTTTCAGTGGTCCTGTAAATAAACTCTCCAGTAGATTTTAACCAAAAATCGAGATGCACAACTAGATGTTACAACAATCTTATATATGAAATTTCATAATAGTTTTTGAGATTTGAGAGTTAAATATGCACACACGTACACAAAAAAGTCGCCAAGCTTGGCGACTTTTGGCATAGTACCTGAGGGAAGCACGTGACCGTGGTCGGACCCTTACCTAATTTATATGGTAGGACGGTATTGTGCTTGAAATGGATGAATCTCCTACAATTGCCATTGACCGTAATGTATTGGAAATCTTTTCAGTGTTCCTGTAGCAGAACTGTAAATGATAAAGACACTTTTTTTAATGGAGAAATTCATTTTCTAACTCTTTACAGCATATATCACTTCTGAGTCGTTTGAAATAGCCCAATACCTCTAAAAAACGCTTTGATGAATTTCGGCCCATAGAGCGTAATGTATTTCGAATCTTTTAGGCGGTTCTGTAGATAAACTATCCAGTCGAATGGAACCGAAAGGGGAGGTGCACAAATAGATGTTACAACAATCCTAAATATAAAGTTTCAACATTCTACGCCTAATAGTTTTTGAGATATTCGAGTTTAATGAATTTCGGCCCATTGAACGTAATGTATTTCGAATGTTTTGGGCGGTCCTGTAGATAAACTTTCAAATCGAATGGAACCAAAAGGGGAGGTGCACAACTAGATGTTACAACTATCCAAAATATGAAGTTTCGACATTCTACGCCTAATAGTTTTTGAGATATGCGAGTTTAATGATTTTCGGCCCATAGAGCGTAATGTATTTCGAATCTTTTGGGCGGTCCTGTACATAAGCTATTCATTCGATTGCGACCAAAAGGGGAGGTGCACAACTAGATCATAGAACAATCCTAAATATGAAATCTCAACATTCTACGACTCATAGTTTTTGAGATATGCGAGTTACATACATACGTACGTACGTACGTACGTACGTACAGACGGCATGGAAAAACTGACCACAATAAACTCGCCGCTGGTCAAAATGAGTTGCAGACGCGTTAATATGATCGTGCATGCTAGCCTACGATGAGATGCATCGAAAAAATTTTTAAAATTCAATTTAGAGGTAGTCAAAATCGGTTTTTTGTCGAAATTTGGCCCCCAAAATTTTTCGGGATCACATTACTTCCTTATACTACGTACAAGGAAGTAAAAAGGTTTTTAAAATTACAGGGTAGCCATACGAAAATTTTGCTAATATTTGGATCTCTAGAGGCCGATGAAATTTCAGAGATAGTTATTCAGAGGTTACTGGCTCGAGATTCTGTGAATGCCAAAAAAGTAGCGCTCACGGTATTTTCGAATGGCAACACCTATTTTTTTTCCGTTGCAAAATGATCAGCGCACGCGAAAAACCTGATGAACAATGGAACGGTACGTGTATTGCAAAAAATTGAGGCGTTATACGGGCACAAAGAACAGCTCTTCTAACACAAATACGAATGAGGCACAAGGAGGAAATTTGCATATGACAGAGAGGCAAGACACCAATCGCAGAACGATGTTCGTCAGATATTCAGCTTAAAAAACCTATCAAAAGCAGGCTGGGAATTTCGGTTCTTCAGCAGGAACCTTGCACGTGAAGACGCAATAGCAGCGACAGTTCAGCTTTTTTTTAATAGTTGCATAACGTTTTTTATACGCTGAATATTTCACAAACATCATACTATGACTGGTATCTTTCCCTGTCGTATGCAAATTTCCTTCGTGTGTCCCGATTCTGTTTGTAATGGCTCGATACTGTTTGTAACGGACCGATTCTTTTTGTAGTGGTTCTGTTTTTAATGACAAAAACAGGTATGTTTCACAGACCTGTTTTTGTGAGTGCATAACAACGTATCCCTTTTCTGTGATACACGTACTGTTCCAACGCTGCCAGCGCT
Source organism: Cheiracanthium punctorium (assembly GCA_038373885.1). Classification (NCBI taxonomy): domain Eukaryota; kingdom Metazoa; phylum Arthropoda; class Arachnida; order Araneae; family Cheiracanthiidae; genus Cheiracanthium; species Cheiracanthium punctorium. The sequence goes on from JAWZYV010000297.1 coordinate 6,931, forward strand.
GAGAATTTCTCTATGGAAAAAGATTGTGTTATGTTAAAAAAATATCTCTAGTGCCGTGTTCATTAAACGGGGTATATTTTACGGAAGTCTAAACGTGACATCATAAATTAAAAACTGTGTGAAATTCGTAACTCTGCAACACAATTTTAGGTCCCATTCGCAATTTGGGCGATTCTTAATAGCTCCTCGACGTAACACAGTTTGATGTTTTACAAGAGACTTTGAGTTAGATATTTTCCCATCGAGTATAGACTGCATTAGTATAAGTAATAGATAGTGTAAGTAAAAGGTAGCATTAATAGATTTGTTAGGATAAATGGATTAAAGCGCAAATACATGGTTAATAGATATTTCGCGAAATTAAAAGTGTTCTATTCATCATTTTTTAACGGTCGTCTTACAACTAACTACGTAGTGTTCATATATATCACGGTAGTTTCAACAGAGTGAACTACCTGAACTTTTTGTTTTTTTAGAGAATGTCTTATTTTGTTACAGGTAGTCACGATCATATTTTAGGAAAATATTCTCCTCTTCCCGTGCGATGAGCGGGTACATAGCTAGTTAGGTATATATCTTGCCAAAGATAATCATAATGTCCCTAGCTATGTCACTAAGTTCACTCTCAAATCGGCAAAGAATTGAAAGTCGCAACTGTTCTGCTTGGTGACTAGTTTGCAGAAAAAATACAACAAGAATAACTTAGTTCCAAGAATGATAGTTTTAATGGATTAAAATTTCTTAAAATCCTCGGAAAGAGTGAATGTTTTTTAAATACGATTGTAAATATTTTGCCTGAAAGGTGCGTAGCACAAATATATGATTAGCAAGTCTAATTAACCCTTTGAGGCGCAACCCTTTTCCAATGCTGCAAAAAGGGCAGCCGTTGCAATCGCTCGACTTAACTACCAGCAAGATGGCGGACGATCGAAACGTTCATCACGCGCCACAGATCTAGAGACGCTTTTCTGACACAGCTGACTGTGCCGCACAGCCAGCTGCGTCAAAAAAGGGTCTCTAGATCTGTGGCACGCGATGAACGTTTCGATTTTCTGAATGGTAATACTAAAATTTGGCGATATTAATATGGAACTCTACCCTTAAGGTATATCCTTTCCAATAAAATTAGTAGTCGAAATCGGTCCACGCGGTAAAAATTATCTCCGAACATACCCAAAAAAATCTTTTTTTTTTTTTTTTTTTTTTTTTTTAAAGAAAAAGAAAAAAAGAAAAAGAAAAAAACCTGATTCCTGTATTTAAAAAAAAAAGAAAAAGAAAAAAACCTGATTCCTGAGTGAAGCCGAAGGAAAAGAAAAGCTCGTAAATGAATCTTACGGACTTTTTCGATTGCTCATTCAAGACTGCTTCGGCAATTTTTATCAAATTTGGCACAGTGATACCGTTTATGGCGTTAAATGGTACTAAAGCGAATTGGTAGTGATCGATCATGTCGTTGAGGAATAATCACATAAAATCGCTGAATTTGAATAATTGAATTTTGCGACATTTTCCCCCTTTACTGCGATATCGCTCGTGCAATCGTCGTCAAATTTTGCACAGTGAAGGTAGCCATAGTGTATATGGTACTAATGCAAGATGGGAGTGGTAGATCATGTTGTTGAGGAATAATTACTGGAAGCATTTTCCTGGCAGACTCAAATATCCTATTGTGTTGCATTTTTGAGGCCTCACGTGTGATTCCCCCCCCCCCGTCATTTTGTGAAAATAATACTTGATTCATTTTAAGCAGTAGTCCCCAACACGCGGGCTGCATGCAGGTACGGATCCGTGTTTCAAATGGTACCGGTCAGCCCAGGGATAATAATTTCCATTTTACTTACTGTAGTGTAACTCTCTGGGGTTTTGTGCTAACTCATATCTTTGTAACAGAAGAAATCTTGTAGCTATTTTAAAATAGTTTATTAATGATTAATCATTTAAACATTTCAAGGTTATGATTTAAAATTGCATTCATAAATTGAAAATAAATGCACTTTCTTGAAAAAACGAAAAAAAAAAAATAAAAAAAATAAAACCAGATTTTTATTGAACACTGAATAAACGTAACGTCATTTGTGCATCAAAATTATAATAACATCAACATTTTCTAATATTATTAAATCAAAACAATGTAATTCTCCGGAAGACGTGGCCACTGTTTACATCATTTCGCTGCCTTCTAACTCTTGTGGCAGAAAAAGTAGTTTTACAGGCAAGGAAAGACGAGGCATTCTCATAAAATATAAATGGAAAAATTGATATCAGCGATGTTTCTTTCTCTCTTTTTTTCCATTTCTTTCTTTTTAACTTTTTGTGAGAAATTATCGTCCTTGTGAGAAATTATCGTCCCTTATTCACTTGCAAAGGTACTCCACCACCCCTACAGGCTGGAAAGTTGGAACTGAGTGGATGGTGGAGTTTTTTATTTTTTATTTTTTTAACTGAGGAAGGGTGACATTTCACGGTGCCTTTTCTCTTGTGCAGTATTTTACAAAGTTTTAATCGATTTTACCTTTAAACACCAGTTTTTTGTTGCGTATTCTTTTTACTAAAGTCCACCTAAAGGTCCACCCTTATTCACTTGCAAAGGTACTCCACCACCCCCAGAGGCTGGAAAGTTGGAACTGAGTGGATGGTGGAGTTTTTTATTTATTTATTTATTTTTTTAAACTGAGGAAGGGTGATATTTCACGGTGCCTTTTCTCTTGTGCAGTATTTTACAAAGTTTTAATCGATTTTACCTTTAAACACCAGTTTTTTGTTGCGTATTCTTTTTACTAAAGTCCACCTAAAGGTCCACCCTTATTCACTTGCAAAGGTACTCCATCTAGAGATCCTTTATGGGTAGAGATGCGGCAATGAAGGAGATTGATCCCCCTGCGCATGCTTAGCCTGCCTTTTTTTTTACCAAGTTAGGGGTTGCTACTATTGCCAGCCCATCGGTAAAATCACTTCATCGGCGATTTTTTCGTCCGCCTCACGGTTTTTTTTTTTTTTCTCCCCCCCGAGTCTAGAATTACGATCGTTTTGAAAAAACCGGTGATTCCAGATACAGGTTCAATATTTTACTATCCCCTTACTCAATCAGCTGCGGTAACACTCACATGTAGAAGAATGATTGCTTTTAAGAACACTCTGGACAATAGTAATTAGTTAAGCTGTACTTTAAGTGTTTATTTATTTTTTTTAATGAATTGTACAAAATAAGCATTGCCCATTTTTCTGTGCTTCCTCAGATTGAAAAATATTTAAACGTTACTAAGCTTTTCTCACAGCAGTTAAACTTTTCCTTGGAAAAAAAAAAAGAAGTAATAAATAAAGACAACGTCAGACATTTTTAATAACGTTTATTGATTTACACAAAGTAAGTTTTCACTTTAGATAAAAGCAATTCAAAAGTTTCCAGTAAATTAGCCAATTCATAATTCTAAGATTGCATACATACATACATTTCTTTGACTGAAACAAAATGTGAACTTAAGGGAGCTATATTAAAATGAAAGTAAAGCAAACCGCTCTTGAAGAAATATATATTTACTTTTGTTAACTATTAATACAGTTAAATTTTTAGTGTATATGCCAAAGATTTAACGATGTCTTCATTTATTATTATAACTAATAATTATTTTTTCAATTTAAAATTATTTTAGAAATTCTAATTTTGAATAAAAATAATAAGTTATGAAACAGGAACAATGCATAAATTATTTGTGCTGAACATGGCATAAATAATAAACTAACTATAATATTAATAAGTTAAATACTCTATATTAAATTACTTCTGACACAAAGGCTTTGATTAAAATAGTTATTGGCCGTATTTAATGTGTTTCTATTAAATAAAGATGTATTTTACACACTAATATAACTACGTATTAGAAAATTACTTTATATGCGTAAATATTAAAAACAGATTGAATAATGTTTTAGTTATTTTAAAAAGTCAAAATCTCCATATTTATATATGTAGAGTAATATTTTTCAAAAACAGATTTTCAACGGGATACACCCACACTGAAAAGGAAAGAAAGAAATCATATGGTTTTTGATTACTGACTAGTTAATGTTACAATTTTAAAACACGTGATTTCATTTATTATGCAAAAATACTGTTTTACTACTTAGAACTTTTGTTTTCTTACCTGTCGGAGCATTTAATTTACTTTCTCCGCATGTTTTCGCTTGTTTACAAACACAAGCTTTAGTTAGGCGACAGCCGAAAATGAAGCTTTTAATCCAACATCAAGGAAAATTTCGCCAATCAATCGCTTCCTCAAATACCTCAAAAAACTTGAAATTTCTTTTCAAATAAAGATAGAAACTTTCAGATTACCCTACATAAACGTATAATCTATCAATTCTAGAGTATATGCAATAGTTTTACTACGTTTTAACTAAAACTATTGAGAAAAACTCTCAAAAGAAAGGAACAGCATTTCGCCCAAAGTGTTCGGATGTCTACAAATTTGGTATTTTTTCAATTAAATTTGTCATTTTAATACATAAAACTTATGCGATAGAAATAAGCAAACAAATCTTAACAAAAATAAGGTACAATTGAAAGAATCTTATTTTTATTTTGCTGTTAATAATCTTTTATTTCACGAACTCATTCATGCGCTATGCTTCTCCCATTGACGAAAGACTCAAAACCGCCTCGGGTGGTAAAAAAAGCTGCTTGTCCAATCAGCGGCTGACTGGCACTTGTCCAGTCTCTTAGGAATAAAGGATCTCTAACTCCACCACCCCCAGAGGCTGGAAAGTTGGAACTGAGTAGATGGTGGAGTTTTTTATTTTTTTTATGTTTTTTTTTTTTTTTTTTTTTTTTTTTTTTTAACTGAGGAAGGGTGATATTTCACGGTGCCTTTTCTCAAGTGCAGTATTTTACAAAGTTTTAATCGATTTTACTTTTAAACACCAGTTTTTTGTTGCGTACTCTTTTTACTAAAGTACAGGATTAGCAAGAAATAAGTTACACACTTCAGAGAGTTCTAAAATGCGTCCTATTTGGTCCAAAGAAGATAAAATATGAACTACAGATAAATGAAATGGTGCACTTAACTCTTACTGAATAAAGAAAAATAGGCAAAATTCACCAGTAGATGTCGCTATAATGCGAGTAGTTCTTGCATGTAATGAAAATCGGAAACATTATTTGCGATACAACGCATGCCTATTAGCATTATTCTTTGGATCATAAGAAGGCGGATTCTGCATGAGCATTAGTTACTTCTCTACGCGTCATGAATACGTTGCAAGAAAAGGTACTACGTAATATGCTTTTACCCTTCCATCAGAAACAGGAGAACTCCGTTGCGACAGTTTAAGAATGCAGTCGCTCGAAAAAAAGTACGAAGATATCCAATGTCTTCATTTCCTGTACGCAAAATGATATAGATTTTTTTTTTTTAATTGGTGAACTTGGCATCTTTTCGGGCGGAGGACTGAAGCATATCTTGTCATCTATCCTCGAAAATGTGACTACCAAGGAAGTTAGTTGTCAATTGCCTCATGCTAGTGTGAATGTGCCAGTTGTTCCCCTTGCAGCATATTAAATGTTTTAATGTGTACTACAGTACCCCCTATCGGCGTATTTTAGTACTTTTTTTAAAATTCAATACATGTCAAGCGTATCATTTGAATTGTGATTGGAAACAGAGCAGGAATTAATTTTGTAGGTAAAAGTATAAGGATTTATTACAACAAAATGTACCTAATTATATAAATTTTCCAATGAAAGTGGCTAATCTGCCAAATTTAGCGATTTCGAACAGGTTGTTGTTAAAAGGTTGAAGGTGAAGGTTGTTGTTAAAAAAATGGGAGAAACAACAACAACAACAAAAAAGAAGGAAAAAAAGGAAAGAAAAATAAAAGAAGTAAGCAAAGAAAGTAATCCTATGTTAATTGACACCGCGGTAGTTTCAACAGACGATACTACCTGAATGTTCTTTCTTCCTTCTTTTTTAACACTTGGAGAGAAAGAGAATACAATTGATGGAGGCAAGAAAGGTTGTGGAGATGACAAAGGCAATCAATCACCCCTTCTCAAACTCAATTAAACCTAAAAATATACTTCATCAGAAATTTCTACTCAGTGTATCTGTTTAATGAACATTGACAAAATATTTTTGTAAAAAAGAGGAAATAAATTTGTTTCCACCTCGCAATCATTGCAAACAATTGCGAATTTAAAAATTGAGGGGTGGGGATGGAGGGTCTTCCACACTGAACTTCAGTTGAACAAAAAACTGGAATCTAATCTTCTGAATTAAAAATAAAAATAAAATAAAATAAACTCCCAGCTGCCTACTTTCTTAAAACCACGTGTTGTTGTTTTCCCCTCCTGGATCTTTGGATCGATTTCCCGCCCTTCCCCTCCTTGATTCCCTGCCGAACACGTCTGGGACCAGACATCCAGGGGTTTTGTGGGAAGTTGCTGGCTGTGCTAAGGGGGAAACAAAGTAAACAATCTTTCCAAAGGGTGGGAGAGGGAAGACGGATTGTCAGGGGCAACATTTCCGATTGGACTCCTGCGTAATCTTTTAAGAGCGATATCTCGGAAGCTCATTGCTAATTAAATGGAATTAGAAGATGTGCCAGAACAATTAAGTGTACACTCGCCGAAGCTGTGTGCTTGTAGGATTAAAGACTGATTGAGAATGTTGATGTGTTGTCGTTCAGTCTGAGATAAAGACCCGGGTGCATGTTTTAAAGTAGCCTTACGCTCCTCGGTGCTTAGAACATAAAGATAAATCATGCTGAATGTAGTGATTATTAGCATTTTTCTGAAACAGTCTTGCTTAAGAATACGTAAAGATTGATTGCTCCCACATCGTTGCAAAGACACAACGGCAAGGATTACCCTTCCATGCGCACCGGTGCTTCTTGGCCTTGCTCTTCGAACGCCCACAACAGGTTTTTCTCCACATTCAGTGCATTGATAGATCGCGTTTCGTTTTGAAATATAACTGCCTTTGCAGTCTTTCTGAACAGGCTGATGAATATTTCCGAATGCATTAAGCTCAAGAAAGATAAATGATGCCAAATCGATTATAACAAAAAAGTTAAATCATGCCATAGTCATCGACTATGACAAGAAAGATAAACCATGCTATATGCATCTATTATAACAAGAATTATAAATCATACAAAATGCACCGATTATAACAAGAAAGATAAATCATACCAAATGAATCCACTATAAGAAGAAAGGTCAATCATGCGATATGTATTGATTAAACAAGACAGATAAATCATGTCCTATGCGTAGAATATTACAATAACAATAAAGATAAATTGTGCCATGTGAATTGATTATAACAAGAAAAATAAATCATATACATCGATTATGAAAAACTCTTTTTAACTTGATTATTTGTTTCCATCGTTGAAGTGATGTGACGGCAACGATTCCTCCTTCCTTATCTTTATCTATCTGCGTGGGTCTTTGAAAGCTCCTGTTTGGTGACACTGAAGGGCCTACTCGCATACAAACGCTAGATTACAAGGGAGCATTCAAAGATCCGCACCGATGGACAAGGAAGAGGGAAATCGCTGTCTTCTTGTCTTTGCGACGATAAGAGCACGAATGAATTAAATTAAATTAGAAACTAAAATATGGAATAACTTACTCTTTTGACACATAAACGCCTTTGGCGAAGAGTATAATTTTATAAATGAAAAAAAAAAAAGTCAACTGATTTTGCTTTATTTAAAAGAAGATGAATACCCATACAGCGTAATGAATTGGAATTATTTTGGGTACTCAATGAGAAGAAGTTTATCTTGCTGAGTACCTGGGCTCGAAATAAGTCGCGGAAATCCCAGTATTTACATTAAATGTATAAAAAGAAGTTACGTATTGTTAAATAGATAAATAAATCTGCGTTTTGTTTTGTTATTATAGTTTTTATCAATTTAACTATTTTGTTTACTTATTTACATTTATATTTTACTTTTATCTGCCATCCTGTCTTTTGCTATTTTCTTCTAGCTCCATCATTATTCTTTTATTCTCTCTGGTTTCAGCTTTTTCCTTCTTCCGAATGGCAACTTACTTTTCCATTTGTTTATGTTTTCCAGTTCTCACTCTTCATCTCTTGCAGTTAGTGGAATATTTTTGAAGCTAATGGACTGAACAATTTTCACATGAAAGGTACAACCTGATGACAACCTTTTACATGTGTTATTTAAAAAAAAATTTAATTACTTCAGCGAGTTTAAATAGTTCCTTAACAAAGCTCACTAGTCAAAGTATTCGTTTCTCAAATCAGTTTCTTCCATTGAACACAGTGAAATGCGATATCTTTACCTGGTCCAAAACAGCCCTTCCAACTTTTATGCAATAATAGATTTCTTATAAACAAATATTTTAACGATACACATTTAAGAAAGCTTATGTGCGTATTATAAAAAAGAAAATCCAAACATACACGTAGCAGAGCTATGCGACTGGGAGCGGGGAGATATCTTTTTATTTATTTTTAATATGATAACTTCGCACTTACATAAAATTCGTTTCTCAAATTTCGAATCGCATCTCAAGCGAAAAAGTTCAGTTATTCATAGCTCGTATCTCAAAAAATTCTAATGTTAGGTTACTTGTATGCCAAGGCACCGATGTATACAGGAGGATTCAGAACTCCTGTAAAAAAACATGCAAGAGGTGGTAGAGGGAACCAAGACGGATTCAAATTGCATAGTAATGTGTGGTCGAAAACGACTTTTTCATTTGGCTGTTAATAATCATCAATTTATTAATCAATCTGATAATTAATACTGTAGTCAGTTTAGGTATAATCAGTGTTTGAATAATCAAGCCTGTTAATAATCGATTTTACTCGGGGACTTTCTGTGAAAGAGATATTAGTTCAACGTTATTATTAACAGGTACATAAAAATGACGATTCTAACCCCCTCATAATATGTGAATCTTGGACCGTCTTGGTTCCCTGTACCGCCCCTTGCATGTTATTTTACAAGAGTCACCCTACATAGGAATTTTGTGCCAATCGATGTCAATGTACAGTAGTCAGAAAACGGAAAGACAAACAAACAAACAGTCGGAAGAACAGGTAAACGAGTCAAAATCATATGCTTTAACAATAGTAATCTCCAGCAGTGAAAACCACGCATTGTTGTCTTCTCCGCCTAGCTTCTTCGTCGATCCCCGCTTTTCCAGCGAGCACACATCTGTAAAAGACATCCAAACGATGTTTTGGAAGTTACACGCTGCTCTGTGCCCCACTGAAAGAGCAGACGTTCTCGGAGGAAAAGATGAATTGTCAGGGGCAACTTTCTAATCCTACCCCCCTCCCCTGTCGCTCGCTTGCCCACAGCATCGCCCACGTATTCATTGCTGAGCAAATGCTTGTTTGGCAAAAGTAGTTTTAACTAGAGTAGAGTCATCTCTCGAAAATCGCGCTTCGAATTTCGAATTTCGCTTCGAATTTCGCGAATTCTGAAACAGGCGATGCTGTGGGCAAGCGAGCGACAGGGGAGGGGGGTAGGATTAGAAAGTTGCCCCTGACAATTCATCTTTTCCTCCGAGAACGGAAGGCACGATAGAACGGATGCACGGCCACGATAGAACGGATGCATTCTATCGTGGAATTTCAAAAAACGTAAAGAAATTCCTTCACCTATGTTTTCTCTCCTCCCCAATTTCTCAATAGAAGATTGGGCTACTTATATTCAACATCATTTTCTGCAACCAGAGATTGCAAACTGTAAAAAATCAATTAAACTTTCAAAATCCTTGGCTGGAAAGTGGGGTCTCTGACATGGATTCTGAGGATTAAATGTGAAGCAGTTGCTTTCCACGTGACCTGTTGGGTTACATATTAAGATTACATATACCTTCTTCGTATAATTGGTCGGGATATTCTTGTATCAGTAGCCAGTTACATATTCAATTAAAAATAAATAAATAATATATTGAAAAGCTGATTTAGAAATGTTGTACAGCTTATTGAGTTTTCTGTTGAGGCGCATGAAATTCTGAAACAGGTTAATGGAATATTCCTATTTTCTAAAATGGTATGTATACTGGTAGAATTATCTTTCACTGTAACCTATTTTGGGGTGGGCAAATTCTTACCGCAAACCGTTAAGGTCGGTTACCCACTCTGTTGAAAATTGAAAAATTATCGATTTCGATGCTTTAATATTTAACTAATTAACGCGCAGTGTGCCCGCTCTGGGAACGCCAAACTCTGACGTTTTAACTGTTGCCAGTCACGAAGAATAGATTTGATTTCTTTAAATATAGTTGCGGGTGACATAGCTCCACAAGAATCCTTTACTTTTTAGCACGTCATTTCCCGTCAAAAAATTGTCACGATTATTTTTAACAGCACTGATATCGGCTGAAAGTGGAAGAATGCGAGAACAGCTGGATAGATTGCCCAATGCTGATAAAAGGGCAGCTGTTGCCATCGCTCTACTTAACTACCAGCAAGGTGCGTTCATCGCGTGCCATAGATCTAGAGATCCTTTTTTAGACGCAGCTGGCTGTGCTCGCGCACAGCCAGCTGTCGTCAAAAGAGGGTCTCTAGATCTGTGGCACGCGATTAACGTTTTGATCGTCCGCCATCTTGCTAGTAGTTAAGTCGAGCGATGGCAACGGCTGCCCTTTTTTCAGCATTGGGAAAGGGTTGCGCCTCAAAGGGTTAATGTGCCTTCAGAAGAGCAGTAAGCTTCATTTTCTTTCCTGTGCAGTAGATTCCTACATCACGGAAATTCTTTGATATTTTCATAGGTTGGTAGTTATGTGTAACGACTACGCCCAGACAGCACAGCAAACTTGCATCAAACTTGCAGCAAGCTTGATTTATCAAGTCAATAAGCTGGAATTAAGCTTAAAAATTCCAGTAGTGTAAGCTTGATGAAAGCTTGAATCAAGTGTTCCAGTTTACACTTGCCCAGCTTGCATTAAGCTTGACATTTCAAGCTTGAATCAAGCTTAACATTTCAAGCTTAATAAATTTATGTGGGGCGCCCGCTGGCGAACGCGCCCCACATATTTTATTTTTCCGCGCATTTCCCCCCTTTATGCTGTAATTTTAAGCTGTTTCCATCGAGTGTCTGTGGCTAGAATAGAACCCGGGACCTTTCGATTAGTAGCCGAGCGCGTTATCCATTCAGCCACCAGAGCCTCGTGCAGCTATGACTAAAGTTTGAAGTGAATTATTAAGCGGTTTTCTGGCCAGATTGATAAGTGGGCGATATGTTATTTGTTTTTTGTTTTTTTTTTGTTGTTGTTTTTTTTTTCCATGGGATGCATCAAAATTAAAATAATTTTATGTGTGATTTAGAGACTCTACTAATAGGGAAATAAACATAATATAAACTTAAGAGCAACACATGTTTTAAAACTTTCGCAACACTCATGAGCAATACTGCCGCTGGCCAAAATCGAGACAAACGACTGATTTTGAAATCAATTTCGTAGTATAATTGTATTTTATTTTGAAGAATTTCCATATTTGGAAATATAGAATGGGTTTACTTACTTAACACAAATTTTGTGTTAAGTAAGTAAACCCATTCAGATTACTTAACACAAATTTTGTGTTAAGTAATCTGAAATCAAAGAAACAGATAGTTAAACGTTACTTCGAAATGCTATATCACAGTTGCTAACATAAAATGTATGGAATACAAACACTTTAGTCATTTTTGTAAATATTTCTTATAATAACAAATAAATGAAAAATTTTGCTATTTTTTAACGCTAAAAATTCTCTTTACAAATGTGGTTAGTTATTTTCCTACATATATTGGTATGCTATATCGATATAGAGCATTTCGAAGAATTAAAAATATGTTTAAATTAATTTATAAAAATGTAAATTTGAATTATTTTCATTGTTCATACTTTATAATTAAAAAAATTATTTAACTTCTGAATTTTTTTTATCCTTTGTAATTTTATTTTAAAATTACAAAAGTGTAAGATGTAAGATTTTTGGGCCCTAAAATCTGTAGGCCCTGGGCAGTTGCCCCGTTTGCCCTGCCGGTAATATGGCACTCGTAATAAAAAACCCATCCCCGTTAAAACACATCTTTTACGAACTTTCAACAAATTTGAGGACGCTAGACAATTAATGTCCATTCTCTTTCACAGATGGCGCCATCACCGCACTTTGCAAGCCAAAATCCAGCTTAAGCCAACCTTGCATTGCCAAGACAAATCTCAAGCTTGATTTAAGCTTATGTCCTGTCTGGGCGTGTGTGTAATTAAACGTGCAACAATAGTATGATATTTGTGAAGTCTAATATGTTCATAATTCATGTCTAGACACTCCAATATCTGTGTTTAAAAAATACGTATTTTGGTTTTAAACTATAGAAGTAATTCAATGTTTCACCCTACAATGAAGCTAAATTAGCTGCATCCTTTCTACGGAGGAAAAATTTCCACCATGATTTGGTTACGTTGATCAATTAAAACACCAAATCTTGGTTCTACGTTTCTCCATTAAAAAGTTGCAGATAACTCAGTACCAGTTTATGATGACGTGTTAACCACTTTCACAAACAGTGTGGTTTTCTATGTTCTAACTACAAAAATATTCATTTTCTAAATAAAGCATCCTACTGCACTGAAATTCACTTATCACAGTGGGCCTAAAACGTGTTCTTTTAAAACAAGAAATTGGAAATATTCTGATAATCGATTACAGTACGTGCTTGTTTACGTTCTTTCATTTGATTGGATGTAGCACTGGGACATAGTCTAATGTGTCATTATTTTACAGTTGCGTATATGAGTCATTTTCAAAATTGTGTACCATTTGAAAATGTAAGGAACAACATTACAATTAAAAAGGTTATTTTCCCCATAACATAAAACATACCTTGTTTCCGAACACTGAGTATTACTTCTTTGCATTCTTTTCTTTCATTTAATTTTTTTAGATTTTTCTATTATCAGACTTGATGAAATTTGTCATGTCTGTTACCGGACATTTTCTTCGAAATTTGTACACTTAACAAAAAATTATGCAAAGTGATTTATTACATAAGTAAAGAGTCCTTCGTCCATATAATATAGTCTTTTAAAAATATTTTTCATTTTTTTAAATGAAAGTTTTTTTTTATTTGTCTGTTACTTATACAGACATGACCGGTAACATACATGACATTTCAAAGAACAAAAATTCATGAGTTTAAATAATTCTACAAGAATATGAAAAGAGACATTAATTTAGACTAAAAACTAATGATTTAAATTAATCAATTGAATAAATAAATAAATAAATATATTGTATACAACTAATTAAGGTAACAGACATGACATTGAGTAAAAATATTTATCACAAATAGGCTTTTGCTTTTCAGTCAAATGCCAAAAACTCACAATTTCTGCTTATTTTTCTTTCTTGACCACATTCTAATGGTAAACAGGTGTTGCTGTTCTCAAATTTCAATTTTGTTGCTTAAATAGTTGAAAATAATGTTTGGTAACAGACATGACATCAATGTCCGGATAGCTATATTTAATCATTAAAAATCTAGTATTTTTCTTAAAACTTAAAAAAAACCTTTTCATAATGTAATTTAAACTCTATTTCACCATGTTAAAGCATGCCAGGGAAGAAATTTTAGTTTTTGGACAGTAATTCTGCATAACACGTTTCATGTTCTATGATTCGAACAGCTGTATTTCAGTATCTTCTCTACTCATTTCATTTTTTTAAATTATTAAATAGTGTGTTTTTTAATCTATTGCTTCAGTACTAGAAACTGTCTGATTAAAAGCCGTGATAAAAAGAAAAATAATTTAAATTTTCTTTGTAAAAAAAATATTTTACACACGGATAGCAAATGGCACCCAATTTTGTAAATGACCAATATATCTCCTCAAGTTAGTATCTGTAAAGTTAATGTCACATGTCAAAAACTTTCGTATTTTTTGAGATTCCTCAAGGATGACCTTAATTTCAGTCGTAGGGTAGTAGAGGTCAATACGTTCGAAAAGAAAACTATGGTGTGGACTCGTCAGTTTTTAACTTTTCTACGTAAATAAAGCAATTCCATAAGTTAAAAAGTCAGAAAAACGGGTGAATTTTCAGATTTTTAATGTAGCGCAGATTTTTTCTTTTCTTTTTTTTTTTACATATTTGTGGAAATTTTCAAGCAAACGGCATCAACGATGTGAATTTTGTAACGTTTTAAGCATAACTTTTATTATTTTTTGAAATAATGGAGGTCAAAGCTTTATAATTTGGTTTAGTAGTTTGTTTCGCAGTGATACAAACGCGAATTGTTACATCTAGAACTTTAGCTAATGCATCACCTTTCAACAACATCTAATATCTTTAAATTTGAAAAGCTGGTAAAAAAGGTACATTTTTACGAATTTAAAATTCATATAACTTGAAGTAAAAATTAATCATAGAGAAAGTGTGGCCAAAGAATCTTATTCGCCAGAATAAGAAAAAAAAATTCTCCCTTAGAATAAAACTTGAGTATTCAAAGGTATCTAAAGCTCGTTAGCAAGTATATGAAATATTTAAAATATTTTTAACTTTAACAGGATATATTTATTTTAACACATACATAAATTTAAGTGTAAAGTTTTTAACGAAAGCTTAAATTTATTATATTTTTCTTGCGGAGCGTTCCCCTTCAAAGCAATTTTCGAGAAAAAGACAAATTCTTCTAACTTTTAGAACGAAAAGTTATTAAATTATACGTTGCTCCTTTACT
>JAWZYV010000298.1:0-35891 GCA_038373885.1 Cheiracanthium punctorium
TGGTGATACCGCAGCTTATGGGATATATGAAGAACAAAACCAAAAATCTTTTCCTTCCAATATCGGTTCTCTCTATAACAATAATTCTCTTTACAACGATATATTATTTTGACCCCCAAAATATCGTTACAGAGGGATTTCACTGTATTATCATCAGTACCTCAACTAGAGATCACGTCACCTGGGACATACCTTAATTTTTTCGCCCCCTCAACTGGGCGCCCCGTTTACACCCCCCCCCCTCTAGTTTAGGCCCTGGACTGGGATGTAGAAAGTTCCAGTCAACATCGGAATTCTTAGGACAAAACACTTACATTATTAGTTCTAAAAATTCGACGAGCAATATTCAAAAATCACAGTAATTCACAAACAGTGCCTCGATTTACAACGGTCAGTCGATCACAAAGATTCCTGAAATACTGTAATCCAAATACAATAAAATAATAACCTTAGTGGGTTACTCGAGCAGAACCCTGAACTGCTCCTCAACATACAACGATACAGAATTCACAAGCAGCTGTTTAAAATAAGCTTCTCAAAAGAAAAACGCAGCACGTCGCTTGTGCAAGCACAATGCAGAACTCTCTCTAACGACGCAGAAACGATCGCTGCAAACGAGAATTCAAAACTGGCTTACTGGGCGATTTGCTCTTGTATTTATACCTTTTAGCGAGTTTTCAAGTTCTCCGAAAATCTGTCTGCTCTGCTAAATCCTCTCTGTCATTCCTGAAAATGATTTGCGTAATACTAATGCTATGCGAGAGAACAAAAATAACAGACACCATTAATAAAATCGCGACAAATGTCGTCGCCGGCTGCTTATTGGCAAAATGTTGTCAAATTGGGCTCCAAAAAGTTTCCAAAACTCAACCCAGTACAAACCGCCAACACTATGCCATGCCACGGAAAACTTTTAGGTCCGTATCTCTCATTCCTGTTAATCGATTCAACAGAATGCAAAATTTATTTATTTACTTTTTGACGCATTGAATTTCGAGCAAATCACCCCGAAAGTTCGTAACAATATATAGGTACGCTTGGAGAATACAAAGAGTGTTTCCTGCCTGCTTAATTTTTTTTTTTTCCGAATTTTTTTTTTTTCCACAGAAAAAAAATGGTCTGGTCAAGAAACTATTCAAAGTAAAAAGTCCATTAATAAAAAAAAAAAACCACTCAGCAGTGGCGCACACAAGGAGGTCCGGACACGCCCCCTCCCCATCGGCTTTGATTTTTTTTTCCCGATTGATTATTATCCTATATCTATAGTAAATAATATAATTCCCCAGAAAAGGTAGCAATAGTTTCAGTTCTAATAAATAGAAAAGAAATTTTTTTCCGTTTTCCTCAACTTTCAAAAACGAACTGAAAGCGAACATAAAACCTCATCTTGATCTCAAAACTGAACAACTATTACTTTCTTTCCTATTTTACTGTGTAGTGCGTATCTTAAGAAACTGGATGGGACGAGTTTTGAGGAATTCCAGCTAATGAAAGCGAGCTCTTTCATCACTCATGTTTGACTATCTGAAACATCCCTAAAAGTTGGACACCCCCCCCCCCCCCCACACCGTAAAAGTTGGACCTGACCCAGCCAAAAATCCTGTGTGCGCCCCTGACACACAGTATTATGTTTACAAATGAAAGATCAAATAATTTTGTATGAAACACGCGCACACTAGTACTAAAAATTGATTTTTAAAACATTGAAAAGTATCTGGTACCAAAATAGACAAAATAATTAAATATATAACGTTTGTAAAACATTCAAAGCAGTAATAAACACTTATTTAAGAGATTCTTATTCAATACAAAGTGCCAGAGAATTGTTGGACACTTTACAATATTAAATTAAATGTGTAGATATATATATACACGAACCGGGTATTTGAATGATGGTCGACTTAAAAAAGTGCTCGACTTTCGATTACTATAATTTTGCACCAAATATATCTGATAGATGAAGCTAAGAGTCGAGGGCTTTGATAAGAGATTGGGAAGAGCATAGTGGACTTAGGCATGGCGACTGCTGCAAAGATTTGGCAAAGTGATTTTTCAACAGGACGGGTCACCTCCACACTTGACAGCGTCTGTGCGCCATTCCCTCAATCAACATTAGGCAATGCAATCCCGATCCCGCGGGAACGGGATCAAGCGGGATCCCGCACCAATATTTGCGGGACTAGTCCCGCGGGATTAAGACCGTAATCCCGCAGGATTGAAACTGAAAAATAATTTTTTTTCCTTACAATTTCACGCCTCTTTCGAGATCATCAACTGGCCAAAATTTTTTGCATAAGATGAACAGTAAGAACCAGTGATCTTGGGCGCTCATACCTATTGGCAGGTAGGCGCCATAGTCCCCCCTAGCTCCCATTTGGTTATGATTTACGTACTGGTATAACGCAGAAGTGCTTCAATACTCAATATTGTATCTTTCTGGGACAGAACCCTTGACTTGTCCTCCCCCCCCCCTCCATTAACAACCATATGGCTGTCCATGCTAGTGATATCTTTAAAGCTGAACTTTAGTTAACCACTAAAAAATGCATGGTTCCCTCAGGGTTTCATGCAAAGTCTTCTGTTAAGCAACTTTATATTCTCCATCAAAATTAGATCAAGACTAGGAAGACGAGTGCCTCTTTACGTTGTCTTTTTTACATTCTTCTTTTATAGCAACTAATAAATAACTTAGTATATCATTTTGAATATCATGACTATAATTTTCATATTTATGTAAGGCATTGTATTAGGTTGTAACGAAAGTTTCCCGCCACCGTAAACATCGTCAGAAAACAGTTCGCGTTGGCGTATTTTCTCATATTTTGTCAAATGATTTTTGGCATTTGAAAGAAAGAGGTTTACTTTATAACACTGTTGTGAAATCTGTAAAAAATATAGTTATCATTAAGTACAAGGTGTGTCAAATGAAACTATCACTCTAGAGGATTGGGACCATCATTTACTTCCAGTTGTGTTGCAAAAAGTCAGCTACAGAATATCAACGAATAATGAGTACAGCTTTTAAAACTATTGTTGCATCACGTGACACTGTGCAGGTTTGGTACCGAAAGATCAAAAAGAGTTATCTAAGGAGTTGGAAGTTAGCTTTCTAGCAGATTTGGCGGAAAACTTTCGTTACAACCTGATATTAATTATCAAATAAGATAAAGTATTATTGTTAAACTTCATAGAGCTTACAATCTGACTTTTTCCTACTTCTCTCCGTAGAAATCAATTTTTAGTTGAATGAAATATTAATCCCGCGGGATCAACAAATCTCAATCCCGAAATCCCGCGAAGAGAAAAACAGTGCGGGATTGCATTCCCTCAATCAGCATATCGCAAACAGATGGATGGGTCGCGGTGGTCCAATTCAGTGGCCTCCTCGATTGCTGGATTCAACCCCCTTGGCTTTTTTTTTTATGTGGGATTACGTCCAAGATATTGTTTACTGGACTACGCGTCCTGATGTAGCGGAACTCAAACAGCCAATCACAGCTGTCATTCATTCCAAAACTCCTCGGATGCTTTCTAATACTTGGCATGAAATCGAATATCATTTAGATGTCATACGAGCTACCAAAGGATCTCGTATTGAAATCTATTACATTGTAATGCTACTGTGTTTAGAAATTTTTTATTTAATTTTATAAACGTGTCCGACAATTTCCGGGCACCTCGTATTTTTAAATGATTTATCTATTCTAAAAACGGCTTTATATAAAATTTAATAAAGCTTACTCATCTTTCTGCACGCATCACCTCCAATTTCAAAAAGTTTATTTCAATAGTGCATTTTTAAGTATTGTATTTATGTAGTTAAAAAGAAAGATAAATTTTGTCAAACCCATCTTTCATGAAACACTTTCCGACACAAGTTTCTTACTTGTACAAATAAAGTCACATGCCGAAGAACTAATTCAAATAAAGCAACGCATTTAAATTATTTATTTCAATCAGTCTCAGAGCACCATATGAATATAGTTATCCCGATTTTGTAAAAGAACAGAAAATGCTAGTCTGCATTTTTCGGCGGAGACTTTTTATTAACCCTTTAACGCGCAGTATTCCCGCTCTGCGAACACCAAACTCTGTTCTGTGGGAACACCAAACTCTGGGAACACCAACACGTTTTGACTATTGCCAGTCACGAAGAATAGATCTGATTTCTATAAAAATAGTTGCGGGTGACATAGCTCCATGACAATCCTTTACTTTTTAGCACGTCATTTCCCGTTAAAAAAAAAAAAATGGTCACTATTATTTTTAACAGCACTGACATCTGCTGAAAAATGTAAGAATGCGAGAACAGCTGAATAGATGGCCCAATGCTGAAAAAAGGGCAGCCGTTGCCATCGCTCGACTTAACTACCAGCAAGATGGCGGACGATCGAAACGTTCATCGTGTGGGAAAGGGTTGCGCCTCAAAAGGTTAAAGTTTGCTTCTAACGCTGTTCTTTTAAAAATCATTTAACATTTTTTAAAGAATCGTATTATATTAGATGCTCGAAAATTCGCCTCGAGCACTTGCCCAATTTGTAGGACTGGAACTTCGAATTCAGAACATCTTTTAAAGTGTCCAGAACTAAACGAGGATGCCTAACGCCAAGAAGCAGAAAACATTTTCGGGGAGGGTCCAAAAGTCGGGGGTGTCCGGGATACGTCCTTGCCAAGAAGTCTCACAATTGTATCGAATGTCGACTTTTATCTATGGATGTTTTCTTTGTAATGCTTGTTTTGTTTTCTTTGTGTGAGATTCTTATTGTAATAGATTAATTTCCAATAAAGCCATATATTACAACCAAAAACAGATGCTCTTAAAAAATAAAAATAGAATTATGTTTCGAAGTCATACTATGCACTTTTACAACTGGTTAACCTATAAAAGTTAACATGTAAACAGGGGCGGCCCTAGGTTATGTGGCGTCCCCTTTTATGTTCTACTCAGTTTTTTAATTCGAAATGGCACCCCTTCGAAGACGGTGCCCGGATGCGATGCGCCCGTCCTCTTAAGGAATTTTAAAATATATATATAGCCGAATGTTGCACGGTGAATTCTAAAGCTCTTTAAAAAAAAAAAAAAAAAAAGTTGCATGAGACCTGTAGATTTGTCGTTCATTAAAAACGTGTACCACAGTTTCTAAAGAAACATTCTGAATTTTGTCAAGAGGCCCTCATGGCTGGCCCGTTCCCTGGTCACGTCCTTGCCTCTTACTCTCTGGCTTAGAGAAAAATTGTGCAGTTACATAAATTCCTTGCAAGTACTGAAATGTTTGACAACCTTAAAAATTACCATTCCCCTTTTATATGGACGGCAGGCCCCAATTGCCGAATAAGGCTCGTGCCTATATTAAAAAATATCTAAGGGCCTCAAAACTGCAGTACTTGCTATTTATGTTTAGGTGATAGGAGGCCTCGAAATGAGAGCGGGCGTATATAGTATAAGTGAAGCCCGGAGGACGGAAAACGTTAAACACTTAAATGAAGGTTCTGACATCACTAAATTCAAACCAGCAAGATGACGAAACAAAATTTTAAAACAGAAAAAAAAAGAAAGAGAAGTTTAAAAAAATAAAATAAAATAGGCAGATCCCTGGAAATTCTCTTTTTTTTTTTTCTCTCTCTCTCCAAGACTATTGCACAGTTATTTCCTTAAAATGTATAACACATGCGTAGCGTTCACACACTTCCCACGCCAAAATATGAATTGCTTGTCACCCTCGCTCGTACAATAAATATACGATATCGAGCTTAATTCGTCGCCTCTAATCTCTCTCACTTTTGAGGTAGCAAGCAGCTCATGACATGCTCACGTGACGCAAGGCCGTCCGTATTGCTTTTGTGATAGTGTCCAGAATCCGCTTTCTAACAATGACGAGGCAGGGCAATATCGTAGACGCGCAGTAATAAGTAAGGACTCGCCGAGTCAAGCCGGAGTTTTTTAACCCTTTAAGGCGCAGTGATCCCGCTCTGGGAACACCAAACTCTGACGTTTTGACTGTTGCCAGTCACGAAGAATAGATTTGATTTCTATAAAAATAGTTGCGGGTGACATTGCTCCATGAGAATCCTTTACTTTTTAGCACGTCATTTAACGTCAAAAAATGGTCACGATTATTTTTAAACAGCACTGACATCTGCTGAAAAATGGAAGAATGCGAAGAACAGCTGGATAGATTGCCCAATGCTGAAAAAAGGGCAGCCGTTGCCATCGCTCGACTTAACTACCAGCAAGATGGCGAACGATCGAAACGTTCATCGCGTGCCACAGATCTGGAGACCGTTTTTTGACGTAGCTGGCTGTGCGCGGGCACAGCCAGCTGCGTCAAAAAAAGGTCTCTGTCAAAAAAGGGTCAAAGTGTGTTTTGTAATTATCAAAAGTTTTTGCTCACAAGTTTTCAAACATTTTAACCTACTATTATACACGTCACTTGGACATTGGTGTTACGCACAATATACTACATTAAAAGAACTGTACTTAGGCTCATTTTCCTAAATGGCCTATCGGGTATTATGGAATACTAGGTAATGTTGTAATGGATTTCATGCCATCCACACTAAAGAACCGAAGGAAACAAAGACGCTGAATGTACCTCCTGCAATGGAAAATTTTCCGAAGGTCCACGAGGAGACGATTGGATCCACTGCTTCCGCAGTTCTTTGTGGGTTCATCTTGACTGTACCGGAGCAGAGAAAAAAGATTATGTCTGCTACTTTTGTTAATAGATTCGAATTAGAAATGACAAACATAAAAATGTGGTTTTATAGTTGACAATAACTATTGTTTTATAAAGTATAATTAGTTTTTTAGCGGTTTAAATCACCTCTTCCATATTGCCCGACTATTTTATATAAAACCCCATTTGTACATTTTTCAAAATATTTTTTTCTATTAAAAAAAAAAGTAGTGTTTTTCTTTTACAATTGACGTTTCATAACAATGAGTTATAGTATGTACTCATGTTGATTTTGGAATTTTATTCAAAAACCTGTTAAAGTCATATGTAGAAACGTGAATGGCATTCCCCAACACCCTCCTTTCCCCTACAGTAAAGCTTTATTCACGAGTCAGATACAAATAAACATGTCCTGAAACAACAGCTGCGTTCTGTATCCAATACCTCAAAGCAGTACTAGAAATTGTTAAGATACTGTTAGAGGAAGAAAGGGGAAATCCGTGTAAAAGAAAAAATCTCAACATTAGCAGCACATAGACAAGCAGAATCTCGATTTTCTCTGCGAAAGAATAGTGAGGGAGAAATTTATCCTCGTCGGTTAAAGTAGTAAAAAGTGTTATTTTGATCTAAGGATTAAAGTTGCATTTAAAAGAGAAAAGCAAACAGGATATTGACAAGCAGTAGACATACAGTGCACACAGATTTAGTTCTACTTTATTTTTGAAAAAAAAAAAAGAAGAAGAAGAGAAAAGTATATAGTTTGTTTGGATTACAGGGATTTAGGTTTTGTCACGTTTGATTCGCTTTGTTCCTGTTTTTTATTCCTGTTGCTATTGTAACTATGTGACTAACAATATTAAGTATTTTATAAACGTGAATGTATGTAAAATACTACGAAATATCCCTGCCGTCATTTGTGCAGAATCATTTATAATAAAGGATTTCTTTTTATTGACAAGGTTCTATTGGCTATAGATGAAACATTTAATTTTTTATTCATCAAGATAACTATTTCTAATGCTTTTTAGTATTAATTGTCGAATATAGAGCAAAATTCTTTTTTTGTAGTACTGCTCCTCATATCATATTTCCTGTTTTATTTGACCGTCTCATTATGCAAGACTTACATGAATTCGATTATCATGTACTCAAAGGTGTTAAACATTTTTTTCTTTTTTTAATTTTTAAACACATATCCATTCTGCATATTCGGAATTAAGATGTTTATATATATATATATATATATATATATATATATATATATATATATGTAACATGGCACTATAATTTATAATAACACACGCACATACATGTATGTATATATATGTGTGTGATAAAGAGCAGTTAACCAGTACGAAGCGTTTCGGGTGGTACAAAATGTTCAACCTTCTTTACATAGAAAAAGTTCCTGTCTCTAAAAAAGGTGAGAAACTGGGAGAAAGTTTGTGTACGTTAGGTAGCAAGTAAAGGAGAAATGCTTACCCGTCTCACCAGCAGTCTTGGTCGATTTAAAAATAAATCACTGTCTTGCGTGCAGGAAAAAAATAATGTTTCTTTTAAAACACAAACAAATTTATTTATAATACTTACACATGAAGACGTATATCACAACATCACCATAAACAATACAAACTTAAACACAAGAAGAAAAAAAAAGGAAATCAGCAGTGAATTCTGGGAAGTGAGATTGTGTTCTGGGAGAGACAGTTGTGTTGTTATGCATGGTCACATGCAACCGTTTGTCCCACCAGAAAAGTCTCTACTGTTTCATCAGCACGTTCCGACAAGGTTGAAAAGAGCTTGTGACTTCTCGTGAAGAAATTTATCCTAGTTCTTAAAACAGTATTAAGAGTGTAAGTCGAATTTCCCATGCCAATTTCGTGCACACAGCATTCTTCATAAAAAAGGAATCCTGTGTTATGCAATAACACTTTAAAAGCAAACAAAAATAGATCTAACCCAATACAACCCATTCCGCAATACTATCGCATAAGCTATTTCTTAAATTTAAAATTTTAAAAAACAGCACATTTGTCTATTTTTAAGTCTATTTCATGGCAAACTTCGCCAAAACATTCCCATGTCTATAACAAGATATTTCTCGAACATCATTTTAATGATATCTTTGGAAATTCCATGTCTATAAAACGACTTTATAGACATGTCAACACCACAATTATCTCTCTATCGGCCGTATTCACCAAACACTTGACACGCGGATTAAACCCAACTCGAGTGTTAAAGACATTGGTAATTCTACGAGACTATAACACGCGCTTCAGGATGTGTCCAGTGTTTGGTGAGATACGGCCGTATCTGGACATAAATGTAAAGCAATCAGACGCCCTGCTTTGGCGGGACAGCCCTGTTTTTACCAACATATCCTGCTGTGCCCACGGAACCCTAAAATGTCCCGCTTCCCCATTCCTGTCCCGCCAGTCTTGCTTTATGAAAAATAAATAAATAAACGTAAAATAAATTGGGGATAAATTAACATGAAAGTGATTGTATTATTTACAAAATTTTTTCTTACTTGTATTTGACACGTTTTTTTATTGATGAAAATTGTTGTTTTATAATAATATTAATATACATACCTATAATCAATGGATAGGGATTCTATAATTAATGTTAGAAATCAAACTAGTTTGGAAAGTTCTCGAAAAATTAGCTATAAAATTATTTAAAAACTAAGTTTATATAATAGGCCTATTTTATTTGTATATTTGTTATATTTTTCAACTCTTTTTTTTTTTTTTCTCATAAAAGTAGAAAATCAGATTATGTGTAAGAAATAAATAAATAAAAGATTTGGAAAGGAGGTGTTCGGGATTGATTTTTACCGCTCCCGACTCGGTGGTTTTGAAATGTCCTGATTTTCGCTTCAGAAAAAAAGGTCACTTTACATAAATGGGAAAATCCGTAATATGGCTTTAACATATTTTCATTAAATTTAAGACAGGGCGTTTTACTTTAAACTTGAAAAAATACACACGCAGACATATATTACTCTTTCACATCTGTAACGACCATTTTATACCAAAATCGTTTCATATATTCCTATTTTGATATTTTTTTTCTTGACCAATAAAACATCTTGATAAAAATTCCCTGCGAAGCATAATATTATCTTCTTTCGATACCAGGTAAGGGTTGCTAAGAAAAATATGAACGAGGTACCTCCACCAAAGCCTCCTTAATCCTCAGAAAAAGATGCTTGAGGTTAAGCCCTGCGAGAAAGTATTATCTGCTGCGTGTTCGGCTCCCTTATACATTTACTGGCAAATAATCGGGAGCCTATAGCAAAGTAGAACAAAAGAATATGCCACTTATTTTGTGGGAAAAAAAGATGCAAGACACTCTGTTTTCACAAAAAATAATATAGCGGAGGTTGCTTTTGGAGGACATTTGTGAAATATATTGTTTTTCAATCAAGTGTTTTCAGTTTTTTCAGAGCTGAAGTGGGATCCTGCTACATATTCTTAGTTAACAAAACGGATGCAGAAAACCACGTGTCACAAGTTTTTAAAAAATGACTGCTTTTACATTGCTAAATATTTTTGCATGAGTTATTTATTTATTTATCTTTTAATTTAAATTTTAGTGTTGTATATATTTGGAATATTCTTTCTTTTACGACGTAAGAGGAAGTAATGTGATCGAGAAAAATTTCGGAATCCCGATTTTGACGTAAAAATCGATTTTGACTACCTCTAAATTTAATTTAAGAATTTTTGAGAGACATTTCATCGCACGCATGTGTGTGTGCATGACCAATCCATTTTCACCAATTTTTCCCTGACGTCTATACGTATGTAACTCGCGTTTCTCTCAAAAACTATTAGTCATAGAAATGTCGAAATTTTATATTGGGGATTGTTGTAACATTTAGTTATGCACCTCTCCTTTTTGGTTTCAATCGACTGGATAGTTTATTATTTACAAGGTTATAGTTTATTTACAAGGCCACTCAAAAGATTTTCCGTACATTAAGCTATTAAACTCTATAAGGAGAAATTTAAAGCATATTTTAGAGATATTAAGTTATTTCAAACGAATCAAAAGTGATATATGTTGTTAAGGATTACAAAACAAATCTCTTCATCGAATATAGCGTCTTTATCATTTACAGTTCTTCTACAAGAACACTCAAAAAAAAAAATTCTAACGCATTACGGTCAATGGCAGTTGTAGAGATATTCATCCATTTCAGGTACGCCAACCTCCTATATAGTTAGATAACTGTCCGACGATAATCACTTGCCTCCCTGAAAAATTGCCCCAAAAGTCGCCAAACTTGGCGACTATGTGCGTATTTATATAACTCGCATATCTCAAAAACCATTAGTTGTAGACTGTCGAAATTTTATATATAAGATTTTTTTCAACATTTAGTTGTGCACCTCGATTTTTGGTTCCAATCGACTGGAGAGTTTTACAGAACTGCCCAGAATTTCAATGCATTAATGTCCATAGACATCTTCAATATATTTTATCTTCAGTCAGTCATTGTTTGATCCATGACAAAAACCTCGCCATTTTTCATCGACCTTTGCGAGTTTTGCCGCAATACCGCCAAATTTAACGCCAAAAATAATTACGTGTTTTGCATAACTCTAAAATATTTAATCGTAGAATGTTGAAAGTTTAAATTTGGAACTATTGTAACATGTAACTGTGCATCTCTTTTTTTGATTGCAGTCGACATAGTAATTTATTTACAGGATCACCCAAAAGACTTAAAATACATCAAGGCCTCCAAAATACATCAAGGAAACCATCAGTTCATTAAAAACCAGAGATAAATCACTATTTCGGCTGTGACCCAAATCTCGCTAACAATCTCAAGCTTATTTGCTTTGGGCGAAATATCGCCCAATTAAGTGCCAAATACAAATTTTTCAGATTGAACTCAGCTTGGTAACATATCTAAACATTTTGCTAGAAATCGCTAAACCTTTGCATATTGTTGCAGCATTTTATCTCTTTCAAACAAAATAAATTTAGATGAAGTACACCAAAAAATTTATGATTTAATAGGGTGTCATAATATTAATAATTATTTAATATTTAGTGATTTAATAGGGAGTTATGATATACAGGGAAGTCATGTGGTTTCCACATCAGATTTTTTTTTATTACGTAAGAGTTATTTTTCCTGAGTAAGTGAAAAAGAAAAATAAATGTTTTGTTAATCTACACTTCTACAAAAGTGCAACACAATCTACTTGGGTTCGTAATCCAAGTCGTTTGAAATGTATAATAATAGAACTCTTCAATAAAATTTTAAAATTCATGATGTCTTTTTTCTTCCCCAAAAAATTGCCGCATCTGCTTTAAACAGAAAGAGTAAGCTCGTAATATGAGCACAATATCCATTTTTGTTTACAACTATAACGACATGAATGTATTCATGTTTTATTCGTGTTAAAAAATCTTAACGGAATCTTTTAACAAGTATAACAAGTGTTGAAGTCGATTGACTTCAACTCTGAAAGAGAGTTACACTTTATTTATTATACAGAATGACTGCTAATTCATGGTACAAACTTTGAGGGCTGGTACAGGACGTTGTAACAATCACATTATTTTGTACAGGAATGTATGGCCAAAAGTGAAGCGTCGAAGCACAAACACAGGAAAGAACAAATTATGGTCAAAAGTGAAGCGTCAAAGCACAAGCACAGGAAAGAACAAATGATAGGTAAAGTGTTTTATTTTCATAACCTCGTTTACAAGTAGAAATTAATTTACAATAAGTGTTAAAATTGCGTCCATCAGCACTGATACGTGCTTGACAGCGTCGGTGCAGCGACTGACGAACACTTTCAGAGATACCATACATTTCACGCACACGTGCAGCAGCGACGAATAATCGAGCAACGAGATCTTCATCGGAGTCTACTGGAGTGGCATAAACGTCATTCTTCAAATGTTCCCATAAATAGAAATCGAGGGGCGTCCAATCGGAGGACCGGGGCTGCTAAGAGATAGATCTACCACGTCACATTTACAAGTACTGACGAGCATCTAGGGTGAAATGAGCTGGCACCTCATCGTGCTTAAGGGTGTAGTTCGAAGAAACAAAATCTCCTTCAGGGTCTAGGTACACAAATTAAAATAAACTAATTGAGCCAGGGGCTCGAAAAAATTCAGGATTATTCTTTCTGAGGTCTACTACCCACCG
This sequence comes from Cheiracanthium punctorium, assembly GCA_038373885.1. NCBI lineage: Eukaryota > Metazoa > Arthropoda > Arachnida > Araneae > Cheiracanthiidae > Cheiracanthium > Cheiracanthium punctorium. Next base: position 12,865 of record JAWZYV010000298.1, read on the forward strand.
TAATAGACGGAATAACGGTGCCTTTTATGAAACTTTCGCAAAAAAAATCTTCAACATGGAATTGTGCAGCAAAAATTTTCGAACAGTCACACATCCTGCTAAATTTTTAATTTTTAAGAATTTTTTCTGAAAATTTCGTAACTGATACAGATTTATCATTTATTGCGGTGTATAGTACAGTTTGTAAGGAGACATTCTAAAAATTTTGAAGTGTACTACATAATTAGTTTATTTGTATTGGAGTAACAAAATCACGTGATATTTTCGAACTACACCGAACACCCACATGCGGTTTCTAATGGTGAATGGACGAAAACAGAAACGAGAATGGCCTCTCTTCCCCAAATCAACGCCGGCTGGCCATCTACCAGCAACTACTAACTCCGTTTCTCCTCCGTTTCCTGCATTTGTGCTTCGACGCTTCACCTTTTACCATACATTCCTGTACAAAATGTGATTGTTGCAGTGTCCTGTACCAGCCCTCAAAGTTTGTACCATGAATTAGCAGTCACCCTGTATACATGTTTTATCAATATCTATAATTCAAATGCACAGTCGGTTCTCTTCGTGATCTAGTAAGCTCTATGATGCAATGTAATTGTCGCACATTTTCAGACCAAAACAATAATATCATATATACTTAATATTTCAGTCTTTAAAATATACATTAAAAAAAAATAGAACCTCTAAAGAACATAAAACTTTCTTTTTTTAATATTTCATCCCTACTAAACATGTATCTAAAATACTCCTTTTCACTGTCTCGGTTTTCTAAAAGTATTTTTTCTCTAGAACAATGAAATATTGATGTTGAAAGTTCACTATAATGCTCCCTCCCTTTAGTATGGGGATAAAGTGTACCTTAACAATAAAAAGCAAATGCCTCCATTGGACTATACTATACAGCTTAATCCTCAGAACAAGTAAGTGTGCTTAGGGTTAAGCTCCTGCGAGAAAGCATTATCTGTAGCAGATTCGTATACATTCCGAGTAATCCCTTACATATCTACTAGTAAATGATTAAACGCACACCTCAGACGCGTGAGTGGCTGTTAGGTGAAAAAATAAAATAAAATAAAAATGTCTTACCTGTTCAGAACAGTGTTCAGTACACTGGCAGAAGTCACGGATATCATAGAGCGATAATTTGATGCAAAGTTTGCACCTTGAATAGTTTTTTTTTTTAAGCCTTTGAGGCGCAACGCTTTCCCAATGCTGAAAAAAGGGCATCGCTCGACGTAACTACCAGCAAGATGGCGGACGATCGAAACGTTCATTGCGTCCCACAGATCTAGAGACGCTTTTTTGACGCAGGCACAGCCAGCTGTCGTCAAAAAAGGATAAATTATTTATTTATTGCCAAAAAGCACTACTTTGATAATCTACTTCACTCTGATATTAAAAACTGAAGTTGAAAGGATATTACGTAGCCGCAACCCATGCCAATCTTGATTTGTTGAGCAATTAAGAAGCGATTATTTTACTGGCGAAGCATAGTTTAACCAGCGCTAGAAAACCAAACCAAACCAAACCCCCCCCAAAAAAAAGTGCGAAATAAATAGCTTGAAAAAACTGTTGTTTAGCAATAAAAAGAAAATTTCTTTGCTGAATCCGTTTAATCCGGGGAGGGGGGGGGGTTGTAAGGACGATTACATAATTCCCAGTAAGAAATTGTTAGCTTGTGCATGTTCCGATTAAAGTAATCCCTTACATATTTTCTGCCAAACGATCGTTGGTAACTCACATGAGAAAGAGGGACTGAGAAGAATGATTTTACTGAAAATAAATTGACTGAGATTTCGTTATTGCTTTTATAAAGTTTTTGGTACAAACATATTTAATGCTAAATACAGTAGAACCGCTCTCGGCTGTTCGCTTACTCTGGTCTCGAACTGAACTTTGTCTCGACTCGTCTGTGACACACCACCCACATTATATACATGCGCACAGTAAATACATACAACAGTTCTGGTCACTTTCAATAATAACAAGAGCTTTTTTCTGCAGTTTATTGTACTGTTTTTTTTAATGGAGAAAATACATTCAGTTACTCTTAAGTCCAGAGATTGTTTATTTTACTGTAAATCGGTATTTTTCTGCATTTTTTCATAATCCGCCTTTTTTTTTTTTTTTTTTTTTTGCGTTCCGGCCATATACCCCAATCTCAAAGGTGACGATTAGTGGGGTTCTGCTGTAGGAATATGAAAAGGATCCTTATATCTAATGGAGGAAAGTAGTTCTGTTGATTGCAAAAACAGCATCTTCAGCTGTATAAAATCATTCATTGAACTCACTTTCAAAGGTGATGAAGCTGACAGTTTATGATTGAGAAGCAGTCTCACATATTCGCATTTCTCAAAATTTGAAACTTATTTTCGTAAGTGCAGTGAAAAAACAAGCTTTTTATTTTTTATAGTCCTCCAAATATTTCCCCAAAAGAAAATAATAAATTGCGTTATTTTTCGGAAACTATTCGTAAGTCAAGACATTTTTTTTTTTCTGCAGTAAGTTCGCCAGGGATTAATTGTTCTAGTGTCGCCCAAACAGCAAATAGATTTAAGTTCAACGTGTGTTCAAATTCTTATATCATTCTCTAAATCTTAAAAGAGGGGAAAAAAACTATAAAGGAATGTACATTGGTGAGATATAATAGAAAAAAAAAAAAGTAACGACCTACTCAACAGCGAAGAAAGGCTCGCAGAAAGAATTTTAAAGATTCTATTATGTAATTCCGAAATGGGAAGATTATTAATAAAAATATATTCTTTTATTAGATATTGTCTATGTGTCATTCTTAATCATTTATAACATTTTATAAATAAACATATATGGTATAATTAAAACATTAACTTAGCAATAAAATTATAATATTTCATCTTACTAATTATAGCACTTGAATATATATATATGTATCACATCATAATATTTCTAACTAAATTTATCTTAACAATTATACTATTTTATAAAAAATAAATAAATAAACACATATGTTACAATTAAAACATTAAACGCGAAAAGATATAACTTAGTAATAAAATTATAATATATCATTTTAATAAGTATAGTACTTGAATATATATATATATATATATATATGTGTGTGTGTGTGTGTGTGTGTGTGTGTGTGTGTGTGTATATCACTTCATAAAATAGATTAAAGAGTGATTAAACAACTGTTATTTTAGAAATAAAGCATTAAGAATAAAAAAAAGTTACAATTTAAAATTAATAAAAAAAGGGGGGCGAATTTCCCCGGTACGGCAAGCTTCTCAAAAGATCAAAAGAAACTAGGCCGTATCACCCAGTACCGCGTTGCCATTTATTTTCTTTTTATTTATTTAATGTGGATAAAAGAAACAAAGGCTCCCCAATAGGCCTATCAAAAAAAGAAAAAATCCACATACATTAATATTTAAAAGATGTAATCTTTTAATATACGTCGTATCTCTTCTCCATTTCTCATTTTATACAGAAACGTCGGGCGTACTCGACCGTCGATACACGATTTGTCTGCTAGCGACACTTTGATATTAAATCTGTTCAGATTTAAGTGTTCAACATTTCTAAATAACACTTCGTCGCACAACGGACCGTCGTATATCCGTAAATCCGTAAGACGGGCGAGTACGCCGCCATTTTCTACGATTTATTTATTCTCTTCCTAGCATCTCCACCGTGACCCTGTACGGGGGCTCAGTCCAGAGAGCTCTGGAAAGCGGACATCGCATGTCAGTGTTCGGCGGGCGCTCTAAAACTGCTCGTTGAATACATAACGAATGAAATGTGTGGTTGCATTCGCTATCGAAGATGTTGAACTGATCTTCGTGAATTCGAGTTAAACATATACAACACATTTGACTCATGATGAAAAAAATAAACTTAAGTAAATCTCGAAAAAATAAATCAGTAGTAGTTAATTCGTGATCACTATTTTTCAAATTAAAGTGCAGAACACACAAAATGCTGATACAGAGGGTTCAAAAAGTGGAGCCAGTGCAGCAAAGCCAGATGTCATGATAGCTAATAATAGTTGTAAAGTATGTCCTAAACTTTTGGATGTGATTTATTCTTTCGTGGCTAGTAAATCAGGGAGACAAAGCATTTCAATATCATCCTCATCATCATCCATGAAGATTTCTTCTTCCCTTGTTTCTGTTGTATCAGGTGACTGTTCCTAGTAAAAATAAAATAATATTAATATACACGCGTCACATTCATTTTTTAAAATGAATTTCTATAATTTTCGAAAGAATTTCTAAGTCATCACAACTATAAACTAAATTATTATAGTATTAATTGATTAACTTTTTCCTATTCATCACTAATATGTACTTCTGAGCTAACTGCATATTATTAATTTCTAGACTTACAAATTAAAATGAATGACGATAAGAGTCCATCATTCAATATATTTAATAAAAGTGATGATATTAATTTTCAAGTTAATGCATTTACTCATTTTTCATCATATTTACACATTTCTGTTTTTAGAAATGTAATCAATAATCATAAGTACAGAATAGAGTCTATTTACCAATAGTTTTAAAGCTAATAACATACCTACATAAAATAGCTTAAAAATATCAATATGCTGGCAGATTTTTAAAATTAATCATATATCCTGTATGTGCTAAGTAAATGTGTATGTCCAAATGAGAACTTTTGAATGGGGAGAATGTGGATGAATGATGGTTCTTTATAAAACATAAAAACTATGTAAAAAATTTATAAAAAGTGTACAAAAATTCCATTACATATATATTCATATATTTTATACAAAAAATTTATGTATTAAAAAAAATTGAAAAATTGTTGATTACTGGTACATTTTTCTTTTCGCGGTATTATTTATTTATTTATTATTCTAATTCCTGACTTTTTAGCTATTTAAGCCTGTATCTTTTTGCTCATTGGTTATCTATACTAGTTTTTTAGTATTTTACAATTCTTTCTCTCCCCCCCCCCCACTTCCCCCCAATTACTGTTTTTGTTATGTTTACTCTCTTTTAACTACATTGTTCTCGCTACAATATCATTGGGTTGTTTAATTTCTCTCTCTTTTTTACTCCTTGTATCTTGCTGCTTTTTTATTTTGTTACTTAAATTTCTATGCTGCCATCACCGTTTTTCGATTTACTGCATAGGCATCATCTATGAGCTTTTTACTCCATGTTTGATTCTTTACCACGTTTGTTTTTACTGCACTAGCTATGGTCGCGCCCCTAGATTTATTTTAAAGACTCTTTTTGTCATGCAACCTACTGAAACCTAGCTATTTTTGTTTTTTCATTTAACTAGATTAAATTACGTGGTGGCGCCTGGTGATTAGAACTTGATTAATCTAGTTTCAATTTCACCACCGCGGTTTTTTTTTTTTTTTTTTTTTTTTTTTTTAATACTCTTTTCTGTTTTGTGCATGCTCTCGCTCGATGGGATAATGGAATACCCATATTACGTAAGTTTGGCTGTTTTATATTATGTGTGTATACAAAAGTAAATAAAAACAACCTGGTGTACAGGCTTAGCAAAATTTACCTGAGACTTAAAAGTTCAGAGTTATACGTCCTTCTCTACTCCTCCGGGTTCTCTTTAAACACATCGGTATGCAACTTTTGTTGAAGGAAGTTGCTCTAAGCACTGATTTTTGTAATTTACACTAACTAAATTACACTACCAAAAATTCGAGATATAGTGCTTTTGAAGGAACTTTTTTCGAGATAAACATGAAAAAATACATTGAATATTGATTGCAAAAGTAGGGAATTTTAGAAATTTCGGGATATAGAGGTTTTCGAAGCATACAGGCTTATATATATATATGTGTGTGTGTGTGTGTAATAAGAAAATAGCCTTTGGCAATTTAATCTAATTTAATTTAAAATCATCTGAAAAGCCCTCTTGAATCTCTGTGAAGCAGAGTACTTTTACTGTAAAGTTAGTTTCTCGTCCAGGCAAATATTACTTTCAGAGACAATTTTTGAGAGCACTTAAGAATCAAAAGTTTGAATTGAACTAAATTTGCGGTCGTTTTGCCGTTTCCGGTCGCACATCCTAAAATTCTTGGGCTAAGGTAAGTAAATGGCATAACTTTAGAGAACCAGTTAGAGAAAGGGTAACGCCCTTTACGCCTAGCGACAAATTGAGAAACTAGGGGTTATGTAGGTCAGGAGCGAGAAATTTGCGAGGATTTTCGATATTGTAACTGCCCAATTAACACGCAGCAGGTGCGTCGGTCGGTCGCCGGTCCTTCTCCAACCAAATATGAAAAAATAATAAAGATCCAGATTAACCTCAACCAGCGTCGACTGCCATTCTTTCGTAAAAGAAGAAGTCATTGCAAAGAGAGTGCCCGAATTTCTTCACATATAAATATATAAGGTACATCTTAAAAAAAAGCAACACTTTAATAAATAATTAATACGTAATAGCAATATTTACAAAGGTGCACGGTTATATGTAGACCCCTTGGTGTTCTAGCCCCAACCTCCTCTTCGAAAAAAAATTTTAATCCTTCTCACTAAAACCCACGTACGTATATGTACACTTTACAAGAGTGTTACTTGGCCGAGAAGCCCTAACACCCCATTTGAGCATGCGTAATATTTCCGAAAAATGATGATTGCATGTTTTACACGTTGTGATAAGAAAAGGGACAAGGGAAAAGAGTATTAAAAATAAACTAGTAATACCTTCCGACAGATGCACTGGGAATAGTGGAAGAAGCACCCTTTGATATCCCTACTAGCAATTTTGCTCGGGCCATCATCGGCTGGCTACGTGGCCAGTGGTTGCCCGAGCAAAATTGCTAGTAGGGATGTGCCACCGAAGTTGTCTTTTAATTCAGTCATGGCTGCCCCTTCAAGATCTAGTAGAGCAGATCTTATCTGTAAATTAATATTATGCTCTGCAGCTTTCAATTTTATCGTATAGAATAGTTTGTTATATGTTGCCTTTTTTTTTATTAGACAGTAAACAATAGGTCAGTGGGAACACTTGTCCCAGTACTGCCCCATGGATGGTGTAAACATTCTGGAAACTATTGTGACGTCCAGAAACACCTTATCGCTGCAGGACAACAATTCTAAATTGTGCCGAATACCTGTAAAAACAAATACAAAAACCTAAATTACTCAGGAGTTTAAGAGTTAATGTAAAGCAAGAGATATTAAAGATGTGTTGGTTAATTTAACACAAAAAAATTTTGGCGCCAGATTAAGCGATAATTTACCAAAAGTGTTTGCATATGTTAGTTAAGTCAGGGAGGCAATTACCTCGCAAGCGCACCAAATTTGGCACGAGAAACAACTTTCCCGGCCCACCTAAAATATTGATTTTTTTCTGCATAAAACATAACATACTGGTGCTGAAAAAAAAATTGCATTTCAATTAATTTTAATTTCCTGCTCTTTGATAATACATATTTACTATCTCTGGGCTAAGAGTTTATAAAACAGCAGTAACACTAGCAGACATTTGACTTGACAAATTTTTTATTATTATTAAATTTCTTTCCCAAAACATTTATTTCAATAGGAATTCAAAGTGTTGAATATCATAGAAAAAACACTCAAAAATACAGGAGTTAAGTAAATAAACATAGAAAAAGTGTAGACGCGTTTCGGGAGATGCAAAAGGTGTTCTCCCTATCAAAGTACTGAAAAAACGTACTGTCAAGAGAACAACAAGCATCAAAATTTGTTCGATATTATTTTCAAAACAGAAAACATCTTTTATTTAACAAAAGTAAAAAATGTTAAATAATAAATAGTTCGTAATCCTAACTAATTATATTATAAATGGGAAAGTGAGTTTGTTTGTTTGTCTGTTACACTTTCACGTCTAAACCGCTGAATCGACTAGAATGAATTTTGGTATAGAGATAGATGGGACCCTGGAGACGGTTATAGGCTACTTAGAATTTTAGATTTTTTATTACTTTTTAAATTATTAATTAAAAACAGTTTTTACGTTGTCATGCTTGGCGAGTTTCGCCCGTGTAAAATGATTCATGTTTTGAGCTAACAGAAATGCTATGACTTAACGAAGATTCGTGGGCATTAGAAAAATATGAAATGCCACGGAAATTATACCAGTTTTACGCCAAATCTATCAATCTGTAATTAAAAAAATGAATGTTCTCCAGACAAATCTACAGCACGCAGAGCTTTGAAAATTTGATCATATAAGCCCATGACTTCGGTAATGCTCACCTGAGGCTCAGGATTTTAAAATTTTAATTACTCGTTTAACTATTAATTAAAAACCGTTTTTAGGTGGTCATGCTTGGCAAGTTTCTCCCGTACAAAATGATTTATGCTTTTGAAATAAAGCAGAAATTCTATTCGCACAATCTCGTGCATTTGGAAAACATGAATTGGCATGGAAATTACGCTAGTTTTACGCCAAACTAAAAACGATAAGAAAGTACAGTCCAAATGTGTATCATAGAGTTCATAAATTTTCGAATCTTACCAATAATATAAATGTGTACGTTTGTGTGTTTGTGACTGAATCACTCAAACATGGCTGAACGGATTTGGATAAAAGAAATTTGAAAGATTTAAAAATTTGGAATGAAGATAGCTTTCATGCCTTAATTCCAAAACATTTTTCACTGATAGAAAGCTACACTATTTCTGACTATTATAGACTAAAATTCATGCATGCAGTATTAATAGTTCTTGTACAGGAACACTCAAAATAATTCTGATGCATTACGCTCTATATGCATTTTGTAGCTACTGAACCGATTCTAGAACTTTTTTCACTGATTGACAGTTACACTATTGCTGAGTATTACTGCTTGGTTTTTTGTGAATTAAGGCCGACTGACTGCACTAAGGTCCTAGACCTATGTGGGGAACGTCCTTTGTGGATAACTTTCTGAGGGATCCTAGTCCGTATTTATGCGAGGTTTCGAAGAAAAACAAGAAAAACAACGAACGGCTAGGTCGACAGGCGCGACCGGGGTTCGAACCTGGCACATCCAGCCTTCCAGTTTCGAGAGCAGAACATCTCAGACACTGGTGGGGCCCTGAGTATTACAGGCTAACTTTTATGCATTTATCAGAATTAGTTCTTTTACAAGGGTACTCATAAGAATTACATTACGCTCAATGTGTATCTCTCTGTAACTACTGAACCAATTCCAAAACTTTTTTCAATTGCAAAAATCTACACTATTTCTGACTATTACAGGCTAAAATTCATGCATGTAGCATTAACAGTTCTTTTACAGGAGCACTCAAAATAATTCTAATGCATTACGCTCTATGGGTATCACTATCTAACTGCAGAACGGATTCTAAAACATTTTCACTAATGGAAAGCTGTACTATTCCTGATTAACAGGCTAAAATTCATGCAGATAGCATAAATATTTCTTTTACAAGAACACTCAAAATAGATCGCAAATATTCTCGTAACTGTCTATTCGCCAAATGCGTAAAAAAAAATTCTCAATTTAGTAACTCCACATACTCTCTTATTTTAAATGAAGTATACTAAAGTGTATTATACGTCATTTAAAATAAGTATAAAATAAATAATATTTAAATACAGTCACTTTTTTTTTTGTCTATAGTGCAAACATATTTGTTATTCACACATGCTTCATTTCTCTCTGGACCTGATTCTAGAGACGACCCGGACGAAGTCGCTGATAGCAGCTAATTATGCAAATGAAAATTTATGCAATCTATGAAAATTTATGCAATTTTCAGAAACACTTTTAAAGAATTATTTAATTAATCCATGTGTCTTGAAAACCATTATCTTTTAGTAGGAAAGACAGAAAATGAGTCTCAGTCCAAAATTAGGGAATTATGTAAAAGATATTACAGAGGATATTTAGTTTTATTATTAATTATTATTTAAGTATTTAAGTATATAACATAAATAAAATAAGAAGGAATATTTGGGAACTCTTGGGTATTGTCCCTCTTACCCATGTGATAATCGGGCTCTGACTACCCCAGATATTTAACACAATAAGACACAGTTATTTACTACAACATATTTAACTAGTTACATATTTTATCAGCTATGTGCATAAATCACGTATTAAAAATGTTGATAGTGAATTGTTGTAAAAAAACGTTTAGAGTACCTTTTTATATTTTAAGATATAATTTTATTAATGTATTAATTATTCATAGTATCTTGAGTCATTTAATAAACAATTTGTAAATTTTCACTTTTTTACAAGCATTCAATATACTCTTAACTTACTAAAAATCTTTCCTTTTCTCCTTCATCTAGAAGCAAAAAGTCTTTTCCATTATCAGTTTTTTAAACACATCAGGCAAACTGATGTCTCCAATTGTATGAGGGATAACTGGTCGACTTTCGCTTTTTGCTGGATACGTCGTACTCTTGGAGAGTCAAGTTGCAATTTCATCTGAATTAACTGCAGCTGCTAACTGTGAGCTGTTAATTATAAGAATTTTTTTATTAATAAAAAGTAAACAAAGGCTTATAAATATTTAGTAAGATCGATAATATCAGGGGCAAAATACTTTTGAGAGAGTTACAAAGTTGAATTATATTCATAAATATTAATTTTTTAAATAAGCATTCATTTTTTAAATAACATTATCTGAAATGTTTTGGCTATCTAATGCATGATAAATTTCAAAATATGAGCTATGTAACTAAGGTTGGATATTTCTTTGACTAAACTTATTACCCGGTTTTCGGAAGTTGTGGAATGGTGTTTTAGAAGTAATTTGGAATTAATCATTAAGAGTTTTAACAAAATCTTAAGCACATTTGAAATTTCGCTATAGCAAAATTCCTCTTCTGCGGCCAGATTTTCTTAACCGTTTAATTCATTCGTTAAAGCACTGGTAATATTGCTGCTAGATCTAAATGACACCTATTTCACTGCCTTATAGTTTATGCACTTCAAGGAGTCCTTGATTCTCGCATAAAAATGTATTTCTCCAAGATAAAATAAATAATTAAATATTTACATAACTATTGATTTCTAATTCATAGGGAAGTGGACTGAGGATAAACGAACTTACACGGGAAGCTGGCATGTTAAATATGTGGAGTAGTGTACATTTTCCACCGTACCCTATATGCTGAGTAGGCTGGTGGATGAGAGACAGCATTCAAAATAAATGTAATTGTACCGTCATTCTAAACTTTTTTATTAATTTTGTTTCAAGGGAATAAATTTTGATATCTTTTGATATTACTTATGTATTTACTTTTCTCATAAAGTAAATACATTAGTAAAAATAAATAAAAAATTATAATTAATTAAAAATGTTAAAAATAATTAAATATTTTTAGTATTTTTTTCAAGACATTGTGGCAGAAATAATTTTTTTTTTCAGTGTTTTATAGTTATTCATAAAATGAATAACATAATCATGTCAATTAAACATTTTTCCTTTAAAAAATTTAAAAATTTAATATTTTAAAACAAAAATTTTAATTTAAAAATTTGTTTTGAATATGTAATGCATAATAGTGAAAAAAGTATTCTAACTGTGTAAATAATTTGTTTTGGGGAGGGTTGGGGTTTTTCTTGGCGTTAAAGAAAATGTGCTATTGCATTTCATCAATTATAATTCATATTTCCCCATTCTTGGTAGCTCCAAAACTCATTTTCATCAACATTTATGCCAAAATTTGTATATTTCCATGGTATCACGGTGAAAAAAAAAATTATTCTATGTATTAAGATTTAAATAATTTCTGCTTTTAACTTATTTTCATGTAAAAAAAAAATTTAATTCAAAATTAGGATTTTGGGAGTATTTTTTTAAGTATATTTAACTCCTTTTTGTGTAGAATTTTATGTCAAATTAATTGTGTTGCTCCTATAGTTTCATAAAGAAGGAATGGAGGCATACTATAGTATTTGCTATTTATCCTAAAGGATTACTATTAAAATTTAGTTTATAGTTGTTAAATTTGAAGTATCTTTTTTAATTATGCAAAAAAAATGATAAACTGAACACATTTAAATAATAATAGTGTTTTTTTTTTTTAATTTACCTTGAGAAATTTAAACCCGAGTTAAAATGAATGTTTAGTTATTTTATACTGTAATCTTATTAGATTTGGTTTCAGTAATAACGATGAAATGGAACAAGCGAAACTGGTAAAGAAGTTAAACTTGATGAAGCATTTAAGAATGTTAAATATGGTATAAAAAGGTAACAGACTTGCAGAGAACATACGATTTCACCATTTTTAACTGTGCAAATTGACTATTACAAATTTTAAACCAACCCCTTCTAATTACATATCTTCTTAGCATATCATTTAACAAAATTTTAATCAAAATTTTTGGACAATATCAGTTCTTTTTTGAAAACTAAACAAAAATGGCAACCAGCTTGTTAATAACATAGAATAAAATTCCTTAACGACTACTCGTATAATTTATTTTTAATGATCGTTATTCATAATATACAGAGCTTGTCTACTAAAAAAATAGGAAAATTAATAGTTTAAATATACTTAGCCACTTTTTTATAGTACAGGTGTTTTCCCATCATCAGTAAAATCCTTCACACTCAAAAAAAATAAATAAATAAATAAAAACAATAAATAATGGACACAGGTGAATCATTCTATGTTTTTCATCATGATACATCATGCAATTTTCGAATGTGTTCTAAATATAAGTGTGTTGCATTTACAACCTCAGCTTCATTTAGAAAAGCTGTGTACATCTCTCTATCTCTCACATGTTATAGAGTTTTTATGTCCAGAAGAATTTACTTTTTTAAATCTTCATGTAGGGGTGTATGACTCTCAAGGGGTGTATGACAATATGACTCTCTTATTCTACAGAATAGAAATAAAGAATGTAATACAAATATGCAGTTTTTTTCCTCAAACATTATATAGTTTTGTAAAGTAATTATTCATTATAAGATCACTAAAAACATACATGATCATGAAAAAACTGAACTTTTTAAACAGATCCTTCAAAACCATATCTTAATATTACACCATGCTTCTAAATCAAAGAATTTAGAGAAATTATCCAAATTTTAATATTAAATTACATTGATAGAGTCTTTACAACATTTAGTTTGATTCATTGTAAATTTAAAAATCGTTTAGAAACTTATTAAACACGAAAAGAAGTTTTCTAGATTTAACATTTTACTAACAATGTGTACTCTAGAATATTGTGTTTAATCCAGAATGTTAATGTTTTTTAAACATTGTATGTAGTTAGACTATGTATTCATATTAGAGATGTTTCATCTATAATACTTTAAGAATTTTTTTAATGTAAAAGAAATTATTATAAAGTAATATCTTTTATACTTAAAATTATTAAAAGTAAAAGATAATTCTCAATTTCAAATTAAGTTTGTTTATTTTTCCTCTTAGTGTGTAATGTTTTTGTGTAGTGTATTTAAAGTAAATTAGGAAAAATCTAGTAGGAAAAATAAATACACCATTAGCAAATGGGGTATCTATTTTTTGTGTTAGTGTATTTACACTCATATTTCTGTTGTCATGAATATTAAATTTGATTTGAATCATTTTCTTAGTTTATCTTGTATACTTATTATCAAAATAATAGCAAAGCTGCTAACCGCCATGAAAATGACGCTTAAAATACATTTTTATACATATTTAAAATAGCGTATTACTTTTATTGAAATGTAAATTAATTAATAGCTAGATGTTTTAGGATATGTTTAAAAAATAAAAAGATCTGATTTAAATTTTAAAAATCGGATTTATTATTTTAATAAAAAACATCACGAACCCTGATCTCTGGGTCAAAGAGATCTTGAGTTACAACCATTAAGATTACTATACCATGAAAATTTAATTGTTTTTCAAAATTTAGAAAATTCTTAACTTGGAAATAAATTGTTTAAAAAAAGTAAAAACTATTGTTTCTCATCTGATGTGCGAGTATTACGTAGAAGTATATTTTACACTCACTAATTCTTTATTACACTAAAAGCTAATCGCTTGAATATTCAAACAATTTTGAAATTTCTAGGTTAGTTAAGTTAGATTATTTGGTTGCGGTAAAGCTACACAGGCTATATGCCAAAGGGGAAATGCCTCGGGCGAAGGACTTTTTAAGGAGGGTCTAACGAGCATTCACTTTACATCTGGAGAAAACCTCACAAAACACCGTGCAAATCTTTATATTTATAGCCTCGCGAGAGGTAAGAACCGTGGATCTGTACATTTCAGCCATCTCCCAATGTTCAGTTGTTTTATCCACTCGGCCATTGGTCGGCCTGAAATTTCTATATCATAGCCTATTATTTGCTGTTTCAGAACAGCTTTATAAAATTGCTTGTGCCTTTTAACCATTCACTTTAAATCTTAGCTGGTTCATTCATATTAGTGATTAATTAAAAGTTATTTGATTGTCATAACTAATAAATACTGTATTTAAAGTTATTGCAATTACTTAGTTTTCAAAAATTAGTTGTTTTGTATCATTAAGTATAGATACTTTGAAAATAATTTGCTGATTTGCAGAAAATATGTCAATAATGTATAATAATAAAAAAATGCTAAATGAATTATAAAACTTTTGTTCAAGTATTAATAGAATAATAACATGAGCGCCCATGCATAACATATTGGCTTGACTGTGTGGGATCTAAGATAAGTTAAGCTCATTCTAGAAAAAATAAAAATTTATACTACTGATGAAAAATTAGATTATCTGTTACAAGAATAGGAGATGAAGGCCTCCAGGGAAAGGGTCTAAATCCCACTTTAAAAATACCTATTCATCCTACCCAGTTACACCAGTGCACAAGTTGAAATTAATTAATTTATTAAAAAGATAATTACTTACCAATATAGTTGTGCTACTGGTTTACTAAGTTTCTCCTCGGTTTCTGCTTTTATTTTCTCATAAACTGCTTCCTAATAATCTTTTCTTTTTGTAGCTCGTGATTATGGATTTCTTGTGTCACAACAAAGGAATCCTGAATCGCCGTTAAACGTGCTTTGCAGGTTTTCACACATCGCTTCCAGTAGGTCTAAACAAAAAGATGTTTAAAACTAATAAACGACCGCCACATTCTGATCTAATCAAATTAATATTCTCCATTTTATAAGTCCAGCTCGTAAGTAAATGAGAAAGAACACAAAAATATGTCTGGTCGGATTTCAGGGAAAATGCCAGAATAGAAAAATCGTTGGTGTGGTTCATGTTTGTAGACAGAGAGAGAGGAAGGGTTGCAACTCTCTCCTCAGGAAGGTTTCCTGGAAAAGGAGGCGTGGAGGCGATCATTTCCCTGAACAAGTGCCCATCCCAGTGCACCACCCGGCCTTAGCGAAGTTGTTTGAATTCCATTGTTTGAAATTTCACCAAGCAATGCGGGAAGAACGGAGAACGGATATGTCATGAAATTGGCGACGTTCTCTTCCTATAGAAGTGCGAAAATAGTTATCACCCACATTGGCTATTGGGACGCCAACTATTGTGGGAAAATTTTTCTGTCAACTTTCAAATCAGGTGTCCTTTTGTGAAGGTTTGGCTCGCCATGAAAAACCTTTTGTTCGTGGAAAGACTGGATAAATAAAGGAATAACTGGTTTTGTAGTTGGCGACGCGACTACCTGCTTCTGATAGTTTCAGTCGTTTCTCAAGTCTATTACAAAAATTCGGATCCTGGCAAAACGAGGTCTTGGTAGGTCTTCATTAGGTAGGTTCATTTTCCAAGCAATCCCCCCCCCTCAGGACTCTGGTAATCATTTATCAGAAAGAGAAATGTCAGTAGACAGGGATTCTGGCACTGGTTTTCAATTATAGAAATTACAATGAATAGAATTTTGAATAAAAATAATAAATTGAGATTTCAAAACAACTGATTTTTAACACATACTTTTTAACTAAGCATCAAAACTCTGATTTATCTACTGTATCTTCATATGCCAAGGGGGGGGGGAGGTATAGCCCACCCCTCAGTAAATCCGCCTCTGTGTTAACTGAATTAATTCGATCTAATCCTATTTTACATGCAGTGAAGAACAGATGTTAGACATTATGCAGATATAAATTCGCAGGGGGTCCATATGGTAAAAAAGACAGAATTTTTCACAAAAAAGGCTTCATCATTTTAATAATACAAAACTCTAGAATATGATCAAGGGAAAGCTGACATTTGGGATTACCCAGTGGCGTAGCCAGAAAAAAGCTTTTAAGGGTTAGGCACTGACGTAATGGATAATGTGAAGGTGGCGCCCATAAGGGGGGCAAAGTAGGGCACTTGCCCCCCCCCCTAGAGTTTTAGGTTAATGTCTCATGATGTAAACAAATGGCAAAACCTGAACTAAATTTGTTAAAAATTTGAAATTTGCCCCCCCCCACTAGAAAAATTCCTATGGGCGTCCATGTGTAGGTTCGAAGTATATATATAAAAAGGGCTCTTTTTAGGGTACATTAAAACCCCTTATTCAGCGCCGTAAGATCACCAGCTACTTCAGCCGTGCCCTTGGTCTCCAAGATTAGACGGGAGGGGGGGGGGGGGCGCACAAAGAGAGAAATGTGGACCAAACTAGAATAAAAGTGGTTCTTACGTTACAAAAGTTATTCATTCTACTGTTACATTTTAATTTTATAAAATGAAGAAACATTTTTAACGGTGAAACATCGCATAAAATTAGGCGCCAGTAAGTAATACGATATTACAATAGCAGTATTTCGACTTTTGATCTTCACTGCATTTATGAATTTCTTTTAGCATGAGCACAAAGATATAAGCTCTGAGCTGAAATGAAGAAATCGTGCGTGCCTTTAGTATTTATTCTAACATTTATATCAAGAATATGGAAAAGCAATATGAAAAAAAAAAATAGAGAGAGAGAGAACACTAATAACATTATTACCATTGCTTTAGTTTTAAAGTATTCGATTAAAAATACAGAGTCTCGTTTATCCGACCTTCGCTTATCCGACATTCCGTATTATCCGACGTCGGGTTGCACGGGACTGAACTAAAGTAAGGGCTCAAACAATTGGCACAATGGAACAAATCTGCTCCATAATGATAAAAATTTGGGAACCGATAGCATAGATGAAGCTGAAGAAGCGATTTCTACGTTTAGTGCAATGAATTCCTGGATGTGAGGATTTATCTTTGGAAGAAATCAAAAATTGGATGGAGGGTAATGATCAGCATGAAATAACTGACGGAGAAATTACCGCTCTTATCAACTGCGATGACAACGAAAGTGAAGATCAAACACCGACTGTTGAGCCTCACAGAATTTCACATAACGAAGGAGTTAAGCAGTGGCGCCGACTACGTGGATGCTCCGGGGCTCAAGCACCCACTGAAAAAATTCTGTGGGTGCTCCGCACCCACAGAAATTTTAGTGCCAAGTCATAATTTGAATTTCCCAGAAAGAGCTAGGAAAAGGCGTTTATGTGGGTGCTTCGGGCTTGTAAAAAAAATTACGTTGAATGCTGAGCACCAGCAATCGTCTGATAACCCCAACACAGTGATGTACACTCAAGGAGGGTTTCACCTCCCCCGCCCCAATTATGCCATTACGTAATATGAATATTTGTAAAGCATACGGAACTTTTTGCATTATTTCAGTACTAAAATGTTTTATTTGCTTATTAGTTGTGTGATATTTTAAAAGTTTAAAAGAAAATCTTTAATGAGGCCAAATGTATGTGGGTGCTTCGGCATGGACGTCCATATGAGTACTTTAAGACGAGGGGGGGGAGGGGTTATTTCTGGCATTTGTAAGGTCATCGGCAATCGCGCTTTCAAACATTTTAGTACTGAAATAGTGAAAAAAAGGTTAGCTAATATAAAAATGTTCACTATACCGACGGCTAGAGGGAGGGACCCGAGCCCCCACCTACTTCCCTATATGAGCACCCATGTCCTTTATAATTTAGATGCGTATGAGAAACTTCGATGAGACAATCACTGGCGTAACTATAGGGCGGTAGAACGGGCAAAAGCCACGGTCCCCCGGACGGAGGGGGAGCCTTTCCCAAATAGAAAGCTAGAAAAAGTGAACTGCAACATGTTGGTTGAGATTCTGTACAATGATGAAGGACCCTATCCAATGAATTCATTACTGGCCCTAACGGTATAGTCACGCCACTGATGACGACGAGTGCTTTGCTACTGCATAATTCGAAAATAAAATTTTAGTGAGGGACAGTTGTTTTTTTTATGTAGTATGTCAGATCTCAAGCACCCACAGAAAAGTTTTCGTGGTTGCTAAATACTTGCATGTATTTAAAGGAAGTGCTTAATTTGCATGGGAGGGAGCACAGCTCCACTACTTCTTTTTTCTCGGGGAAATTTTACACTAAATTTAAATTTTTAATTACCATCGTAATTGTTTCTGTTGATATTAATTTTATTACATCGCAAACTAATACAGAGGTAACAAAAATTAACTTAATAATACCTTAAATTAGGTAATTAATATTGTAAATTGCAATACAAAAAATCAGGGCTCTTGCACTTTTTTGGATAGAAATTAAACCCTGTTTAAAGGCAACTGAATGACAGCTACTTTCAGCTTATCGCTGTAGTTCGGGAAAAAAAAAAAAAAAAAAAAAAAAAAAACATGAAATTTTGGTACATAGATTCAAAAAAATTAATTATGTCAAATATTTCAAATTTTTAGGATGTATGTTTTAGAAACTGCACTATACACTGAAATAAACAATAAACCTGTATCATTTACGAAACTTTTAGAAAAAATTCTTAAAAATCGAAAATTTTAAAGAAGTGTTATTCTTTATTTCGGTATGTAGTGCAGCTTATAAAGAATCATCCTAAATTTTTAGAATCCTTGGTGCGATAGTCTACTTTAATTTGTGTATTAAGACCGTTATGCAGATTTTGTTTCTTCGGCATACACCCTTATGTGCCTCGGAACTGGAGTAATTATAATAAAATTCCAATAAGTAGTAACTTAGCACATACTCTAAAATTTTAAAAAGTGCATGGAAAAAAAAAAAGGAATCCAAACAGGTAATATTTTTGTCTACTTAAAATAATAATAATTATTATAATAGTTTCTCATAAGAGTACTAATTTAGAGGTGTATGGGGGTCATCTTAACTTTCAGACATTTTAGCACGAAAATAATACTTAGAAGTTCAGTATGCTGTAAAAATGTTTACTATACTAGGCGGGCTCAAATCTCAATCCCCCACTGCCACTTGCCTTCCTATCTGGCGCCCACGGAAACAATGTCTTTCTAAAATTCAAAGCTTTTTCACAATGCGACTCCCTACAGCCCCACAGGCAATGCCTTTGCCCACTGTGCCCCCCCCCCTTTCTGACCCACACAAACAGACCTCATCCCAGAATCCTCATTTTCCATGGGAAAATGCATGAATACAATGATACTATGTTACTATGTTAGCCCAAGAGTACCGGAAAACGGAGAATTTGAGACAAAGCCGCTGGCTACAATCAGAAGTTCACGCGGGAAAGATAACACAGGAGTTAGGTGAAAGACATTCCCATTATGGAAATGTTTTGAGATAGTTCTAATAATATTACTTCAGGATTCCGAAGTGAGTAGGTTTAATTGTTTTTATTGTAAATAGAGAACATCAAGATCTGTCTGTTTACAAGCACCTAATATACAACACTTTGTATGTCTCTGGAACAAAAAAAGATGCCCATTCATCAAAAAGTGTCGGCGCTTTGGTGTTAATTGAATGAGACTGAGGCGAGGCTTCTAAGGTATAAAGGTTTGTCACTTTCTTCTAAAGTCTCAATTTCCTTTTCTTATTTTTGAATGATTTTTAGTGCTCAGTTATTTATTGAAAAGGATGGAACAGACTGTCGTCTACACTAACATTTCGAGATGCCTTCTGTTTCATTTTCTGCGAATATTTTGTTCAATTTTCGTTCTTGTTTAACAAAGCGGAATTAGGTACTATTTGCTTTGATCTAGCCCAATGCTGTTTTTGTAAAATTATACTGAAATCATGGGCGCATGAACACACATTACTGAAATGTATGTCTCTCGTAATTTTGCAAATTTGAACACATAAGGGTAGAGGGTAAAATAGCTCTACTTCAGGAGGATGCTCAAAATCATGCCTGGATGTTATATGGCCTACAATTAAAAATACTTTTTGAATAATTATTAACTCTAAGATAAACAACTTTTTTTGTTCTGCATTATTTTTCTGTTTGCATTTAAATAGTTACCAATCTTTTTTATGTGGTCCTACACACATTTCAACATAGAAAACGTTGCATTAATTCATTCTGAGGAAATTATCTAGTTTAATTTTAAAGGTATAATGTTTGTAATTTTTTTAATTTGTTGGGGAAAAAAAGAAAAGAAAATAGTCAAGGCTTAGCTGCAGCTGTTTACAGGGGTACAAAAATGTAAAAAAAAAAAAAAAAAAAAAAAAAAATACAGGAAATGAATGAGCTGAGAAACAATACTATGAATAACATTTTTTGAAAACTGGGGATTTCACACAGGGATGAGATAGATTAAACAAGAATAACATTGATCGTGAATTGTTACATTCGAAAACTGAATCACTTTTTATACAAAATTTCCATTTGCATGACAAGAAATTTGACCGATTGTGATATTATTGTTGCATGTTTCCCCCCCCCCCCCAATACACTTTTCTTTTGCTTTGAAATTTATAATGATTAGTTAAAACCAATCAAAATTCTATAGCTAAAAGTAAAAAAAAAAAAAGTGAAATAGTGTAATACACCTCTTTCGGGTCTGATTTATTACAAGGGCAAAGGGGGTGTGCGCCCAGGAATTCTCGAATTTTGACAGAGAATTTGCGTAAGGCAAACAAATTTAAGGTGACTCCAGCACAAGCAGATTTTTCTAAAAGAAGGGTATTTCATCAGAAATACTTCATTACTTTAAAAAGAATCTTGATTTTAACTGCTTTGCTGTTATCGTTACTAAGACACAAAACGGTGGAGACTTTGATTCTATGCCCAGCGTTGCTTCACCGTAGTACAGATAATCGGATGCCAAAATTCACACTATTCATTTAAATTAAACTTTGAATGTCACCTTCAGCGCTCGGAAAAAACACGCAATTTTGGTATATAAATACAAAAAAGAAAACTAATTATCTCAAGCACTTCACAATTTTTAGGATGTAGGTTCACAAGCTCTACTAGACACCCGAATAAACGAAAATTTTTTGCAGAATGGCCACTCTTAGAAATATTTTGCTGTGCAGTTCCACATTTAAGATTTTTTTCTGAAAGTTTCATGAAAGTTTTCGCATTTATTGCAGTGTGTAGTGCAGCTTGTAAAGAATTATCCTGAATTTTTTCGAATCCTTGGTGCAGTTAGTTTATTTTAATTTGTGTACCAAAACCGTGAGACAGATATCGTTTCTTCGATCTATACCCTCAGATATTGGATATTTTATGTGGAGCTAAAATGACTATTTGTATTACCCATTTCCCACTGGTAAAAATGTGCACGAAAAGTCAAATGATTGAGTTGTTACGAGCAAGGAAGCAAATAATTATAGGAAAAGATTGAAGGGTAGTTGGAAAAGATTCCATAAGGTTGGAAAGTGTATCATTATTCATGAGTGTGCCGTATTTTTCTTCTTTGTTCCATAAAAACCCATCTTCGGAATCTAAATCTATCTTAAAATCACCTACTAAAACTATTTTACAATCTTAGGGTAGAATTCTCCGCCGGTGGTTTCCGAAATCGTCGGTGGTTAGCTGCCGACTGGGCAGAACCAGTTGTTTGGTTACCGACTGCGCTAACGATTCCGGAGGCCATCGTGAGGTCTTTTAGCCAATCACATGAACCCCTTGACGCTCCTCCCTAAAACTCCACCTCAAGGCGGGGCAGAGTTAACGACTGCGAAAAATTAGCGACGAGCGGAGAATCCAGCTCTTAGCCAAGTACATTCCAACTGTACTCCCCCTTTAAAATAAATTGTCACGTTTTGGCACCAAACTTAGCGATCCTTTATCAAAAATTACAAACCACCTTGTGCGACTTTCAACATTTTGTTACCCCCCCCCCCCCACGGACTTTTAGGGCACTCACAGAAATTTTGTAAAGTCGGCGCCTCTGGAGTTAAGGCTCTAGAGACTGCAATTCAATACATTGAGCAACTAGAAAAAGCCACAGGAATTGTCATAATGATGCTGCAAAGATGGCGAGATTTAGCAGCGAAGAAACGACACTCATCAGGAAAACAGACTACCAAAAAAAAATTTCTTTAAATCGTCACAGGACTGAACTTTAAGCGTAACATTTTTCTCGCCCCCCCCTGCAAATACTCTGCGCCCCCCTTGGGGTGATTAATGGATTACAACCACCCAACCCCTTCTCCAACTTTAGTGAATAGCTACACGCTTGAAATGAAATTTTATAATCAATTTTTACATTTTTAGTTTTTATTTATGAGTATAGAACCTGGCTGCAGCTGCAACTGTCTGGAAAAACAATGGAGTATCCGCAGGTTCACTTCTGCTGCTGCCATCTACTAGAGAAATTTAAAACGTATATCCTTATGGGATTTCTTCTGTGCCTGCAACGGAAACTTTTATTCATAGACAGGCAAATAAGAAGTTCGAGCCCCCCAATCCTAGCCGTTGGCTTAGAGAACATCTTTATAGCATACCATTCCCCCCCCGTTTATTTTTAATTCTTTCCTTTTGTAATGTTTCAAAGCCTGAAATATCCTTCGCACACACACACACACACTTGCCCTTAAAAAGAAGAAAGTATACCCCCACCCCCTAAAAATACACGTATGCGGGTCTTTGTAATTATTATTTTCTATATATATATAAAAGTAAAATGTACATGAGTTTAAAAAATTCATTTTCATGAAGTACTGAAAAGACAAAAAAAGTTTCTATAACTCCCTCTCTACTTTCATATATTTCGATTTTTGCATACCTCTCTGAGATTTTGAAGTTTTAAAAGAGTAAAATTAAAATTGGATTCAGAGCATAATATAAGATTTTTTAAAAGAATTGTTCTAATTTTTTATTCGAGATCTAAATACATACTTCTGTAAAACGTTTTGCTCCCCCG
>JAWZYV010000299.1:0-21495 GCA_038373885.1 Cheiracanthium punctorium
AAAGAATCACAGGGGATTTCTAGACACAATCGAAAATTCGTTTTTTAGTATATTTCAGGTACAAAGTCCCTTTAAATACAAAATTAATACTTAATGATGAATTAAACCTTATTTGTTTAGAAAAAAGAACGTACAAAATGTATTTTGATATTTTTCATATCTCATTCAATGCATATGTGTAATAGCAAACAGTATATACATTTGTAACATGTAAATATATTTTTTTATTCTTTTGTATCGTTGAGTATATAATTATGAAAAAAAAAATGTGATTTATGAAAATATGCGACTGCTAAGTTCTGTTTAATCAAGCATTAATTAGTACTTATATTCTCCATTCACAATAAATAACTACTTATTAATACTCATTTAATGCAGGCATGAAAGTTTTCAGTCTTTTGACTGAATTCAGTCTTTTTCAACATCATTGATGCATTTGAGATTTAGTATTTAAATTTGTTTAATGAATTAAGTTTTACTGAATACAGTGGTATAATGAACGTTAGTTAATTTAATAGTAAATACATATAAAAATATAGCAGGTAATGTGTTAAATGCATAATAATTTATTTGTTCTGTATGATCCGCAGCAAAGTTCAGTCTTTTTAGCTGTTTCATGCTTTCATGCCTGTTTAATGTGAATTCGTTAAAATCCAAGGTACATTGGATGGTGTGTATTTCTTTTGTGCGTCCACGAATTCTCCACGGGCAGCGGCGTTCGCCGAGCGTCCACCACATCTGGACGGAAGCGGCGATCGCCGAGCGTCCCCTCCCGCCGCTTTCGCGAGTAGCAAACCACTTTTAACAAACGCGTTCTTGGACGCGAGAGGCACCGCTGAGGTCATTAAAGCCCGGGTTTCCTGGGAGCGGCAGCGTCCAGCGCTCGCCTTTGACAACCGCGAAAAAGTGCCCGAGGTGACATCTGTGGAAAACTGTCCACCGCTGTCGCGAAAGGGTGGTTTCCTGCAGGCGCGCGAGCGCGCGGCATTTTTCTGCGTCCACTTTCTGGAAAACGGTTGTTGGGCAGGCATTCTTCGTTC
The DNA here is from genome assembly GCA_038373885.1 of Cheiracanthium punctorium. Classification (NCBI taxonomy): domain Eukaryota; kingdom Metazoa; phylum Arthropoda; class Arachnida; order Araneae; family Cheiracanthiidae; genus Cheiracanthium; species Cheiracanthium punctorium. Next base: position 1,041 of record JAWZYV010000299.1, read on the forward strand.
TGAAAACGCTTCGCACACTGAAAATGGCTGAAAGTGTTGAATATGAAATTATCGCTCTTGTATTAGATGAAGAGCAAGAAGAAGAAGAAATCATTTCATCGGCTTTTGTAAGAAAAGATACCCATGAAATATTTAAAAAAAGAGAGGATGAAGGAACTTTTAATATTTTAGTTCAAAGGCATCTAAAAGACGACGATTTCTTTTGATTTTTTTTTTCTTTTTTGTATTGACTACATACTTACATGTTATATCTGTTATTATCTAAAAGCGTTTAATTCTGACTTTGAGTACATACAAATGTATGAAACGTGCTAATTTATTTTCGTTTTTACCAAATATAACATGAAAAGGGCCCCTAGATTCACTCTCGCCCCTGGAACTCGTAAACCCAGGTTGCGGCACTGGATTGAATCAAGAAACAAAAAGTAAAATAGGATGTTTTTAAAAAATTTGTTTACCTAAACACAATAAAGAATCACAGGGGATTTCTAGACACAATCGAAAATTCGTTTTTTAGTATATTTCAGGTACAAAGTCCCTTTAAATACAAAATTAATACTTAATGATGAATTAAACCTTATTTGTTTAGAAAAAAGAACGTACAAAATGTATTTTGATATTTTTCATATCTCATTCAATGCATGTGTGTAATAGCAAACAGTATATACATTTGTAACATGTAAATATATTTTTTTATTCTTTTGTATCGTTGAGTATATAATTATGAAAAAAAAAAAAAATGTGATTTATGAAAATATGCGACTGCTAAGTTCTGTTTAATCAAGCATTAATTAGTACTTATATTCTCCATTCACAATAAATAACTACTTATTAATACTCATTTAATGTGAATTCGTTAAAATCCAAGGTACATTGGATGGTGTGTATTTCTTTTGTGCGTCCACAAATTCTCCACGGGCAGCGGCGTTCGCCGAGCGTCCACCACATCTGGACGGAAGCGGCGATCGCCGAGCGTCCCCTCCCGCCGCTTTCGCGAGTAGCAAACCACTTTTAACAAACGCGTTCTTTGGACGCGAGAGGCACCGCTGAGGTCATTAATCACTCTGGTCGCTGGACGCCGGCCGCCTCCAGGAAACCAGGGCTTAATCACTCTGGTCGCTGGACGCCGGCCGCCTCCAGGAAACCAGGGCTTTAAGCGATATCGCCGGGGGGGGGGGGGTGTTAGGGGAGTCATAACCCCCCCCATGAGGATTTTTTTGCCATACAAAATGTATATTCATCACTCCCTTATCACAAACACCTATACATATATATGAGTTGAAGTAGTCGTAACCTCCCGCTTTTTAGAGGTTTTCTCAACACAGGGTGTCTACCAAATTTCTGAAAGTCAATTTCCTGACTTTTGGGATGTCCCGGGAAAAAAATTCCTGACCAATGCATTTTACTTAGGGAAATTGCACAATGCTTGTCTTTATATTTGCATATTTTGTACAACTTCTTTAAATCAACTTTGACTAAAGTATACAGGATTAAGCTTTGATCCATTAAGAAACAGAAGTAGTTGCACTTTCTGATAGAATTAACTAACTGTTCTTGGAAACACAGTCCTAAGATATAAGTTACCAAGTAAGCTAATTTGTCTGGTTTATCCGCTTTTCCCCGAAAATGGGGGAAAGCATATAGGGTGCCATTTACACATCTGGTCAGTAAAAGTCGGAACAAAATAGGGGTCGTTAAGAAAGTGCGAAGGTGCTATTTTCTGATCAATCCTTTCTAACTGATATACGGTTTCCCGATCTTTGTAAACAGATGCCAATGAAGTCGTTACCGGGCAATTTGAAGGTCGTTAAAAAGCCATTAAATTGTCCCCTCTCCTCTTTGTCAACTGTAAGTATGGATAAAATAACGTATTGTCGCCTCTAAATCAAAGAATATAGAGTTCTAAATTAGTGTATTGCTTCATTACTATTAGCTTTCCATGTTCAATAAATAAACAAATTAACACAGCGCACACCAGAAGCTAAATTACATAGAAGTTTTAAAAAGTTAATAAACAATTAATGCATAATATTTACTTCTATAAAGGAAGTTTTTAGACGAATTGCTGCCAAAAGTCCAGTTTTAAAAATTAATCTTAGAGTTACTAGTGCTATTATCTAAAATTCTGTGGTTATTTTTTTGATTAATTGGAAGAAAGAATATTTAAAAATAAATTTTAAATTGAATATGTATATGCTTATTACAAAATCCTGATTAGTTGTAAATATTATCCTAAAAGGTTGTTTAAAATATTGGTATATGCTGTAGAAAATAAGAAATACACTCACAGCTATAAACAGCAATATAAATGTTACATATATTTAAAAAAAAAAAAAAAAAAAAAAATGTGCCGAGCAGTCATTATTGAAGAATCAAATCTGAAAGATGGCCAGTATGGCCAACATTTCATTTATATTCAAATTTGAGAATCTTTTTCACCTTTTTAACTGTTCTCTCCTATCGACAAAAAAACGCATAAGTGAAAATTTCCTTTTTGCGTCCAGCAGGCACCTTTTTAGGTGGAAAAATCCAATAAAATCGTCTGTGTGAATTAATGATAGACAGTAATGCAGTGGTTCTCAACCTTTTTAACTTCGTGCCCCCCAACAAAGGCTAACTTACGGTGGCGCCCCCCCCCCGCCTCACATTTTTCAGCATACATTCAGTTTTTTAATCTTTAAAAATGAACATTTAGTCAAATTTTCTACAAAATAATGTTATCAGTAAAGTTTAAATGAACATTTTAAGCGAAAATGAATATATTTTTGAGTAAAAATGAGAATAAGATGATTTTTTAAAAAATATGCAACACTACTTGCTCTTTGGTTTTTCTCGTGCTCCCCCCCCCTGCAAACGCTCTGCGCCCCCCTTGGGGGTCGCGCCCCACAGGTTGAGAAACGCTGCAGTAATGTATTCAATATAAAATATCATAATGTTCTTTTTTCGACCAAATCATGTTTTTTTTTTAAATAAGGCGAATAGTTAAATACTGTTAAATCATTTTAACTCGTTACTGGCTGCTGTCATTTTGTAGTTTTTGAACTGAATGATAATCGTTTATGAGACTCATTCGTAGACAAAGAAGTATTTCCCAAAATATGCATTCGATTCTATTCTTTTCTTAACATATCTATTAGTTGTATTTCCTATCTCTTTTTGAAAAAAAATTTTTTTTTCTCTCACATAACAGACATTATTCAGAATGAAATGTGCGTATGTAAAATATAATGCATAAATGCAAGTCCACCAAAAAAATGTAAAATACACTGTCACTTGTGTTTTAATTTTTTTTCGTAGACTTGCATTTATGTATTAATGGCGTGCTAATTAAATAATTTATAATTAAAAAATTAAATTTTATGCGTATTATAACGTTTAAAACGAAACATAAATCTAAAATGAGTTTACAAATGACGAATGTCTATTTTATACGCAGACATTAGCTATATCGCTTTATTTTTGTAAGAAATGTGATTTAAATAACTTTTCTGGATTTATTAGTTTGTATTTTTTCTAATAGTTAGAATTGTTTTTGATTAGCTACAGTGGTGGCGCTAGACTTTCCCCGACGGGGGGTCATAACTCCCCGACGAGGGGGCACAAATATACATGTACATATGCTAAGTGGCGTATCCAAGATGGGGCTTTGACCTCCCTCTTTTATGACATTTTTGTCACCAAGTATGATTATGGAAATTTGCAACTATTTGCGCCACTTGAAAATATTTTACTTTAGAAAGTGATTTTTTCACGATAAATCATTTTCTAAACTAAAATATCTAGGATCCAGATAAGTTTAGAGGAGATGGAGGACAATATAATGTTTTGTTTTGTGAAATATTTCCAGGAATCGGATCGACATACATTATCGGACACCCAGGCCCCGGATATTTTCAAAAACCACTGCACAATCTTTCCTGGTAGATTATTATTTAAACTGACCCCAATTAACGTATCTCAAAATCCCTTTACATTACACAAATATTTCCCCAAGGCCTCAGCAAGCAAAAAATTTCGGTGGGTGGAGGGGATCTGTAGTGCTAAAATTAAATTAACTGATATCTAGAATCAACGCAAATAAACTGATAATGCATTTACTGAAATTTTGGAGGGGGGGGGGGCAAACCCACATGATCCTCCCCCCTGGTAACGGCCTTGCACGTTTCTGTAAAATCTCGAAAGCTACTTTTAAGAGTTCTTCAGGTTAACGCTTAAAATATTTCATATGAATGAAATTCTTTGAAAAAAGTTCAGCGAAGAAAGTTCTACGCATTTTTTTTCCCCCCGCAGAAAAAAATATCAGAAACAAAAGTTTTTTGTGCAAGAATATTGCTGTAAATTCACTGAAAATTTATTTTATATATTAAGCATGACTAAATTTGCACGCTTTTACACAAATTGCAGTTATTTTTATAAAATTAAGAGATATATGTAAATTTAATTACAGTTTAACTTCGATATCTCGAACATCGAAATTCTTGATATCTCATTAAATGCGTTTTCCCTTACAAATTGAATCCCACCCCACCAGTGGCATTGCGCTAGCGCTTTGAACTGGGAGACGGAAGGTGCCTGGTTCGGCACTAGGTCGCGTCCGCCGACGTAACCGTTCAGTGTTTTCCGTGTTTTTTTTTCCGAAACTTTGCATAAATACGGGTTAGGACCTCTTAGAAAGTCCCCCACGGAGGGCAAACCCACCACCGGCCAGGATCCCTAGCGTAGATAATTGGCCGTAATCTACATTTCCATTTACAAACTGATTCCCTTTAATTTCAACTCGTTATCTCAAAAAGTCTAGTGTTTCTGGCCAACATGTTTTACTGTAAAAATATTAATCGAATTGTTAATTTATGTAATATTAATATTTTAAATCACAATAAAGTGAGAAATATGCAACTGAAATGTTTATAGGTAGAACCACTTTACAACAAAATTTTCTTTTGAGAAAAATGATTTTGAAGGCGCGCAGTAAAGTGGCATACCGAAACTTTAGCGCTTGTTTCTACAGCTTTAAAATGATTCTACTTCAATAATAATTCATGTGGTGATACTACTTATTGAAAGCTAAAAGATGGCACCGTATCTCAATTTCGAAAAGAATTGTTGTGAAGTGTACCCCTGGGAGCTTCAGTTAATTATAATAATAATAATAAATTATAAAAATCTCCGAAAGAGAACGTAAATATATGCGCTATTAAATTTTTTTATAAAGTCAAGCACTCATGAAGAAAATTAACCATTTTCTTTTAAAATGTAAAATAAAATAAAATAAAAAATATCGTCAGAAAAATATAATCGGACAGCTTATAATTTGCCAAGACACACCAAAAAATAATTATTTTTAGCGAAACTAACCTTGATAAAAATTTACTTTTTTGTAATACTCCAAGATAGTTTTGAACGAGGTTTCCACAAACGTGATGAATAATTTTATAAAGCAAGCTCATTTACTAATAATTCATAGTGAAAGTATCATTTTTAAAATTTCAACATTAACGAAAAAGAGTTTAATTAATAAGACGAATAACAAACATAATATTAATCTGTTTAAAAGTTTTAGAGTTGAATTCTGATACATATAATTCTGTAACTCAAATATCAGTTTAGAACATATGCTATTAGTTTATTTTAAGTTTATATTAATGCTGGTGCCATCCATGGATTCAACAGCGATTTGTATAAAGATTCAAAATAAGGGAAGTTGCGGTGGCTTACGATACGCCACTGTATATAACATACAAATCTACATGGAAATATAAAACTTTTATTGTATTTATTTTATTTACTTATTTTACAGGATAAAAGGGAAAATTTTGGAAGACGATATAGACGCTGTATACCATAATTTTTATTTACTTTGCAGTAAAATAACTGAATTAAAATTCACAATAGTTATTTTTTCCACAACGATATAAAAATTAAATTGTCAGTCAAGATTAATCAGTTTCCTTTAACTTATATTCCGTTTTTAGATCTATCCACAGCCATCTTCATACTGGACTGGAGAGGGCTTTGGTCTATCAGAGGAGCTGGTTATTATTATTATTATTTAATTTTTTAAAATTAACTTTTCTTTTTTTACCACAAGCAAAATGTAATAATTCCCTTGCAGCTGTTAATCTTCTTGGTGTGCATAGCTATGAACTCTTAGCTAAAGAGGGCCGGTTAATCCAGTTAGATTTCTCATATATAGTGCAAATTCTCACTCGTTGTATATGTATACAGTATGTTACCAAATAAACAAACTATGTATTTGACTAATTCTTAAATTACAAAAAAAAATAAAAGTAAAAACAAATCTTACTGCTAAATTTTTATAAAATTAAAGATTAAATCGTGCATATTGTGTTCGATTGAATCTATTTATAAATAAAAATTATATTTAGAATTTATTCGAATATGCCATCTAAGAAACAGAAAAGTACTATTTTTTTTTATTCGGAAGAAGTTAAAAGTTAAATTATCTAATTAACCACTTAGTTATAAAAATATCTTCTTACTTTCTCAACAGTTATAAGAGTTCAAGTAAGGATTACTGTGATAAAATAATTTTAAAGACATAGAATGCATAACACACTAACTTATAAATAAATAAAATACGACCAGTTTAAAATATTTCTAATTAAAATGAAAATTTTTAGTTAAAGCGTTTAAATATTCATAGGTTTATACATATTTTGAATGCCAGAGATGAATAACTGTAAGATAATTTTATAAATATTTTGTCACGTCAAATTTTTACACAATTAAATATACATTTTAAAAAGTTCCCGTAGTAAACAAAATCTGAAATTTCTTATCGCCCGAGTCGTAAATCCCTTTTAAAAATATCAATTAAGACTTATAAATTTTGTAGCTCTATGAATAAAAGTAATACAATGGGAAATTTTATTTTACATTTATGACACAAAAACTTTTGACTCGTGAATTAAAATACTGTTAATTTACATACAATTACATTAAATCTGTGTTTAATTTAAATTTGCATTAATGCAATTTGAAAGTTTATAAAGACATACCTTTCGTCCTCACTCCAATTACTAAATCGTATTTGATAAATATACCAAACAATTCGAAATTGCAACGAAAGAATATATTTTTAAAATGTATATCCTGTCCTGTAATTTAGCGGGAATGACATATAATGGGGAGAACAACATGTTACTTATCAATGGTTTAAAAGCAAGAGCGCATTTAAAAGTACTCATAGTGTTTAAAAGACCAATTAGGAGAAAATTTAGATTAATTCATAGAGTACTCAGACAGTTAATATAATTTAAAATACAATAATGTTGTAAAACATTTCATAGAATCAGAATGTGAGGTCAAAAAGTCCGACTTCTACTACAGCTTCAAGTCAAAAAGTTATGACTCTGCAGCTATGATTAAAAGTGCACTCTGACCGCAGCTATGATTAAAAGTGCACTCCAAACCATTACGAGCATCCATGTCTAAGGACATTTAATGATATATATGTATCATTAAAATCCTGTTAATAAATAAACTTTAAAGTAGTATTTTAAAATTTCTGAGACAGAACAAGTGACTCAGTTTTTGAAATATGTGCCTTATTTTAAAATTATTTTTATTTTTAATTAACGCAGAATGTGTTCATTCAAAATTTGTGCTCAAACTAGTTTCAATTCTTTTTTATAAGGGGGGGCGGGGTGAGAGGCAAGTGTGGTTTTAGGGCGAGGGCACAGGGTGTGCGAATTCCTCGAGAGGAAAATATTTACACTAGTAAAAATACGCTTCAAATAAAATTGCATGTTCATGCAATTCTGAATTGGTATTCAAGCTTTGCACCCTTCCTGAAAAATATTTCTGGATCCGCCCTTGGGCATAGTATATTTGTACAAATACATGACAAAAAGCAAGTGCTTAGAAGATATAATTGAATGCTTTAGAGATATAAACTGACCATATTTTAAATAATAATATTAAAGCTTTTAAACAAATTTAAAATATAATATATGAATGTAATTTACATATAACTCACTTGAAGTTTGTGGATCTGATGAACTTGAAGGGTTTTCTTTCTCTAATTCCGTAGATAAACATACATTCGAAGAGCAAGAAGAAATATCCCAAGGATTCTTTCTCTTAATTCCATTTGGTAATTGAACAGGCCCCAGTCGATTTTGTTTATGAAGATCTGAATGCTTAGTTATCCTATGTTTTTTTTTTTTTTTTTTACATAATCATTATCAAAAATATCACGACATAAAGCACACTGTACTTTATATCTCGTGCTTTTGGCACCACCGATGTTTTTTTTAGGAAATATAATGCCAAAAGTGAAATTAAACTTTTATACACTTCACAATGATATGCTATGCTGCCGTAACAAGAAAAAGAAAATGCCCACTATTCTAAACTCTGTCTAAGTCACTGGCACAATGCACAATAACAAGTGTTGGAAAAGTGATGTACTATGGGTTTACGAAGAAAAAATAAAAATACATGGGATATTTCGACGAACCATTTCTTTCTCATCATTCTGTCACTGAGGACCAATAAAAGTACAAAAACCGTATTTCTGGAAAAAAGAACATCCCCCATTTGAAGCCATACTTCCCTTCCCTCGAAATTTTTTATCTACCCGACTGGTCTAATTAACGGTCACTGTCTCCCCCATCCCGACCACACACACCCATATTGTACTTTCCTACGGTGTCGGCGACAAAATGCACAATCGTTTAAGCAATTAAAAGAGCCTGGAATAGAAAGTGGGCGCACATGTGGTCTCATAAATTTGTCGTTTGAAGAATAGACTGGCACTTTTGTTACCTTAAGATTGATGTCTTGCTGCAAATCCAGTTAAATGCCTCCTGAGAGTGGGATCACAGATTTCAAGTATACACTATTCGAATTTGAAGTCTCCCCCGCCGTCGTCAACACATCACAGTATTGGAAGATGCAGGAAGTGGCTGTTTCTCGACATGAAAAGGATCGCAGAGATAAGAGATGAATGAAAACGGAAAGTACTTTTAGCCATTATTCAGAAGTTCTGAGGAATATACCCCCCCCCCCTTCCCAGAAATGTAAACATATCCGCTTCAATCTCCAATACTCATTCGCCTTTCATGTGTATTTAAAAATTACAAAATTAACTTTTTTTAAATCGCAAAATCAAAATTAAAACTCAGCTAAAATATAGATTTCTTCTTATGAAAATTCCCCGACGAATAAATCAAATAGCCCCGATGGGGGGTCACAAGTTCCCCGACGGGGGGTACGTGCCCCCGGACCCCCCATTGGAGCCACCCCTGATTAGCTAATTATTATATTTGAAAAGTATGTTTAAAGACTTAATTGCTTCTCTGAAAAGAAGTATTAGTTTTACTTTATGCATACTTTACAGTATGCTTATCAAACTTTTTATTTCATAAAATATTATTGAAGAGTAGTTTAAAAGAACCTTTTTATTATTGATGATACATAAAATCAATAACTCGTTGTATAGTGACTTGAAAATTTTTAGGATGCCTCTTCAAAAGTTTTACTCATGGACTGTACAATGTAATGGTTGACAAACCTGAATCAGTTAGGGAAATTTAAAAATCCAAAATTTTAGAAAATACGCCACTCTTCGAAAAATTTGCCAACAAACTTCAGGATTTTAGCGAAGTAGCGGACCAAACTTCAGGATGTTAGTGATGTCGAAGGCCGTATAATTGGGATTTATATGGGAGGTTGAATGGTTTATACGGGGTTTCGATATGATGAGCGAGCCGGAGGGTGCCCATATTTGTGTTTTAGACTTATTCTTCTGTTTCAAACAAAATAAAGTTAATATATGTTATTAAGGATCACCACGTAATGACCTCGATAGAAAATAGTGTATGTAGCGTTCTACAGGAGAACTCAAAAGAATATCGATACATTACTGCCTTTCAATACGGATACATTCATCCTTCCATCCTTTTCTATAGCACAATACAGTCAGTATATAAACGTTTATAACTGCTTACACTTCAGTTAAAAGTTGGGGGTGGGGGAATTTTAAACTTTTCTACAGGTTCTCCGAAAAATAAATTAATGGCGATGCACAGCATCTTTATAAGATTATCTCTTAAATCTCCCCGAAGTGTAAAGGTCCTTGGTTTTGGCCTTTCCCACGGCTGCGGATCTAACTTTCTGTAGTTTTTTACGATTTTTTGCAGATGTAGCATGAATACGCGTCAGAAACCCTTAAAGAGATCCTGTGTCCAAGATGCCCTCTTTAGGTAGATAGACTTCATATTGCTTTGTCTTAACCACTAAACTAAAATCTCTCAATATTTAAGTACACTACATAACCAAATTTGGCGCAAACTTTGTTTCCCTTTGTGCGTAAAGTCCGTGAGGAAGACTTCCTTTCTACGAACAATACCTTTAAGATTTTACTATATATATTATTTATATTTGCTTAATTATTTACGTATCATTTTCATAATCATAATGTTTATAAAATGCTGAAATTCCATAAAATAATCTGTATCAGCCGAGTATTCGGTCAAAATTTAACTGAATAAGCTGAATACGAAGTACATACTGAGTACTCACCTCACTACAACTGTGAAATTAATGAATCACGGGAAAAAAAACGCACAATATTGAATGGGTTTGTATTTTTAGAAGATTTGGGGGGGGGGGGGTCATGAATTTAAAAAAAAAAAATGTGAGAAACAAGTGGGCATCCAAAAGTGCGTAAACAGAGGTACATTAGTGTATTTTGTATTTATCTCTATCGAAAATTGCCATTCAGACAACTTTTCCAAGAACAGTGGCCTGATTTAGAACGCAGAGTAGCCCATGGCCGTCCGCAACTCTTCATTGCCCTTTACCGTTTTATGAATTTTTTTTAATATTGTGAATTTTTTGTATCAGTTTTATACTAAATTTTTCATAATCTGAATGACGCTTCTCCCCCTCTCAATAGTTTAATTTGTTTGTATTCTTTGGACAAAGTCCAAAAGTAGTCATTCAGTAACAAATTATACCAGTTTCGAAAATTTTAAATACCATCTCTCACCTAACAGGCAACCTTAAAAAAAGAATCTAAGACTCTACAGATTTAACATGCACGTTCTCTGTAATATGTTTTCACATTTAGTCTAATTTGTAATCAGCTGTAGCTTGTTATTACGGGTTTTCTTTTTATACGTGCAAGAATTTATTCCGATTCATACTAATTTATCTTGTTAACTCTTTGGTTTTAAATAATAATTCTTAACATGAATAATTTGTATATTTACATATAAATATTTTTATTTTTGAAAGTATTTAATTTAAATATTACTTCTTTTATTTTAGACATGCTTTTTTTTCAGAATTAAATTATGGTATTAATAAGTCAATTCAAAAAAATTTCCTTAAATAACATTTTATATCAAATGTTAGTATAAGTGTAATGTTTTTAAACAAATTTTCATTTCTAAATGCTAAAAAAACCCTTTTTAAAGAATCTGGTTAAAAATGATTAAAACTACTTTCTTAAAATGTAAAGTATCGGCTATATATAACTAATTAAAATTAATGTTTAATTAGTTTTGTTGAAATAGTTTTAATAATTATATTTTTACCATTATTAGTATTGCAAAGCTTATTCCCTTTCAGTAACTTTGATTAAATATGCGCACCGGAAAAAAAGCGCATGATTTGAATGGGTTTATTTTTTTAGTTGAGAGGTGGGGGGGGGGGCGTGAAATGAAAAATGTGAGAAGCAAGTGGGCGTCCAAAAGTGCGTAAACAGAGGTACATTAGTGTATTTTGTATTTATCTCTATTGAAAATTGTTATTCAGATAACTTTTCCAGTAGCCCCATGACCGTCCGAAACGCCTCATTGCCCTTTAGCTTTTGATAAAGTTTTTTTTTTTTTTTTTTTTTTATACAAGTCAATTGAATGCCCTCACCTGCCTCTTCTGCAAATTTTAACCTAGTATTTAACTGAAGGCTAAGTAAAAATACAAGTGTTTCTATTGGAGGGGGGGGGGGGAGGCATTCAGAGTGTGACGCATGTTAGTGTAAAAATGATACCAAAAAAAATCACATCACCAAAAAGCGCACTTTCGGATGCCCACTCCTTTCTTACATTTTTTATTTCAAGCGCCAACCCCCCAACCAACCAACCCGCCCATACTCATCCAAAAAAATAAACCCCTTCAGTATTGTGCGTTTTTTCCCCGGAGTGATTGACACTGAACATGATAGATTGCTTTTTAGTGTGTCAGTCCAGAGTTCTGGTCTACCGCGCGACTGTCAGTCTAACAATCTACTTTCAGGCTATTTTCTGATGTAACGCGAGTACCCGCTAGATTCCCGTGGCTGCGAATCTAATTGTCTGGAGTTTTGGACGACTTTCTCCAGATGCAATTTCTCCATGTATTACGTTGATAAGTAACACATGGGGAAATTAAGCATCTTTATAAGATAATTCATTCAATTTTCGTCATATGAAATTAACTTTAATCTTACAGCTTAAAACGTCATACAACTATTGAACAGTTAAAAAAAAAAAATTAATTGCACTAGCGACTCGGAAAAATTTAGAATGTCTCTTTACAACTTGTACTGTAAGCTGTTACAACCTGAGCGGAACCTACCACACTGACCAAAAGTATTGAAGCTTGAGAAATCTAATCATCTTTTCCAGAATAAGCCCAAAAAGAATGGACATGAAATTTGCCAGATTTAAATATTTTTGATTATTAGTATAATTGGAAACAATACATCTGAAAATCACCGAAAAACAAAATTAGAGCTTCAGGAACCCATAATTTAAGTTGGCACCATGAAACACCGAAAGAAGTGTTGTAAAACATTGTGGATTCCATATCTAAAAGAGTGGCTGTGTGAAGGCTGCTCAGCGAAATAATAAATTATCTTTAGTTCAATTGCATTTATTTATTATCCTCTTTTTGCAGAATAACTTGAAATTAATTCTTTATTCCGACGATCCAAAATGGATTATGATTTCTGTAATAATGTATGTATTTTTTATGCTACTTTTTAATAAATTCAATAATTATTTTTGTTCTTTAACTTAATGCTATCTTGTCTTTGAAGTAATTAATCTGATATGTTGACATTAAAAAATATCAATCATATTGATTTTTCTTTTTGACGAGAGAGAAGGGGCATAATCTTGAAAAGAGTTAGATTTCTATAACTTGCAATACTTTTGGCCAGTAGTGTATAAGAATTACAGAACAGAATACTCAGGAAAAATGTTAAACGTAGGGAATTTCGCAATATTTCGAAAAACGGTTAAATTATCAGCCCGTTTTTGAAGACGATTTGTTTTCTTATGATTTTTTTTTTTTTTTTTTTCTGCCAGTTGCATGTGACATAGCGCTTTACTGTTTGTGCCAGTCCATAGTGCATCGGGTGAAGAAGCATTATTATTATTATTAATACTATTATTATTTTCGGGCATTTAACATCACTGGTTAATTTTTAAAGCTGTTCAAAAGTCCTGTGACGGCGATTACTATTCAGGGGTAGAACAGCTTTAAAAAATAAAGAAATTCAAAGAGCACATACTAAATTATCAGTATTAGAAATTTGAAAATAATTCTGTAACTTAATATGCAACTGATTCATAAAAAATTAAATTATTATTTTTCTATAAAAGGGGGAAAAAACATACGCAAAAGTAGTTTGTTTTAAAATATCGGTTTTCGTTCACACTTGTCTTTAGGAAAGTATGTATCGAGCAAGTGAAGTCTGTCTCAGAAAATACACTTATCTTTCTATAGTTCGATATTCTGTTGGATTTTTGAAGTACAGGTATTTCTTTGCACAAAAGAGCGTCCAAGAGCCAGATGGCACATCTGGCTGATTACAGCTGGGCTATTTTCTGGGAAAATCCATGGGAGGGAGGAGAAGCGCTAATTGATCGTCTCTCGTGAAGATTTTTCGGAAGACTGGATACAACGATGCAATTTTCAACCGATCCCTCGCCCCCCGTGGATACAGAACAAAGACATATTTTAATGTCTTTGAGTACGACCTAGTACGACTCATTTCTTCTCCCTCATTTTTCTCCAGTCAGCGCGATGACGTCACACGTAGAAACCGGAAGACTCAGAGCGGCAAAGGGTTCTTCAAAGGACTCGACTCGAACGAATACGATGTGAAGGAGTACCTAACATAAAGATGTTTTACCTCCAATAGGACCGAGGTAGCGTTAAGCTGTATACCTCATGGGTGGTGTGGAGAGGGTGCGTAACTTGACGCAGTGGTGGGCGATGCCCGTGTTGTCATAGTGTGGTAAGGGGTATAGAACTGGGGAGGGGGGTGGAACGCTATTAAGCCCTGGTTTCCTGGAGGCGGCCGGCGTCCAGCGACCAGAGTGATTAATGACCTCAGCGGTGCCTCTCGCGTCCAAAGAACGCGTTTGTTAAAAGTGGTTTGCTACTCGCGAAAGCGGCGGGAGGGGACGCTCGGCGATCGCCGCTTCCGTCCAGATGTGGTGGACGCTCGGCGAACGCCGCTGCCCGTGGAGAATTCGTGGACGCACAAAAGAAATACACACCATCCAATGTACCTTGGATTTTAACGAATTTACATTAAATGAGTATTAATAAGTAGTTATTTATTGTGAATGGAGAATATAAGTACTAATTAATGCTTGATTAAACAGAACTTAGCAGTCGCATATTTTCATAAATCACATTTTTTTTTTCATAATTATATGCTCAACGATACAAAAGAATAAAAAAATATATTTACATGTTACAAATGTATATACTGTTTGCTATTACACACATGCATTGAATGAGATATGAAAAATATCAAAATACATTTTGTACGTTCTTTTTTCTAAACAAATAAGGTTTAATTCATCATTAAGTATTAATTTTGTATTTAAAGGGACTTTGTACCTGAAATATACTAAAAAACGAATTTTCGATTGTGTCTAGAAATCCCCTGTGATTCTTTATTGTGTTTAGGTAAACAAATTTTTTAAAAACATCCTATTTTACTTTTTGTTTCTTGATTCAATCCAGTGCCGCAACCTGGGTTTACGAGTTCCAGGGGCGAGAGTGAATCTAGGGGCCCTTTTCATGTTATATTTGGTAAAAACGAAAATAAATTAGCCCGTTTCATACATTTGTATGTACTCAAAGTCAGAATTAAACGCTTTTAGATAATAACAGATATAACATGTAAGTATGTAGTCAATACAAAAAAGAAAAAAAAATCAAAAGAAAAAAAATAAAGGAAGAAAAAAAAATTCCAAGAGGTATGAAAAAATGTTTTGTGACTAATCATTTTAAAAAATGTGGCTATTTAGTGTTAAAAAAATATTCTTGTAGTGTCTATGAATTTACAATTCCAAAAATCGAGAGATTTGGGGGCCCTTATTTTACAGAACACCGGGCTATTGCCCGGCACACCCACGTGGTAATCAGGCAAAGAATATACCCATGTTTATGTGATAATCCAATTATTTCTTATTTATATGCATGTTGTAAAATCAGTTTATAGCACGAACGAAGAATGCCTGCCCAACAACCGTTTTCCAGAAAGTGGACGCAGAAAAATGCCGCGCGCTCGCAGGAAACCACCCTTTCGCGACAGCTGTGGACAGTTTTTCACAGATGTCACCTCGGGCACTTTTTCGCGGTTGTCAAAGGCGAGCGCTGGACGCTGCCGCTCCCAGGAAACCCGGGCTTTAGTCTACCCGGCTTCCCCCCACCGACGAGCGGTGGTCTTCATCAGGCGGGTTGCTAGACTGGTTCCCTTGGATCCATGCAGAGAATAGCTTTGGGGCGTTTGGTGTAGTGGGGATCAGACGGGACGTGATCCGTCAACTCAGCCACAATCTCGTTTGGTAACGCACTAAGTTTGGAATGAAACCTAGTGGTTAGCCGTAATATCTGTTTGGTAAGGGTATTAATACCCAGATCTTTCCTAATGATAGAGTTTTTGATGAACGCAGGTCCGTGTCTAATGACTCGGAGTAATCTGGCTTCGGCTTGCTTCAGCTTTTTAAAATTGGTTTTGGCAGTGTATGCCCATACAGGAGCCGCGTAGAGTGCGTGCGGTCTGATAATTGTTTGGTACAGCAGTATCTTGTTCCGTTTGTGATTTTTGCCATTGTAGATTAGACTGCTTATGGCGTTAAATGCATTTTTCATTTTCTTACGCACTTTTTCGATGTGAGGCTTCCATGTGAGGCCCCGGTCTAGAGTTACCCCAAGGTAGGTGGCATTGTTTGACCATTCAATTGCAGTGCCGTTGATAACTAGTCTTGACGGCGGTGTCTTGCGGCTGACCGAGATGGCCGTGCACTTGTCGGGGTTAAGCTTTATCTTCCAGTTCCGCATCCATAGATCAATCGCATCTATGTGCGACTGCATGGCATTTTTGAGAAACCGGGGGTTGGCATGAGAAGCATAAATCGCAGTGTCATCGGCGTAAAGCGCCAGACTAGTATGCGGATGTTTTGGTATGTCGTTAGTATACAAATTGTATAGTGTGGGCCCAAGAATGGAGCCCTGGGGACACCACTGTTGATTGAGTAACGGTTGGAGTGCGTTCTTCCTATGCGAACAGTGAAGGTTCTTCCGGTTAGGTAGTCAGAGATTAGCCTGATGAGCCCGTCCGGGATATTGAGCTGGATTAATTTGTAAATTAGGCCATCGTGCCACACCTTATCGAACGCCTTAGAGACGTCGAGAAGGACGATGGCCGTGTGATGTTTATGCTGTAAACCTTCCGCAAGCTGGTCAACAACTCGGTAAAGTTGGTGGACAGTACTGTGGCTTTTTCTAAAGCCGAATTGCTCAGGTGTCACCACGTTGTTCTGAGTTAGATGCTCAGAGAGCCTATTTGAGATTACACGCTCCGCCACCTTGCCCAGACTGCTGAGCAGGCTGATGGGTCTGTATGCAGTGGGTTGAGTTAAGTCTTGGTGCGGTTTTGGAATAGGAATGATTGAGGCATCCTTCCAGCATTGCGGGAAGTGGTGCCACTGTAGAACTTGATTGATGAGCATGGTAATTTTGAGGATAGTAGCCGCAGGGAGGTGTTTTAGGATCTGATTAGTGATGCCATCTCTTCCTGGGCTTTTCTTGATAGGTAGATTTTCGATAATTTCCAGGACCTCAGAGGGGAGGGCCGGCCGTATTGGTTCGCTTAAGTTTTGGTGTAAGAACTCCTCGATTGAGGGAGTGATGCTTAAAGGGGACTGCATTTCATTAGAAAATTGAGTCGCGTAGGCCGCAGCGATAGCATTGGCTTTGTCCTCCTCGTCGATGAAGACTTGTCCTCCAGCTCGAATGGGAGGGATGGTTAGTTTCTGGTTCTTTAGCCGCTTGACAGCTCTCCAGAGAGAGTTGTTCTCGGGGCCGAGAGTCTCAATGTAGTTCGACCATTGGGCAGTCTGATGCTGCCGAATTGCGCGGCTAACCTGCCGACTGATGGTGTGATAACGCATGCGGTCCTGCGGACTTCTGGATGCCTGGTAAGAACGTCGGGCGCAGTTGCGCTGACGTATGAGTGCTAGGATGTGATTGGGAAGACTCCTACCATTGCTGTGGGCCACAGGCTTAGAAGCGGCCAGGTGTGCATTTTGTAGTTCTTCAGTTAATTCAAGTGCAAAGACGTCGATGTCAGTCTCCTGACTATTGCCCGGGAGACGCTGCGGCGCATCAATCAAAAGCCCAACAAATTTCGGCCAGTCCGTAGTCATCCTTGGCCTGTGTGGTGAAACGAGATGTTTGAGGTTGATGTTGGAGTATATTGGTAGGTGATCCGATGTGAATTGTCGAATTGTGGTGACATCAGGTGTGCCATCGAGGTTGTGCACCATGAAATCAATGGTTGAGTCTCTGTGCCCAACGAAGTGCGTGGGCTTGGGCGGGAAAGCCAGCTTAAGATGATCCTCCATTAGAAGCTTCAACAGTTGGCATCCGTAAGCCGAGTTCCGGCGGCAGTTCTAGGCCATATGGTGCGCATTGAAATCGCCCACCACAATACACTTTTGGCTGTAGTTGAAAAGTTTTTGTAAGTCAGTTGTCGGGAAGCGACTTCTCTGTTTCACATATGCCGAGCAGATGGTAGTTCTAGGATGGGTGTTTAATGTAATGGCTATCGCCTCCAGCGAGCTGAATGTGACTTCCGTGACAAGCGTGTGCGGGATAGTTAATTTTACGTAGAGGGCCACACCCCCAGTGATGCGGCTGCTACGTGGGCGGTCCAGACGATAAAGTTGATAGTTGGGGATTTGATACCCCCTGTTGTGATGGAACATAGTTTCCTGCACGCAGGCGATGTCAAAGTCCGCGTGTGAAAGGAAGTCGGCGAATTCGGGGAATTTCCCATGGAGGCTGTTAGCGTTCCATGAGAGAATTGTTAAATTACTCCGCGACCACTGGGCTGTCTGGTGCTGCCTAATTGCACGGCTAACCTGCCTACTGAGGGTATGATAGCGCGTGCGGTCTTGTGGGCTTCTGGTGACCTGGTATGAACGTCGGGCGCAGTTGCGCCGACGTATGAGTGCTTGGATGTGATTGGGACGGCTCCTACCATTGCTGCGGGCCACAGGCTTGGAAGCGGCCAGATGTGCTTTTTGTAGTTCTTCAGTCAATTCAAGTGCAAAGACGTCGATGTCAGTCTCCTGACTATTGTCCGGGAGATGCTGTGGCGCGTCAATCAAAAGCCCAACAAACTTCGGCCAGTCCGTAGTCAGTCTTGGCCTATGTGGTGAAACGAGATGTTTGAGGTTGATGTTGGAGTATATTGGTAGGTGATCCGATGTGAATTGTCGAATTGTGGTGACATCAGGTGTGCCATCGAGGTTGTGCACCATGAAATCAATGGTTGAGTCTCTGTCCCCAACGAAGTGCGTGGGCTTGGGCGGGAAAGCCAGCTTAAGATGATCCTCCATTAGAAGCTTCAACAGTTGGCATCCGTAAGCCGAGTTCCGGCGGCAGTTCCAGGCCATATGGTGCGCATTGAAATCGCCCACCACAATACACTTTTGGCTGTAGTTGAAAAGTTTTTGTAAGTCAGTTGTCGGGAAGTGACTTCTCTGTTTCACATATGCCGAGCAGATGGTAGTTCTAGGATGGGTGTTTAATGTAATGGCTATCGCCTTCAGCGAGCTGAATGTGACTTCCGTGACAAGCGTGTGCGGGATAGTTGATTTTACGTAGAGGGCCACACCCCCAGTGATGCGGCTGCTACGTGGGCGGTCCAGACGATAAAGTTGATAGTTGGGGATTTGATACCCCCTGTTGTGATGGAACATAGTTTCCTGCACGCAGGCGATGTCAAAGTCCCCGTGTGAAAGGAAGTCGACGAATTCGGGGAATTTCCCATGGAGGCTGTTAGCGTTCCATGAGAGAATTGTTAAATTACTCCGCTCCATCATAGTGGTTGAAGTAACGATTGTATAAATTTAGCATTTGAAATGCTTGGTCTATTGGTTTGGTATGCTGACGGATCTTTTGAGCGACTTCTTTGAAGAATTTCAGCAGGTTACTGATGTTTGTAAGTTGAGAGAGTTCCTGCATTGCAGAGAACATCTCTAAGACTTCTGAAACCGATTCTTCATTGTTTTGGTTTCGGTTGGTTTGTTTAGCTTTAGGTTTGGTTTTGTTGGTTTCCCTTTGCCTGGTTTCCGGGATCGGATTTAGCCCCGGGCCCCAACGCAGAACATGCCGAAATCGGCGACGTGCGTCGCAGAACAAAGAGCTCCGCTGCAGAACAATTACGGATGAGGACTGAAAAGGGAGAGAGAGGGGAGAAATCAATCACTTCAAACAGAAAGTCAAACTCAAAAGCCAGACAGCAATCTGGAGGGATACCATTTCATCTCCTGCATCCAGGCATAGAAAGAATATATTCCTTTGTGTGTGTGTGGGGGGGGGAGATGACACGGCGGCAATTAGTCAAAAGTTAATTATCACCCAAAAGGCGCCTGATCATCTCCTTCTGGGAGAGCGCCACCTTTTTGGACCCCACATGTGGAGAACGGACAGCGCTTATCACTTGCAATATCATTCACATTCATTTTCTAGCTACGTTTTTTCCCCTGGTAAATATGTCTGCTCGAGACAAAGTCTCTTGCTTTGAGTGTAATACTCCTATAATTTTGAAAAATTATAGGAACATATAAAACTGAGAATTGTTTATGTGCGACCCCTTTAAAAAAATTGGATTAAAACGGCTCCTTTACAAAAATACAATCGATTAAAATGGCCACTTTAAAATTACAAGTAGTAAAATTAGACCTTCATACATGCAACCGGTTAAAATGCATTTTTGCAAATAATTTACCTTCTTCTGAATATGATGTTTATTAAATAGCTTTTTTATTTCATCTTTCGTGAGCGATGATTTGACCTTAAAGGTGCCTCTCCGATGTTCGTTTTCTGCTGACACAACAAGAAAACGCAATCAGGATTTTCAAACAAATATGCGCGCATACTTAGAAAGGGAAAGGGAGATAAGCAA
>JAWZYV010000300.1:0-19691 GCA_038373885.1 Cheiracanthium punctorium
ATTTTAAAAAAGTGTAACTCTGTGAAAATTAACAAGAGGAATTTTCTCTTAACATAGTCTTTTTTTTAAACCTTATTTTTAAAACATTTATTCAATCCACACTGCCTAATTATCTTTAATAGATAAAGAATTAAAGCATGCTATGACTTTCTAGGGGCACTGTACGTGTGTGTGTGTCTGTACAATTTATAAACACTAATATTTTTACTTCCTTGTATGACGTACAAAGAAATAATGTGATCGCAAAAAGAATTCGGTATCCAGATTTTGACTACCTCTAAATTTACTGAGTTTTTGCTTGACATCTCATTGTACACTTGTATGTATGTTCATATAAATTCATGTACAAGCATTCTGACTGACAGCTAGACCATTTTGATCAGTGTTTCCTGGCGCCTGTACGTACGTGTGTATGTAGGTAATTCACATATCTTAAAAACTATGAGTCGTACAATGTTGAAATTTTATATTTAGGATTGTTGTAACATCTACATCCATACATTATGCTTTATGGGCAGAAATTCATTAAAGTGTAATTTAGAGATATTAAGTTATTTCAAATGAATCTGATATATGCTGTTAAGAATTACAAAATGAATCTTGCCATCAAAAATGGTATCTTTATCATTCGCAGTTCTACAGGAGCACTCAGAAAAATTCCAACAAATTATAGCCCATGGCAGTTTTAGAAACATTTTCATTTCAAGCAGAATAACATCTTACCATATGGTTGGATAATGGTCCGGTGACGTTCAGCCACCTCCCTCAAAAGCTGCATTAAAAGTATTGCATTGGCAACTTTTGGTGTATATATGTATATATTTAATTTGCATATCTCAAAAACTATTAGTCGTAGATTGCTGAGATTTTATATATAAGATTGTTGTAACATCTAGATTTTTTATTCCAATCTACTGGAGAGTTTATTTACAGGACCACCCTAAAGAATTTTGGTACGTGCATGTATCCTTGCAGTCTGCCAAGACAAGCGATTTTTTGCTTTGATAAATCCAGGTTGCATGAAATCATGATGGTTCCGAATACAATTGGCTACAGTTTGCCAGCACATTTTCCGAAAAAATTATTTGGCACGAGGATAATATGCAACTACCAGAATTCCAATACATTAATGTCTATAGACATCTTCAAATAGTGGCGTAGCCCAGTTAAGGGGGGGCTGAGGGGGCTGCAGCCCGGGCCCAGTGAACAAGGGGGCCCTAGATAGGGCTAAGAAAACCCAGTAAATAGAAAAAAATATGTGAACCTAAAAATGGATTGGGTTAATTATTTTAATGGAAAATAAAAATAAAGTTAGTGCGTCGTGATTGTAAGTTTTACAATCAAACGATGGCTTTGTGCGATTGAAGATATTGAGTATCTTTGTTAAACATATTCTCATGGATAAACTCAAAATCTATTGAGACAAAATTTTTGCCAGAATAAACAGACTATACACAAAGACATAGATTCTCATGAACAACTAGACATGCTAGAAACTGGAGTAAATGAACACCAGCTTCAAACAGTATCATTCTTCTTTTACATTCCATTGTATTGACAGACAATGTGCAACAGAGACGCCTAATGTTATTAGTGAAGAGTTAGTTTAGGCGTCCAAATGTCAGGAGTATGCAAAGAAATCAACCCGTCAATTGCTATCTCTATATGTAAACTTCACCTAAGGATCAGGGGAAAAGACTGAGAAGAAAAAAAATGTACCGATGGTACTGTTAAATCCGAAAAAACTAGCCATGCAACTCTTCAAGGATTTGAAAAATTTAAAGTTGAAACTTTTATTTGTGATAGCCGATAGATTAAATTCAGAAATGATAAAACAAATTGATGCTTATAACTCAGTATGCAGCATTTTCAATTTCGTTACTAAATTAGGTCTTGTACGATAAATGTTGTGAGGGTTGATGCGGGTGCGAGGTAAAGTATTCAAAATAAAATGAGAATAAGTTGATGCGTTTTTAATAAATTTTTAATTACTCAAAAATGCGTGCCGCTTAGGGCGAAGCGAAGAGAGAGGAAATGAATGGGTTACATTAAAGAGGCGCTCGCACAAACTGCGCCAAGGACGGTGCCAAATAAATTCACGCCAAATGCGTGGGTAAAGCGATACAAAACCGTTTAGGACTCAACATACCCCCCGACATTGAAGGGTTCAAACACTTCAATAATAAACAATTAACATAAAATATTTGCCATTACAGATAAACAATGTTACAACAAAAACAATACAGTGAATAACAAAATACAATAGGGTGAACCAATGGTTATACAATTCGTAGACTGTTGAATAAAAATATATATAGGTAATAATATGAAAATACATACATTCAGCAATTTCTTATCAAGGTTCAAGTGGTAAAATTGCTAATTTGGTAATTGGCCTTTTCAAAATACCCGCCTTGGTCTTCACAAGGCACACTCTTACCTTCTCGTCCTTACCAGAATTAGCCTTTCAATTTTACCTAATAGCCAAGTTGCAGTGGGCATATTGTCTTCTTTAACTAGGACTACCGTGCCCTCCTGAATGTTGTTTTTGAAAAATACCACTTATGTCTTTGTTGAAGGTGATTAAGATAATCCCGTTGCACCTCTTCCATATGATTTGAAGAAATTTTGTGATTTTTTGCCACCTTGAAAGTCTATTTTCATTTATAGATGCGAGATCTGGCTCTGGGATAGAAGTGATAGAACGTCCGATTAAAAAATGAGCGGGAGTAAGTACTTCGAATTCATTCAAATCGGACGATAAGGGAGTCAATGGACGCGAATTCAATATCCCTTCGATCTGTATAATGAGTGTTAAAAACTCCTCTAATGTCACTCGTGAATTTCCTAAGGTTCTTTTGAGATGGTATTTAAAGGATTTCACCCCAGCTTCCCATAAGCCACCGAAATTGGGTGCACGAGGTGGGATGAATTTCCAAGTGATTGATTCAGATGTTAAATAATCAATCATCGTATTATCTGGCTTCTCAACCAATGCTTGTAACCTTTTTAACTCGGCATTTGCACCAACAAAATTAGTTGCGTTATCAGATATTAGAGTTGAACTTTTGCCTCGCCTTGCAAAGAATCGTTTGAGAGTTGCTATGAAGGATTCAGAAGTAAGGTCAGAAACAACTTCTAAATGAATCGCTTTTGTAGCGAGACAAACAAACACTGCTACATACACCTTGTTATAAACACCCTTCCTTTGGTTCCTATATTTTATGAGAAAAGGGCCACAAAAATCCACCCCACAATTAGAAAAAGGTGGGCTAGGCGACATCCTTTCCGAAGGAAGATTCCACATAATTTGGCTGTTGACTTGCGGTTTGTTTTTAAAACAAACGACGCATCTATGAACTATTTTTCTGGCAAGTGATCTGCCGTTGACAATCCAATATTTTTGTCTAACATGATGTAGAAGGGACTGAGGTCCTAAATGTAGGAATTTTTTATGATAATACTCAAAAATCATTTCACTCAACTTATGATTACTTGGAAGTACTATAGGATGTTTGCTATTATAACTTATGTGCGCATTATTTAGCCTACCACCTACTCTAAGGATACCGTTTGAGTCCAAAAATGGATTCAAAAATTTCAATTTACTATTAACAGGAATGGTCTTACCTTTTTCTAAATTCATCATCTCCTGAGAAAATGTTACATACTGTACCTGTTTAATCAACAAAATTTCTGCAGATTTGAGTTCGGAAGCGGTTAAGGGTCCCCTGATTTTTTTGGTTGAATTTTTACAATTACAGATAAACCTGCAAATAAAACTAAATATGCGTATTAACTTAATGAAACTATTAGT
Organism: Cheiracanthium punctorium; assembly: GCA_038373885.1. NCBI lineage: Eukaryota > Metazoa > Arthropoda > Arachnida > Araneae > Cheiracanthiidae > Cheiracanthium > Cheiracanthium punctorium. Next base: position 3,818 of record JAWZYV010000300.1, read on the forward strand.
TAAATTAAAGATTTTGACATAGAAATCTTCAGACAATGAACATAATGCAGCTTCTGAATGTTCAAAAATGTTCACTAAATTTGTCCCACTGGTTGGAGTGACTATGGTTGAAACATCTTTCATCTCCTTGCACAAGTCCTCTTCCTTGGGTGATAGAATTGGATTTTCAGACATTAAGAGGTCAGTGTGTTTACGAAGAAAGTCTGGTCCATACCACCAGAGATCATTCTCACGGAGTTTGTCGAAGTTCAGTCCTCGAGAAACAAGATCTGCTGGATTTTCATCTGAACGCACATGGTTCCATTGGCATGTTTGAGTCTGCTCTTGGATTTTTGTCACTCTGTTGGCAACAAAAGTTTTGAGCAGATGCGGCGGAGTTTGAATCCATGCTAAAACTATGGTCGAGTCACACCACAAAAATATCTTACTGATTTTTATGTTCAATAAAGTTACCACCCTTGTTACAAGCTGTGATAACAATACAGCTGCACATAGTTCCAAGCGTGGCACTGTAAGCTTTTTCAGCGGGGCTACTCTGGACTTACTACAAAGCAAATTTGCGGATGAATTTCTGTCATTTTTACAACGTAAATAAATTGCTGTCCCGTATGCACGTTCCGACGCATCTGAAAACCCATGAATTTGAACTTCTGAAAATTCGTCTTTTCAAAACATATCTGCTCACTTGTAAGTCGTTGATCGATTTCATGGACGCCGTGAAAAGCTGCCACTCCTTAACTGTATTTTCGGGTATCGGATCGTTCCAGTCGAGCTTCAAAAGCCAAAGTTCTTGGATGAAGATTTTTGCCTTTGTTACTCCTGGTCCGAGTAATCCTAATGGATCATAGACGCGAGCAATGTTAGATAGCACTGTTCTTTTTGTGTAAGTAGTTGGCTCCTTGATTGCCGATTTGAAAGAGAAACAATCGACTCTTGTGTTCCACAGTAATCCTAAAGTCTTGATGCTCTGATTGTCATCTGAGTTATTGAATGAATAATCTTCTTGTCCCCCTGGGAACTGTAAAAGATTCCTGTGATTTGCACACCATCTATGCAGAAGCATTCCTCCACGTGATAGTAATTCAATTAATTGCGATTGTGCTTCTTGGGCCTCTATTAAAGTATGAGCTCCTGTCAATACGTCATCGACGTAAAAGTCTCTTTGTACTATTTGCGCTGCTACTGGAAAGTCGTTCCTTTCGTCATCTGCTAGTTGATTGAGTGTGCGTGTTGCGAGATATGGCGCGTTCGAAGTACCGTAAGTTATAGTCTTCAATCTGTAAATTTTAACCGGTTCTTCTTCGCGACTCCTCCATAAGATACGTAATAAGTCTCGTTGATTCTCCTTAATTTTAATCTGACGATACATTTTAATAATGTCTGCTGTGAAGGCATATTTGTGAGTACGAAATCTGCAAATAATATCAAATAGTTCATCTTGAACTGTCCCTCCATTTAGTAAAACATCATTTAGTGAAACTCCCGTAGTCGTAGGAGCAGACGCGTCGAACACTACCCTGAGTTTAGTGCTAGATTTGTCGGGTCTATAAACGCCATGATGAGGCAGATAATATGAATAACTAGAATTGTCCCCTTCAGAAATTTCTTCTGAATGATCTAATTGATTATACTCCGTAATGAAATCTTCATATAAAGGTTTCATATCGGATTGCGAGCAAAACGTTTATGCAAATAATTCAATCGTTTATTAGCGTTCTCCTTAGATTCGCCTAAAAGTAGAAGTCCTTCATCTTTAATCGGCATCTCTACGACATATCTACCGTCATCTTGTCTACAGTGTGTGCGGAGGAAATGTTGCTCACAAAATTCCTCCTCCTGACTCTTCAACTTTTTTGTTTTCTTGAACGTTTTCTATCTCCCCAAAATTTTTTCATAATATCAGATAAATCGTCTACAATTTCTACAAACCCACAGTAATTATCAAAACTGTCTTGTTGCGGCATGCATACAGACCCACTGACAATGTATCCGAAGACCGACTGCTGAAAGATCAGCCCCTGCATACTTATTCTATCGGTCTTCAGTAAATCAAAAAACACTTCATTTGACAACAAAATGTGTATTGGACCTGGTTTATGAAACTCTAGGTCAGCTAAATCAACTGATTGTAACTGTTTAAGATCTGGTATATTTAGATATTTAGCAGGGGTTATGCGAGTTATTTTTGGAACAACATAAAAATTTAAAGTACGCATAAAACTCTTATCTGCGTTAGAAACACTTGCAATCACGCTTTCTCTAATGTTCATATTGATTCCGCTTAGTCCTGAGACGGAGGCGAATATTTTCTTTCCTCGTAGATTCAATAATTGAACACACTCTTTCGTCATGAAAATTATTTTGACTCCCACTATCTAACAGTGCGCGACAAGCTAAAAACTCCCCATTAGCACTCTTCAAATAAATTATAGCTGTGGAGAGTAAGACTTGTTTATTAGCCGTGGATGAACTAGTCAAAGCAGAAGAGTTTTGAGGCGAAATATGTTTATCCTCAGAGGCGACAGAAGGTATCGCTTGTTCTGAAGGAAAGAATGCGTTTGCAGTTGCGGACAGCTGGCTAGTTTTATCAGGCGTTATTTTGTTTACATTATCATCTCGCGTTCCCTTTTCGAAATGTAATAAAGTATGGTGCTTTTTTACTAATGGCAAGCATTTTTTACATGAATTCGTACTGTTACAGGAATTAATTACATGTAATGAAGACAAACAATTCAAACAAAGATTTTTTGCTTTTACGAAATTAAATCGTTTTTTAGCGGTCAAATTTAAAAACTGATCACATTTAAAAATACAATGTCGGGCCAGACAGTACGGGCAAGAATTCGAGTGATTTTCGGAAACAGATGTCAGTGTCCTTGAATTATGTGGACGTTTCACTTCGCGAACTAGAGGTTTGTTGTGCTGTAACGTACGCGAATGTTCTTTTAAGAAGGATGTTAACTGCGTTATCGTTCCTATTTCGTCCTTTTTAAGAGATCTTTCCCACCAGCTTCTAGTATTTTTGTCGAGTTTTTCGACTAATATATATAGAATTAGCGTATCGCTGAAAACCATTCACATTTTGTTCTAGGACTGACAAGGATCTAATACATTCATTAATGTTATCCACAAATTTTAAAAGCGACGGAGAAGAGTCAACTGTTTGTGGTAAAGCAAGCAACTTTCTAATAACAGAGTTTATCAAATCTTTCTTGTTTGAGTAGCGTTCGACCAATAAATTCCAGGCGATGTCGTAATTTGCGTCAGAAATTGATATGGAGTGAATGATCTCTAAAGCGTCTGATTTACACGAACTTTTGAGGTATTGAAGCTTCTGAGCGTTAGTGAATTTACTGTTTTTATGGACAGCTGCGGAAAATAAGTCTTCGAATTCTATCCACTCCTCAATTTTCCCACTAAAAATGGAAAGCGAAAGCTTCGGCAATTTTATTTCTGAAGAAACAGAATTAGGTGAAATGTTCTCACTGACGTTTGTTTTGTCGGCAGTAAGCGTTAAAAGTTTCCGTTTAATGATCAAATTAATTTCATCTAATGAGTCTATGATAGTTTCTTTTTCTGCTATGAAATCATCGATTTCTTTCTCATCACAAAGCGCAAATATACAGTCAAACACTTGTTTTAATTCTGTATGGAAACTTGCAACTTTCGCTTCATATACCTGAAGCAAGGCGAAATCTGCTTTTTCAATGTTTGTATTCACCTTATCTTTGAATTTTGTAATGTTTGATTTTATACATTTTTTGTTAGTTTTCGCAGTTTCATTTCTGCCATATTGATAAGTAAGTCAAGGTAAGTCAAAATGTACTTACCGACAATGAACTGCGTAGCTGCTGCGTAGTTTATTTTTAAAACTCCATTATATCCATAAGTCTAGTGTCCTCCGGCTCGACGGACCAGAAAATGTACGATAAATGTTGTGAGGGTTGATGCGGGTGCGAGGTAAAGTATTCAAAATAAAATGAGAATAAGTTGATGCGTTTTTAATAAATTTTTAATTACTCAAAAATGCGTGCCGCTTAGGGCGAAGCGAAGAAGCGAAGAGAGAGGAAATGAATGGGTTACATTAAAGAGGCGCTCACACAAACTGCGCCAAGGACGGTGCCAAATAAATTCACGCCAAATGCGTGGGTAAAGCGATACAAAACCGTTTAGGACTCAACAGGTCTCGAACAAATAAATGAAGAATCAGTTGATAATTTTTTTTAAGTTTATGGAGGAGAAGTAGATTTTGAAGCCACAAAATCCAAGTCATTCAATTTTCACAATATTTGTTAAGCTGTAGCTTAGAAAAAAAATCACCGATTCATATTTATGATCACATGTTTAAAAACGAGTTAAATGACATTTATATTTTTAATCCATTACGTATTTATTTAACTCTACCAATATCAAATTGCGAAACCGAGAGAGCTAACTCCAAATTAGAGAGAGTTCTATATCTTCGAAGAACAAAAATGGGAGGGGGGGGCTCCGCTGTTATCACAGCCCCGGGCCCTTAAATGGGTAAACTGGGCTCTGGCGTAGCCAGAAATTTTTCATGGGAGGGGTTACTATTGTAACTCACATATATGTATACATGTGTGTGGTGAGGGAGTGAAGAATATACATTTTGTATTGCAAAAATTTCAGGGTGTGTGTGTGTGTTGTGATCCCTTATTCCCCCCAACCCCTGGCTACGCCACTGTCTTCAATATATTATGTCTCTAGTCGTTCATTGTTTGGTCCATGCACAGAATCTCGCTATTTGTCATCCACCGTGTTGAGTTTTGCCAAAATATCGCTAATTTAACACCAAAAATAATTATGCATTTTGCATGACTCTAAAACTTTTAACCGTACAATGTTGAAATTTTGTATTTAGAACTATTGTAACATCTAACTGTGCTTTTGATTGCTGTGGACTGAGTAATTTATTTACAGGGTCACCCAAAAGACTTAAAATATATTAAGGGTCTATAGATACCTTCATTTCATTAAAAATCTGTGATGAATAACAGTTTCAGCTGTGATTGAAATCTCGCTATCGCAAGCTTATTGGCTTTTGTCAAAATATTGCCCAATTAAGTGAAACAAATCTTTAAAATTGAACTCAGCTTGGCGGTAAACTTTAGAATTGCAGTAGTTTGTCTCTTTCAAATGAAATAAGTTTAGATGAAGTGCCCCAAAAATATTTCTGGTTTAATAGAGGTACAAGGAAGTCATGTGGTGTCCATATCAGATTTATTAGTTCAATGATTTGATTAAAAAAATCATAATAAAAGGAGTAGTATATAGATTTTTACAGTTATATTCTTCCATGATGATTGTATGTAAGAGAATTTTTTTTCAGCATCGTAAATTACAGTGTTACTTGAAAATATGTTTTCACATAATTTACACAGGAACCAGACTACATGCAAGCGATAGATATTAAAAAAATGAGATGTCAGTCAGCCAATTTAAATTACTTTAGAAGTTATTTACCAAAAAAATTGAAAGAAAACAAAAGCATCATATTTGACAATATTTGGCTGTATAAAATGATTTAGATCTTGAATCTAAACAGCAGATAAGAATAGTATTCATAGAAAAATTGCTACTGGCGTATTATCCCGGCACTCAAACAAGACAAGCGATTTCTCGCCAAGATAAATGCCGATCACATGAAATTATTAATGGTTTCGAATACGATTGGCAACAGTTTCCAGCACATTTGATGAAAAAATACTTTGTTGAAAATGACCACCGGAATAATACGTAAGTACCAAAAAATCTAAAAATCTTCAGAATAATTTCTAATCCTAATATCAGCTCCACGCAGAACAGAGTGGAAATAGTTTTAGGTAAAAGAATAAGGATTTATTTTAACGAAGTACAGTTTAACCATTTAATCATCTGTCCATGGACACGAGAACAACAACAGTATAACCTTGATTTCACGAAGTCAAAGAAACAACAGAAAGAATTGAGATAAGAAGGTGAAATAAAACAGGGTGTCAGTTAAATATCTTGAATAAATGTATTTTTTCTATAAAGTTCCACTCCATACCTAATTTAGAATACTGCAAAAGAATAAAAAGGCTGGTAGCCAAGTTTAGTGATTTTAAAAAAGTAGATTCTATAGTTTTTTTTGTTTTTTTTTTAGCATAAGCAACAATAAGTAATCATACATTAACACATCACATGCCAGTTTCAACGTAAGAAACTTCCTGTTTTATTTATTTATTATTATTTTTTTAATAAACCAACCACTGGTACAAAACTAGTTCTGTAAACAATGTATAAATTGACTTTTTTAATCAAAAGATGTTTTTAAAAAATAATTAACAAACCAATTCTTTCATGTTTTTTATTGATTTATTCTAATGCATTTTATATGCACATTTAATAACAGAAACCACACCAGAAAGTGTTATCCATAGAAAGCATGCACTAAAATTCATGTCAATCTAAGGATAAACCTATCTAGTCATAGTCATAGCTTCAAATTACATTGGAGACAAATTATCCATAGATTTAAAAATCATGAAAAAATATCACAATCCTAAACTAGAAACAATATCTAATTTTGCAATTAGAGTTTAATTAGTTGCTGACAGCTTTAAAATTTCTTCCATATTTCTAAATAAATAATGTACATTCTTTCGTGCACAGTCGTGGATTGCTGTCTAAACCTCTAAACTGAAACGCCTGTTGCTTGCTATTCTGCAGTTTGTTTACATTCTTCACAGTGGGGCTGCGTTCGTAATCCGAAAACCCAATGAACCTCCTCAGATTACACGTAGTTTATACGGATTACTGAGATTGCTAAATAATACATTTAGGTAAAGGAATAGCAAGCGCAGAACGATGCGCGAAGCTGTCACTCAGCTGACGTCAGAGATACGTCACGTCGAAATGCTCTATACTAAGCTCTAACCTGGCCTCCCGACGGTAGAACAAAAATTTAAAAACAGTTATTTCTTACTAATTTAAAAAGGAATAAATCATGTTTCTTTTATTCTATGAATGTTAATAGTGCTCTAGTTGAATAAATAGAAGCTATTTCGAAAAGAGCATTGAGTTTATGAAATGTCCCCAATTCTTGTTTCGAACTGTCCTTGAGCAGATTCATATTTGATTCCATCCAAAAGAAAAATGGAGTATTTTCACGTGACGTCACTGAATTTTTTTTAAGGCCAACTCGGATATTTAGGGATATAAGCTACGTTTTCGGCCAATGACCATTCTCAAATGAACGAATGTTTGACCAAAAAAAGTTGGTTGCTAAGGTGTGTCGCAGTAATAATGACATAGGTGACTAAGGCGACCATATTTCTAAACAGTATTTTGGGGACAAATCAAATATTGTCCTGGTCCTCGAATCCAAGGAAAATTTGGGGCCACTGGAAAATATCTTTGAGGATTTATTCGAGGACACAACATATTACCATGTATACCAGTATGCCCATACTTTAAATCTTGACTGACTTTGATACTTAAAAATGAACTCTAATAGCTTCTTATGTCAGTTGTGTATTCTTATTTCTAATAAATTAATGGAAGTATTTCATTCTTTTATAAATATTTATTTAAATCAGAAATATGAAAGGAACATCATGTTGAAATATTGCAATTTATCCAAAATTTAACTCTTGACATAGGATTTGTATTTTTCTGAAGACATTGCTTTTTACATTGGCTAATATTGTGATATATATATAATTTTGCATTAAATACCTCAATTTCATATTTAAAACAATGATTCTTCATGAAAAGTGATTAATCATTAACAAAACTGAAATGGGAAATTTGGCTCATAGTCGAATACTTAATTGAATGTCTGTACACGCTACACACACAACAAACGTTTTCAGAGATCGAAATTCATTGTTTCTCTGAGTAAAAGGCACTTGTAGTAGTTTTATTATTTTTTTTTATTTCTTCAGTTTTTTCTGATAAACTAAACGGAAACTTTCAGGGGAAAGTACAAATCTTTAAATTTGGGGACTTTCGCGTCCCCAAGAAGTCAAAGTATTTTTGAGGACGAAATGAAAAAAAATCTATATTTGGGGACTGTCCTCGATGGGGACAATTTGAAAAACGTCCTGAAAATGGGGACGTTTGGTCACCTTAACGTATGGTCATCTTAAACTAAAGCCGGATTCATACTGGCCGTACCACACAGCTAAGACGCCGCAATGACGTCACGTGGCGGAGCAACACGGCGCCCGCCCAGAGTGGCTATTCGGCCCGGCCGGTGCGGATAGCTTACAGGCTATTCGGCCCGTTCTGTAGTGCTGCCATCTATATTTAAATGTTCGTACTAATAATTCACCAATAATTTATTTAAAATTGTATGTTTACTTAGACCAAAGAAAACGAATTTCGTCCGCAATTTCTATTTTTAAAATTTATATTTAAGCTTTGGTCTGAAATGAGTAAGCTTTTAATATGAGAGTATATAACTACAAAGGTATAAAACTACAAAAATTTAAATTCCCGTTAGTGAAATTCAGTGTAAGCTTTACAATAAAGGCAATCGTAAGTTTCCTAAAGGTTTGACGACTGGAAATAGATTTGCATGAAAATTCTTCTATACATATTTAATGTATTCATTACGTTATTTTATACGTATGTAAAATTATCAAATGAAACAAACAATTTTGCAAATTTTTATACAATTCCAATTTTAACGATCATTAAATTCATCGGAAATAATCCTCGCTTGTTAACTTTGCTTATTATTTTTTTAATGAATTTTACATATATTTTTATGTAAACTATTATTTTTTTTAAACATACTTCAAGTTTGCAATATATATAAAGCTTTGGTTTAATAAAATTTAATTAACTTTTACATAAGGGATGAGGGCTCCTCACGTCGTGTTCGTTTTCTTAAAATAAATTTAATGAGGCAAACAAATACAATTCTAAAGATGTAGTATCTCACGAAAGCAGGGCCAGATTATGAGCATCAGGGGCCTGGGGCATTGATGGATTTGGGAGCCCCATCTATGAAATTTGTTTTACTTTACATAAAATTTTGATATAAAAAAGAATATTTCAGAACAACATTTGAAATTGGGGCCCTGGGCAAAGTCCCTATTTGCCCATTCGATAATAAAGCCCTGCACGAAAGTAACATAAATATAATAAAGTCAATAAAAAACACAGAAATATTATATTCTGCTCCATATATTCAACTTTTTAAACCAATCATGCAATTAAACAGGTTTAGCTTTTCGAAGAATAATTCTTTTATTTTATTTATTATTCCCCCCCCCACCTTCTTTACGCGAAACATTGGAAAGAGAAATTCTAAAATGAAGGCAATATAAATTAGTTTATTTATTAATAGGTATTTCATTTAATTTTTTGTAACCATGTCCATGTATAAATGTTTTTGGAGTGCTGTAACATAGCTCAAATATAATTTTCACAGTGACCTTTTGTGTGCTAAGCAGATAATATTTTTGCACTTATTTAATTGAACAAACTAGTGTCAGGTTTAACAATATAAAAAAATCTGGAGTGACTCCACTCGACTTTCCAAACACTTACGATTAAGATCATTACCAAGCATTTTTATAAATTTTAATCGATGAATAATTCAAACATATATACCAAATTGAAGCTCAATGGAATGCACCGTTTAAATGCTAGCGCACTTTCAAGAATTTCCCTCCATAGGCCATAATGTAAAAGAAATCTTCGTCGTAACCCTGTAGAAAAACTGTAAGTCCTATGCGTACCAAACTCAATACCGGTCTTGCGACGGTGGTTTGCAACATATATACCCAATTAGAGCTCAATCCAATGCCCCGTTTAGGAGCTATCGTGTTCACTCACATACACACACACATACATACATACACCTCGTAAAAATAGCATAAATGAATTCAGAAGACCTCAAAACGTGTCACCAAAATCTCGAAGTCGAATTTTTACTTTCCGAACATGTACCCCTCCAAAAAAAGTATTCGAGCAAGAGAGAAATTTCCTACGTTGGTTTCGTATATTAAAAATTATTTATCATAGAATATGAATTAGGCTATGTATAAATGCGACATTTCGTATTTCCGTAAAGTTGTGCATTTTTCAAAAACTCAATTATTATTCGTAAATCTAATATAGGAAATTTCTCTCTTGCTCGAATACCTTTTTTGGAGGGTGTACCATGTAAGGAAAGTATTGTAATCATGAAAAAAATCGAATTCGAGATTTTGGTGTATTTACACGTTTTGAGGTCTTCTGAATTCATTTACGCTATTTTTACGAGATGTGTGTGTGTGGGCGCCGGCAGAATATTTCCCAGGGGGGCAAAGACTACTCCAGGGGGAAGCAAAGACTACTCAAAGGGGGGGGGGGTAAAGAATACTTCAACGTATGGTTATCATGTTGGAAAGAGCAAAAAGCAGGGGAAAACACTGCATACAAAAATCCAGGGGGGGCATTTACCCCCCTTTCCCTATGCTTCTCTGCGCCCTGTTTGTGTGTATGTGAGTGAACACGATAGCTCCTGAACGGGGCATTCGATTGAGCTCAAATTCGGTGTATATGTTATAAACCACCGTCGCAAGACCGGTATTGATTTTGGCGTGTATAGGACTTTTAGTTTTTCTACAGGACTACGACAAAGATTTCTTTTACATTATGGGAGGAAATTCTTGAAAGTGCGCTAGCGTTTAAACGGTACATTCGATTGAGCTCAAATTGGGATACATGTTATAAACCACTATCGCAAGACCGGTATTGATTTTGGTGTGTATAGGACTTAGTTTTTCTACAGGGCTACGACAAAGATTTCTTTTACATTATGGCCTATGGGGAGAAATTCTTGAAGCGCGCTTAGCGTTTAAACGGTGCATTCGATTGAGCTTCCATTTGGTATGTATGTTTGAATTATTCATCAATTAAAATTTATTTAAATGCTTGGTAATGATCTTAATCATAAGTGTTCGGAAAATTGAGTGGAGTCACTCCAGATTTTTTCATGATTACAATACTTTCTTTATATGGTACATGTTCGGAAAGTAAAAACTCTCAGGTCATAAAATGAATGATTTTTAATTTTAAATAAGCATAGTACAATTAAGATTTTAAATTTTCACTTAGTTACAAGTACAGTTGCACACATTTAAATAAATTTTAAAAATGTTTCCCCTAATACAACACATTCTCATAACATTTTTCTTTTTTAAGTTTTATGAGCACTTTGTCCTATGGCGTGAAATGGTAAAATGAGTAAGTATTATTATAGATAAATTGTCATATTTAAAGAATATTAAGCAAAATAATAAATAAACAATGACGTTATTTTATATATTTTTCAGCACTTATATTTAAGTAATTAGCATTTCATTTGTTCTATTCATACATTTAAAACATCGAAAATTGGTTCTCAGAATTCAGTATCATCAGTATTGTCACCAGTCATTCAAGGATTCTGACCTACCGTGCGGCTGTCGATCTGGAGCTTTGGTCGGTTTTCTCTAGATGTCACGTGAATAAGCGTTTGAACCCCTTAGAAAGTTTTCCGCCTGAGACATCCCTTAGACAGATTATCCCAAGTGTAGTGTTTGCCTTAAATACACAATGCAATACAATGTATCCATTCATTTTACTATCAAATGACCAAAGAGAATATGGCACTGCGAAATATTCATAAAAGTACTGTATGATCTGTTTTGCATAAATGTTATCGGTTATGTACTAGTAGAGTTCAGCCATTATAAGAACGGACTAAGGTATCCTCCTCCATTTTTCCAAGCACATATACTTCTTCAGAAAAAAAAGGTACTATACAATTACCAATATATCAAATTAACTATATTGTTTTACTAAACAAGAACAAGGGTCGCTGATCATACTGCAATACAATAAAATAAAAGGCAAGTCGTTTCGAAATAGTACCCTACACTTTTGAGTACCATCTCTTATCTTCCATATGACAGTAAATCAACATTAAATGAGTACTAATGAATTGAAAGTTTAAATTTTATTAAAATGTAAATATGTAACCATAGGAAGTCGGGAAAAAACGCGCAATATTGAAGGGGTTATTTTTTTAGATGAGCAGGGGGGGGGGGGGGCGTGAAATAAAAAAATGTAAGGCAGGAGTGGGCACACGAAAGGGCGCAAACAGAAGTACTTTATTTTGTATTTATCTCCATTGAAAATTGACATTCAGGTAATTTTCCAAGGACAGTTGTCTGATTTATAAGTGCACAGTATGCACAGTAGCCCCATTGCCCCCTAGGTTTTGCTGAAGTGAAATTTTTTTAAGCATTTGAATTTTTTTGTATCCGTTTTGCAGTAAAATGTTTCATACTCTGAAAGCCCCCCCCCCCAGTAGAAACATTAGTATTTTCACTTAAATCCTGGTTTCAAATCAAATTTGTAGAAGAGTGGGGTGAAGGCGCTTTTTCCAGCTTCACATTAAAAACATAAAGAATGTAGGAAAAACTCTAACGGAAAAAACGCCAACCAGAAAAAAAAAAACTAATCCTCCCTTCACCCCCCCCTTTAAACCAATAATTTTTACTTAAATATTGTACATGAACTTATTTCGTTGTTCAGTAAATATGATAATATATTTAATCAAATATTGGCTTGCCCCCAAATTCTTTTGTTTTTGAGTAAAGGAGGTGCTTTTGTAATTTCAGAGCATTCAATTTTAATCTATTATCATATTAATCACAAAAATTTTAAACCAAGCCACATGTCAAGATCATGAAGGTCATAAAAGGGAGGAAAGGAGGGGAGGGAAATCTTCCCTTCTTTTTCCTGGAAAAAAGGAAAGATTCCTCCAACAAAAGATACTATGACCGTCGGAAATAGTGTACGGTCAAGCAATTTCTTTGAGGTTGATTCCTGTTCAACTCACAAAATACATGTACTGTACAAACATTTTGCATTTAAGAATATTATACCCAGTAAAAACATTTAAAAGCTATGTGATAATAAATATTTTATCACATTTTTTATATCAGCTATTCTATCTAGAAAGATACATCCTTTTATTGAGATTTTTTAAAACAAAATATTCAAAATTATATAAATGAAAATTTTTAAAAGCTGAATAGAAACTGAATTGACTTCAAACGATTTATTTAAATTTTAATGAAACTTAAAATCATAATAATTTCATTTTCTTTCTCTAAAATATTTAAATCATTTTTATTTCCTAGTTTTGTGGAACTTCTAAATAGTGATGAATTATATATAAATGACAATAAAACATTCAAACTAATATCAAAATATTCAGAAGCCATGTGCCTCAGATTAACTAAAATCTTAAAGGTAATATGATATATTATCTTGAAAATAATAAAATAAAGAAATAATTTAATTACTGAATTATTAATTTAATTAACTGATTGTTCAATTTGTGTGTATTCTTAGGACAAAGTCCTAGTCATTCGGTAACAAATTATAACATTTTCGAAAATTTTAAATACCATCTCTCACCTAACAGGCAATCCTAAAAAAAGAATATAAGACTCTACAGATTTAACATGCACGTTCTCTGTAATATATTACCACCTTTAGTCTGATTCGTAATCAGTTATGGATTATTATTACTGGTTTTCTTTTTATAAGTGCAAGAGTTTACTCTGATTCATGGTAATTTATCATTTAACTCTTTAGTTTTAAATAATAATTCTTAAAAATAAAGGATTTATAAGTATATCGTTATCGGGTGATTCAAAATAGATGTTAAGGCAATTATTTTTTAAACCGTAAGTGATCGAAACATACTTCCAATTAGAAAAGTTCGTCAAATTAAGACTAGCTTTCAGATATGGCATTTTTTTACTAGGGGTTGTGTACATTTAAAATACGAAATTTAGTTTTTATACGGTCCCTCTTTCTTACCCTTTATATTTAGAAGAATGTTGCTCTTTGTCTAAGAAAATTAATGAAACAAATCCCATGTCTCTAAGTGAAATAGTTAGCGAGAAAATTAATTTTGAAAATGATGACTTATACCACTTTACCGACGGTGTTGGCGCCAGTTTTCAGTCAGTTTTAATATAAATTTTAAAAATAGAAATTGCGGACGAAATTCGTTTTCTTTGGTGTAAACAAACATACAATTTTAAATAAATTATTGGTGAATTATTAGTACGGACATTTAAATATAGATGGCAGCACTACAGAACGGGCCGAACAGCCTGAAAGCTATCCGCACCGGTCGGTCCGGATAGTAACGGCCGCGCCCGCCGAGGGTTTGCGCATTATCCGGCGAAAACAGATATTCCGCAGCGACCGCAAAGCTACAGCCAATTACAGAAGAGCTTTTACAGCTACAGCCAATTACAGAAGAGCTTTTACAGCTACAGCCAATTACAGAAGAGCATTGGTGTATTTACTTGCGGCACCGCAGGCTCGCCGCGCGGACAGCCAACGGTCCAAAACGGCGAAACAGTACGACATGGTTGCGGTGCGGCGCGGCAGATATGAATCCACCTTAAGGTGACCAAACGTCCCCATTTTCCGGGGACAGTCCCCATTTTCAGGACGTTTTTCAAATTGTCCCCAGAATGTAAAAATGGAACTGGGGACAATTTTTGATTAATGCATTGTTTTCAATTAAATTACTGTTAATTATTGCATTAATTATAAATATCCCCAGTTTTGTTGTCAGAATCGGGGACATGTCCCCGATTCTGACTGCAAAAATCTGGTCACCTTACCTTAAACATGACACACTCAATCTTTTTTCAACATCCCGCGGGCTTTCTCTTTAAAAATGCATGTACATGCAAAAACAGACTGATTAAAAAAGACATAGGCCCTTTAAATTATTTCTGTATACATAGGGACGCATATTTTATTCTTGTATTTTTTTCTTTTTGAGCCCTGAAAATTATTTTTTAGTTTTGACTTTTTGACAGAATTTTTCTTTTGTTTTGAATAATCGAATAATGGTATAATCGATTTCTGTTTTAATCATGGATGCTCTAGTTCAGTGAATTTGTTAAATTTGGCGCCCTGCGCAGCGAAAAGACTGGCAGTTGGAATTAAATTCCATACTGTTAAATATTTTTACTGAGAAATAGTCATTATTCATTTCTCTATGTATTTAAAACATGTTAGTTTGTATAAACGACGCTCAAATGTAAGAATTTCAAAAAGAAGGTTAACCTTGAATCGTATTGATGCTTTACTCCGATGCAATGCTTTGATCCTCAAAATGGCGCGCCTTCGGTTCCCGGGTCGCCCTGGGCAAAGAATAGGAAAGAATTATGTAAAATATGTTTATGATGATGTTAAAATGAATATGGATGCTTGCGTTTCGGGCGCAAAGTAAGATAGAAGTTGGTCTAAAGATCTTTTATGAATTGTTCGGCTATTCAGATGAGGTAACATTATCGATTTTTTTCTTACTTAATATGATGTAATTACACCTTAAGTTACAATTTAAGAGCAAAGAATCAGTGATTAAAATCTATTTATCAATGGGCTTTAGGATGTGTACTCAATTCTCCGTCTGTGAAGTAGAGGATAGAGTAAACACTGTCATAGTACATGTAAACAATCCATTGTTGTGGAGTACAAACAGTCGATGATCGCGAACTTTTGACTCGTCATAATTGAATAACATTTGCCTGAGTGTTATAATACTTAATTGTCACAAGCTAACTCTTTTTAAAAATAAGAAACACTTATTTTTTCATCTAAACGCCAATGATTGATAGCTCTTTAATATTTAAATGGCCGTGGCAATATTTGTTGTTTTCGAGACCATAAGAAAGTATCAAGTTACACTTTCGATTTTAATGATCACTACTTATCATCACCATTCTTAATCATTTAATTTCTAGTTGCAGTACACAGATTTAAAATTAAAGTTTGCACTTTTGTTTATCTGACAGCTAGTTTCGTT